>CM067223.1:20682799-21282799 GCA_034190945.1 Octodonta nipae
TCTATGAACTGAATGAAACTTATTGTTTCAAAAGGCTGTGATTTGTGTTTTAGGGTTGTTGGCGCCTACTCAATTGAAAAATGTAAGGCAAATTTGCCACACAAAGACCATTTTTGAACTTTTTAGAATCTGTCTGCTAGTCCAATATAGAGACTTTGCTTTATTGGAATTAATGGAATTAATTCCATTAATTCCAATAAAGCATTACAATTGTAATGTACCCTGTAATCATATGGATGCTATATGGAGGTAACCTGTGGGATTGTATCTGTTTCTATTGTAGTCCGTTTAAAACTATGGAGGTTAGCGTATTTCCTAATACTGAATAAAAAATGATTTTAACAGATTTCCATAATCTGTAAACTTAATGTTTTCCATTTGCAACAATCTGTTGAAAATATAGAACTTAATTTCACTTAGATATATATGTGGATTGACAATGAGAAAACTAATTAGGTTCCCCTTTTTTACTGGAAACTATTTCACCGCACAGCTCAGTTGTTTTGCCTACTGTTCCCCTATACTGCAAGTTAATTGTGAAATCAGTAATTTTTTATTGCTGAAAGCGGGTATTTTTACTTTTTTATCTTATGGTACTTTTTGTTATTTCAGAAATTTTTAATGAACTTGTTAAGTTTTAATACTGGGGAGACCAAATGTTTAACACCATGTAGATACACATTTAGAATTTTGTAATTTATTATTTCGTATATTTTTGTTATGAATATATGTATATTGTATAATAAGATAAATAAGTTTGCAAATATATTTTGAAAATAAAATCGAGAAGCTTTTGAAATTTAATATGTTAACTGAAATACTATAATGTAACTCTTGTTCAACTGTATACTCAAAAGCTTTACATTGAACATTGTATATTGTTTGAAATATTTAAAACACGTTTGTTGAAAAGTTGAACGTTATAGGGTGTTTTTCAATTTGAAAATTGTAATCCTATTTTTGTAGAGACGACTTATAAATCATTAAATATGTTTATATATTGTGCAGAAGCACAATTGTTTTTGTAGCATATAGTATGTGATGTCAAATTAAATCTTATAAACAAATAAATCAGTGTTTTATTTTTTTCTGTTTTTTTCTATTTTTTTTTTATTATATATAAACTTCAGATAATACCGAGATACAGAGAAGAAATTTCTGTAATGTATTTTTTCCTTAACTGCTGTTTTGAACTTCAAATTACTTTACTAGCTACCATTACACTTAATATTCTATTAATAAAGATTGATGTGAAGTACAATTTTCAGTTTCTATTGCTGTTGACACAACTAACATATTCCTGTATATCATTTTATTAATTTGTTATCCAAAACTCTCAAAAAATTTTATTGAAATTGACACTGCTAAAAAAGAAGGGGGGTGATCTCACATTTTGAGAAGGGGGGAATTGTATGAAATATTTTTCAAGTATTCATATATTTACAATAAAGTATCTCCCAAAATATTTCATGTTATATTTTAAAAGATTTTTAGTTATAGGATTATGAACATTTCAGATATTTTTATTTAATTGTCCTTTTTGTGTATGTGGGAATGAGTCTCTGGGTGGTTTAGAATAATTATTGGATTCTAGGTGGTGCAACGATTGGGTTCTAGGAATGTTTTATTAAATTCTTTTTTCATATATCAGAACATATAATTTTGAACTGACAAGACAACATTTGCCAAAACAACTACTTATAAGTTGCATGAAGTATTTCTATTATTTCATGTTTGGTTTGAAATGTTCTACAGTATTTCACAGAAATGTTTTTGAAATATTATTATGTTCATGACAAAAATTCATCTGAAATATTTCATAAAACATTCCTGTAACATCTGAAACACAACGCCACTTCTATTTTATATGTAAGTAGCTGATCCAGCTTTGTATGGTGTAGACAAATTGTTTTTTTATTTAAATGTATATGTTCTTAAAAAAATTCTGCGCAATTTTCTTACTTTTTCTTTCCATAAGAACCTTCTACAAAATATTAACACTTTAAAAAAGATGAAGGAAATCGGTAAAGTCGTTCTCAAATTATGGCGTGACCAAGGGAAACAGGAATTCATTTAAGATTTTTAAATTTTGGGCCTCTATTTCACAAGTAGGCAGTAGCAAAAAGTTTAATAGACAACTCCTAGTTATTTGTAGGATCGCCTGGTCTACATTTTTTTGAAACTAGTTTTAACTTATTTAAAAAAATTATGAACATTTACATTTTCTCAATTGATCTTACTGCTTTCTCTTTTTTCCTACTCTTTCCAGTTTGGTTATTAACAAACTTACATTAACCATTTAATTACAGGTTAATTTATAAGTTTCAGCTTTTATTACTGTGCATTTTTAGTTTTTAATAATTTCCTACTTTGCAGAATTTGATTCCAAATTATTGTTTGGGTTTCATCTACTTAGATTGGACAATCTGGATGAGTAAACCTCTGCTGTGTTCAAATCCATAGCCATATTTTTTTGGATGATGGCTCTAATAATTTTCAATAAGTATAAATTACATTTCTGTTCATGTATTTCCAGTATTCAAAAAATATTAGTTTATTTTTTATTGAATTAATTACATTTGTATCATTAAACCTAAAATACCAAAATTTGTCAGTAGAACCCTTAACCCTCTCTCTCCCAGCTACGGGCTTTAATGTGATATATTGAATAGGTCTACTGACATTTATTTGTGTACATTATACACAATATGATTTATTTTATCCTTTGACTGAGTAATAACAACATGCTTTAGAAAAAAAGCTATAAATTTAAAAAAGCCCAATGGTTCATATTCTTAATCTTACTTTATTATTGTCATTAAAATCTCACCAGTTAGAGATAGAAGAGAAATTGTAGGACTGAAGAACTGGCTCAAAGGACTGGAAGAACATATATTTTTTGGTATTTTTTTAATGGGAGCTCAAGACTAGAGTTTGAGAAATTGGCCTTGAATAACTAAATTGTGAAGAATGAAGAGAAAAGCTGATTGGTGACAATTAAAGTCTTGAGGGAATAGAAGAGCTTAAGGTCTTTTTGTGGGAAGAATTGTCTCATAGGATTGAGAAGATGAATATATATATATACAGCAAGAAATTGATTTTATTTCTATGACTACATAAAATTGGTGGAACTATATACAAAAAAAATCATAAATTACAGTAAAAAATGTTGAATCACAATAAAACTATTTCAAAATTACTTAATTGATAATTCTCATTAATTCAAATTTACTTGCATTCTTCATGATATGGTTCTAGTGTCCTTAAGTCCCTCCAAGTTGATGGCAAATTATTGTGCAAGTAATTTCCACATCTCTTACACGGTGTACTGAACAAACTAATATAGCTGTGAAACCAGTGCATGAATGAACGAACTGCCAACTCAGGCATCATCGGAGAGTGAAAATGACACATTGCTGCATGGCAGTTTTCAGTCACCTTACGAAATACTTGATACCGTGATTCCGTCCATAAATCATTTGATTCTGAATGTGCCTTGACCACAACCCATTCAATCATCAGGCCTTTAAAAGCAATAATCGCCTTCAATACTCTTCCTAGTGAAGTCTGAATTAAAGGATTGGGTACAAAAGGTCTGGTGGTTGTGATTGTAACATCTGGGAAAAGTCTGTCAATACTGCTGATTAAAGTTTCAACTGCTTCTGGGGGCACATTATGATTACTAGTTTGGGTCTTCCTTCTTTTAGTAGTACTGAATGTTTTATAAGTCTTATTGAATGAGTTTGTAGATAGGATGTTTCCCGCTAATGCACTATACTCCCTTACTTTATCAGTCCATTTGTAACTATTTACCAGCTGACCATATAGAGCTTGTCTATCCTGTGTTGTTTCTTGACTGAGATAAGTTGTATTACCCAAGTTAAATGCGCTCGGTGGAGGTGTTAGATTAGATACAACATTTTCCACATCTCTTAGATTGTTGTTCACTGTCGTTAAAAGTTCTTGAAGTTCATAGATGAACTTGTTTTCTTTACCGTCATCACCGTGGTCAGCTCTGAGCCCATTACTCACTGATTCGAATACCCGTCTGACGCTTGATCTAAGAGCCTTAATTGAATTTAAGCAAGTATTTAATTGTTCGATATCTCTTTCCATTTTAAGTATCTATTTTATTTTTAATTTTAAGCTTTTAAGATATATACAAATCCACTACATATACAAATCTTTCTCCCTACCATACCATGAACCATTGAACCATATGTCATATCACATTGACATAAACATCTTCGAGCATAAATATACCGGTCGAAGGTAAACATAAAGTGAGTTTCGACAGTGATTGCCCAATTTAGACAGTGTTAAAAAATCTTGTTAACTTTTTAAATGTAGACACAAGCCAAAGGATTACAATTAAATAAATTAAAATACATAGCAATTTTTGTTATTGAATTCTCTATTGTATGATCTGTGGTTATTGAAATGTCAAAATCTTGTGTTTTGTGTTGGCAGTTGAAACTTAGATTAGAAACTTCCTAGATACAGCCTGTCAAGCACAAAATCGTGCAACGCTAGAAAGAGAGGGCAACAGAGACAGTAACATGCTATTTCACTTGGTGGGTGGAAGCAGCCAATGAACAACATGCTGAACGTATTTCATTGGAAGCAGCTCCCAACCGAGTGAAATAGCCTCTGGCCCTCCCTATTGCCCTCTCTCTCCTTAGTCGTACCACGACATTTGTGCACTACAGGCTATCTCCAGAAAGTCCATGCTCTAAGATATTAGCTGCCACTTTGTGATGTAAGCTTTCGAAAAGTTTTACATCGATCAAGCAATCCTTCGTAAATAATCCTTGGTAACTGGTTAAAGATGTTAGGAATAAATAAGGTTAAGTTTTTTAAAATGAAAATGACTGTATTTTAAGAAATGTGTTAAGAATATGTAAAATTGGTATTTCTTTCCCTGAGTAAATAACGTTTCGAAGTGACAATGTCACTAGTAAATAGCATTTTGAAAAATTGTCTGTTTAAAATATCACCATTTGTTCCTGAAAAAACTGCTGTACGTTTTCGATATCATGCAGAAAAAGTTGCCCGAGGTCCTCTCGTCCGCAGATACGGTTATGAAGAAAAGATAATTCAGTCAGGTATGCTACCCAGGAGTAAGGATTTTAAAAGATTGCCAATACCAATATATAAGCCCAAAGATGCATGGAATCAAAAAAGAGCACTTTTTGGTCAGAATGATTATATTGATATACTAGGTAATGAAAAACTTCATCCTTCAAGACTTTTGTATAATGTGCCGTCATGGTTGAGAGGTATAGCAGGTAATGAGTTTCAAATTATGATAAGAAAAAGGACCATGTTGCAGAAAACAGTTTATCCTTTAGCTAGACCTACGAAATTTTATGAGTTACAGAAACGGATTAGGTGGTTATATCGTTTCCTTAACCGGAAAACGAGAACATTTTGATTATAGTGTTATTTATATATTTTGTAGGTCAATAAAATATTGTAAATAAAATTGAGTTTTATTTTACTGTAGGTTTTAAACATCTTTATACAATTTCATGATGAACTTTCAGATCAGCTCTGTGGTATACAAAATAAAAAACTTATTTTGCATTTTTGTAATAATATTGAAACATTTATTAGAAGTTCCCCTATATGTATGTTTCATATTTTTTTCAATTAAAGGACTTTCATTTGACAAACCAAAGACTACATACTGTTACTTAAACATGCTAAAAAATCCATTATGTAAAGTTGCAATCATACTGAGCATTTAAGGATACATAATGACTCCAGATTTTGTAGTTGAAATGTCTCAAAGATAAGTATCACACAATACTTAAAACACTACCTATTCTTATACATGAATAGTAGTATTCCCATCAATTTTCAAAATTGCAGTACTACAATTTGTTCCCCATCTACAAAATCTAAGTAAAGAAAACTAATCAACAGGCAAAATAATCAAAAATCTCAACAATCCTTCCAAAATTATTTATCATGATCATACTAAAGCATGGGGTATCCTGCAGATCTATACTTGAATAATTATTTCAAATTCATAAAAGCATATTTGGGTATTTGAAGCAATAGGAAGGACAAAGGATTTCAAAAGTGGTAGGTAGGTATGAGGAGCTCCTTTTATGAAGCATAATTTTATGAGACCTTAACAACAACATCTTTAGATGTTGAAAATCTTTGAAATGTCATATTATTATGTGAAGTAAATATACAATTTTACATTTATTCTAAGGCAAAGTTTGTTTAAAGCACACATTTTGTATAGCAATTAAGAATTTTGCAGATTTTGAATTTACGCTTACGCCTTGGTTTAACTATTTAATAAAAGCTTGTGATCATCTATGAAAACAAATCATTCACTACATAAGCAAACAATTCCTACTTAAGTGAAATTTGATCAGCACCACACAATCTAAAATTGAAACAATTCTCAGGCAACTTAGGAGATTTTTCTACAGATGGGAAAAAATAGTCATTTATAGTAACTTGAGATCATCTACATGTGTATCAAATGTTGATTCAATGATTTCAATTGCTTAGGAAAATAAACGTTAATTAGTATTAGTAGTGAGAACGGAGGTTTTCGCGGCCAGACTCATAGCTGATTCTGCTTTTTCCGGATTTGGACCCCGTCATTTTTTCGAATTAGTTTATTTATATACCTAAACCGGGATATAAACAAAGTTTTCCGACGTTTCGCCCACACTTATAAGGGGCTTTTTCAAGGATGAGATAAAAAACAAAACAAATGTTACTTACCTTGTAGCTACTTCATTCATTCCATCTTTTTCTCAGGAACACTTCAAAACTTCAGTTTTTTATTCAACTTGTCACAATGATGTACAAATTCTAAATGAGTAATAGGTACCAAGCAATAATAATTGGCCCCGAAATTTTCAGGTAAAAGAAGGGTAGGAGGCACTTAATGGGATTATTTAATGATTGAGATGAATTTTTTATATGTTCCTGGAATTTTATTAGTGGATAATGTAAGTGATTTATGTTGTGGAAATGTTGATGCAAGATTGCCAGATGGACGAAAGTTCAAAACCTTTGTCTCGGTTGAAATTCTTGGGATTTTTGGCGATTTCAACGGCTTCACGGAATTTTCTGGTGAAATATAATACGGAGGTTTGGCCACGACAGAGGAGCTGTCGAAGAGGATTTGGTGGCACCAGACGAGTGTTTATAGATCGACCTGTTTCACCGATGTGTACTGCCCCACACGAGCATGGAATGGAATAAACACCTTTAGATGAAAGAGGATTTTGTTTATCCTTTGGAGAGGGTAACATTTGTGAGATTTTGGATAGTGGTTTGTAGACTGTTTTCACCTCGTGCTTATGGAGACGTTTCCCAATCCTATCCGTGACCTTGCTGATATATGGCAAATATGCTACTGATTTATTAGGTGACAATTCTTTCTTAGGAAGGGGATGTTGGTGACGCGAAATGGAATGGTGAATCTCTCGTTTGCTGTAGCCGTTGTTTAGTAGACTACCCTTAACCCAAGCTAATTCCCTTCTCAAACTTTTGAGTTAGGAAATGGATATACCTCGATGCACCAGGGAGTTCACGACTGTCCGTTTCTGAGATGGATGATGATGGGACCGGGCGTGCAGATATCTGTCTGTATGTGTTGGTTTTCTGTATACAGAGTGGCCCAGGCGACCAGTTGGCAACCGTGAAACCAATACGTCTAGGGAGGGCAGGGATCCATTGGACTCAATTTCCATAGTGAATTTGATGTTTGAATGTTGGGTATTAATGTGGTTAAAGAACAATTGGAGAGACTCTTGTCCATGTGGCCAGATGAAAAAAGTGTCATCAACATATCTCAACCAAATTTTGGGTTTGTGGCTCGAAGACTTCTGAGCCATTGCTTCAAAGGCTTCCATAAAGATATTTGACACTACTGGTGATAGCGGCGAACCCATGGGGGTACCAGAAGTTTGCATGTAATATTTATTTTGAAAAAGAAAATACGTCGACGTAAGACATTTTTCGATCAACATGAGTAAATCCACGGTTTGTCCGTCTTCCGACAGCAGTTCTCTAATAATCGATAGGGAGTCTGGGATAGGAACTTTGGCGAACAGTGACGACATCACTGTTCACAAAAGTTCCCGTCTGTGCTGGCCCTAAAGGTCACAGAACAAGTTCGTCGACTAGAAAAAACGAAAGTAAAGGATGTTGCCGAAGCAATAGCGGAACTGAAATCGTGTTAAGCCTGCGCTGGCCATCTGACAAGCATAAATCCTGAAAAGGGAGTACCAATTTGGGTAAACAGACCATACAAAGAGAATTTGGGTAGCAGATCCAGAGGCCCACCCTGATGCGATGGGCGTTTCATATAGAATTTTGTCAGAGTGATGTGGATCCAAAAGGCACACAAGACAAAGAGAAAGCATAGATTGAGATGTGTGGAAGTGGACTGAAGCAGAAGGGATGAGATATTTTACTACCTATCTTGTTATATAAAAATAACGTCTTCATAAAATCCTATTTTCTGATAATTTAATTGCGCGTATCGTTTTTTGTAATTGTACCCTCCGGCAAACGTATTTAAAGATACGCCACTGCGACGTATGAATATAAATATTTCAGACAAACAAAACTAGAGTTTAAAAATTTAATAAGGAAAGAAAATATGTTTTGTATCTCTTCCAGCAAATATTAAATAATTTAATAACATCAATTTATTTTCACTGACGAAATCTTTATAGCTTCAAATTTATTTTCAGACCATTTAACCCTGAAAAAATTACTCTAAATTAAGTTCCGATAAACAGTATATTACGGAATTAAGCAAATCGTTTATGGGTGTTAACATTATTTAATTTATAATTCAAAAAATAACCGACAATAGGAACGCTAATCAGATAAAATTGAATAGAGATCGCTTTTCTGTTGAACCGAATTTATCGTCATTCTATTTGCTTCTCTTTTGCACGTCACTATTTGTAATTGATATGTAGAGAAAGAGAATATGATGTGAGGACAAAACCATTTGTTATGTGCCAGTAGTAATTTTGTACCTGACGAAACGGTCGAACTGCGCCGAACGTTTGGTATTTTGACCAATGAGAGAGCCAAATTTGACTTTAAAGTTTCTGTGATGGATTTTTTGTTCCAAACAAAGTAAAAAACGCCAAAAAATGTTGATAAAGTGGTCAAATGTGTTCAAATTAATTCGTATACTCAAGAACAGTATTTCGTAAATCGATTAAGTATTTATTTTGTGCCAAAGGTGTTGTTTTGTTTAGTTTTTTTCATTGATGTAACCAAACAGTCCCTTCGCCAAAATGGACGAAGTTAAAACCCACATTCAAAATCAAGGCTCCGTTTGCAGTGACTCCAACGGTGATGATACCTCAAGAAGTGATGGTAAGTACTAAAATACTGTTGAAAATAGAGTGAAATGCGATTTTTCTGGAATAAAATCGTCATCGTATCCTTAGGTTATGTTGCTATTTTCAAGGTTAAGATCGTCAATGAGAAATTCAATTATTTGATAAGAATTTTTTGATTTTAGGGCCTTCCGACTGTAGACTGTGTTTAGTGGGTAGCTTAGCTAAGGATTCGAACCTAAGGACAATCGCTGAAAAATTCGACGTCCCAATTGTTAGCTCAAAAGATGGTCAAGAATTTGCTCATGACAAAAATTGTCCAACTATATTTGTAGTAGACAGTTTTGAGGGAGATATTTACAATAAGTTATACAAAACGAAACAACCACTACTTGGGCCTCCGGCCCTGAGGCAGTTGGCAGATAAAAATGAAAAATTACCTAATAATACAAGGCCTCTGTATAACTTGTCAATGACAGGGGTTGTTGTTTGCTTTACGGGATTTAGAAATAAGGAAGAATTGGTAAGTACAAACATACAAACTAATCTTATTTTATTCTGTTTTTAATTTGTAATAAAATAAAAATTGAACAATTTATGAAACAACATAGGGTTTTGAAGGACAAGGTTGTAACTAGCAATTTTTTTAGGGGACTTGATTACAATAGTTTCTTATTTTTGAAAATAAAAGAATAGTTAAGGCTCACAAAAACTATTTTTATATTTATGTATTTCCAGTATATAAGCAATGTATAGAGTAAAAAATATAAATTCACCTAAATTTCATATGTACCTTAACACCAAAACATTTTGTTTATTGATCTCTAACTCTAACTTGTATGTTATTGATAAAGCAAGAATAGAAGATAAACCTACATTTAAACAGTTAAAGGGTGATTACTGAAAGTAAAGCCCAAAGAATTCCTAATACTTCTTCTTTCAAGCAGTTAAAAGTGGCTTTTACTAACGTTGCTACCACCATGTCTAATATACACATTTCCATGAAGATTATCTGACATGTTTACATTTTTCTCATATTTAATATTCAACAGCAGTGTTAGTTTTGAAATAATTCCACTAACATTGTGTTAAAGCTTTTCAAACAATGAAACTCTCATGTTCTTGTCCTTTGAGCTGAAGGTTTCACATTTTAATAAACTGATTACATTGTCCATTTTCTAGAGTAGAGGTTGCACAGTGGTGTAAGTGGTAAAAAAGTTGTTTTATGATAGAATTTATGGATGTTTTTGACCTCAACCAGTGTCCTATCAGTGTTCTCTAACAAATTGAAGGATATCAATTTTAAAAGTATGGTTTTTCGGTGACTGCAAGTAAACTGAGAAGGGAAACCAATATTGACTTTTTTAATGACTCATATTTCCCTAATTTTAATTTCAATATCTTTATTTGTAATAAACCTTGCATACATTTTATTATATTTGTTGTTTCTTATGTTATTGTATGTCTAAATTTGAAATTTATTGTAAATGGCTGGTATGTAATTAAACATTCATTCAAAATTGAACCCATATATTTTAAACTGACAGAATTCACATGTATTTAAAAATAATAAATGATTTTCTTGAACATTCAACATGTCCTGTGGCAACACACACTCCATTAGTGTGTGGTATGAGCCATATAAGTTTTGTACCATACTATTTTAATATGCACTATGAGCCACTTATGGCTCATAGACCCCACAGCAAATTTTTAAATTTTTTTTTTATTTAAAAAGTTATTGTTTATGATATATTTTTTATGAATTTGATTCATTAAACAGAATTTCAATTGAATCCATATGCAGGAGTTTTTTTTTTTTTGAAGATTATTGTAACATCCTATACATTTTCGGCAAATGTTTACAAAGGCTTACACAGATATCTTAATATAGTTTTTTTTGTGAAATACTGTGTTCTAGATTATACAAGCATTTGTAACAGCTGAGCCAAATAAAATTTCAGTCATTATTTTTCTTTACCACTTACATCCTTTTCTTAATATTGTCTGATATGCTGAAATTTGATTGTTTAAAAAATATTTAACTGTTAATCTAAACTTTATCACAAGATCTCAGTTACAGCAGGTATAAGTAATTGATACAAAACTAAGTTTTCAAACTGTAGAACACCATTATATTCTTATTAATATTGCGCATAATATCAATGCCTCAACATTTGAAAATTCAATGAAAATTATTGTCTATGATACTAAATTTTCAACTTTCCTATAGTCTACCCTTTTGTTTTGCTTTGTTCTAGTCCAGTATACACTGTGGTATTTTAATTGGAATTTGATTGTGATCTTCTAGTTTCCATAACTGTAGCATCATGATAAGAAATTATGGTTAAAATTGAAACTGGCTCTTTGTCCATCAATACTATTACCTTGATATTGTTTTTATGCAATCCACAAACATCTCCTTTTTTCAGTTTTTTAGAACACAGAATGTTTGGTACATATTCTTTATCATTGAGCAAATCATCTGAATCCTCACTAAATTCATTGGAACTCTTAACTAATTTGCTGACTTCTAGCCAAACTTTTTTGAGCGTGGGAATTCATATTATTAAATATTTGGTCAATATTCATCTGCCAGACACTTGATTACAGGTTTTGTACTTGTCGGGAAAACATAGTTGATTATTTTGTGCTATATGGCATACATATGGCTCATGCATAATTTGTCCCATCCCAGTGAGCAGTAAGGCATGTATTTGATATGTTTTTAATTCATAACAATTTTCTGAAAGTAGTTTTGAACATTTCTGTACAAATTATTTTGAACAATATGGAAAAATAAAAATGTTAAACCTGAATTTGTTTGATTTTTTATTTATCCCTAACATTACCAAAATATGAACTTCAGTTTTTAATTATGCTCAGGACCTTCAATTTACATCAGTAGTGTCATTTTCATTTGATGATCTTCAATGTTACAGTTTTAAAAATGCTGATTGAGCTGGCCAGGTGTTAGCAAAACATTTTTTTAAATACTCTCTTACATTTTAATGATAATGATCTGGAAAATAATCGATTGATTTCAAGGCCGTAGCCAGGGTGGGTTGAATAATTTTTTCAGGGTTTCGATAATTATTTTGATTGGTGATGGGCTGATTAGGACTGCAAAATTTATATTTTTGTTCATGTATTTCAAAGGTCTATAAAATTGTATAAATATCAAATTTATTCTTGTGAATAAAATGATTAATTGGTTACAATTGAATCTTGAAACAAAAAATATCGAAATTCGGGGGGGGGGGGTTGAACCCTCAGACCCACGCTGACTACGGGCTTGATTGATTTATTAGGGATCTTTAGATCCCATGGAGAACAAACAATTTATGTAATATGGTGCCTGTCCATGTCATAGCCTATTTTCTGTGGCTCTAGAAACAAATATGGTGTTACTACAAAAAAAAAACATAAATACAAAGTAGAAATGCCACAATTATCATTCAGAATTTTATTATACTTAGACATTGGGGTATTTTTAAAATAATAATTGGTATTTTTTATCAAATTGTTCTTCAGATTTTGGTTTAGTCTAACATTTTTTATTCTGTAGAATGTTTTTTTGGTGATGACAGTACATTTCAAATTGATTTTATATAAACTGTAAAATGTTTTTCAATTTTTATTTTAATCTTTGTTTAACTTGTGTTATTGTATCTCTAAAATTATAGTATGTAATAAGTTGACTTGTGGCTAAATTTTTATTACCCTAAGAATGTTGTGACAATGATATTTCTGATGATTTTTGGATAATATTTATTTTTTTCTTTTGATTTGTTACTAATGAATTTACTAATATATTTTTTTTTATTTCAGACAAAATTAGTACCATTAATTCATCATATGGGCGGTTCCATACGAAAAGACATGTCAGCCAAAGTTACACATTTAATAGCAAACTTTTCTGGAGGAGACAAGTACCAGTATGCAGCTACCTTCAGGTTGCCAGTGATGAACCTACAATGGGTATATGCTAGCTGGGAACAAAGAAATGAATTGGATTTCGTTGCTACATTAGACACATTTGTGGTAAGGAATTAAGAGAAAAAGAAGGAAATGGGAGTCACTTAACAATTCAGAATTGTTTTAAAATAAAATCTTATTGTAAACACATAATAATAAAATGCACTTATATAGTTTTCATCAATTTGGCCATTAACTTTGTGTGTACTGACTTTTAGAAAGCTCATTCAAAACCATTTATGCCTTAAAATTTATACAAAAAATTTCACTACCAATTTACTGTTTTTTGTTGTTAATGTTTCAAAGGAACTAGTAATCATTTTAGGAGAGATAGGCTAAGTATTGCATTTATTTATCTTGTTAAAATTCTGTTCATTTTTATGTAAAGAAATAATAAATATGGTACAATATTAGAATTTTTAGATATCAAGGTGTTCAAACAGTATAAGGTATCACTATGTTTAAGTAGCCTCACACTTTACCTGGGTGATAGAGGAATGCCTAACCTCTACCCAAAAATATGTGGTGACTGCTATATTTAACATATTTTTGAGGAGAATCATGACACATTCACTAAAGGAAATGTGAGAATAATCCAAAACCCAACCCATTACATTTCATTCTTTTTTACTGATATCCTTTTGTCTTGTTGTATAAAAGAACATTGGAGTGACACTATAAGAAACTGTACTGTATACAGCAGGGGCGGATCTAGAATTGTCCTGAGGGAGGGGCGCAAAATGAAAATTGTGATAATAAGACGCGTTACCAAGGGTTATTACATGGACCTATACTCCTTTAGTTTAACAAGTTATTACTTTTCTACTGTTTACGATCATATAACTTAACTCTTTAAGTTTATTAATCCACAGTCTAGTGTGTACTACTATTAATATTTTTTCCATTTTTAAAAAGGTTCAGGGGGGGGCGCCCCCTGGCTGGATCCGCCACTGCTATACAGGGTGTAAATAGTTTGGGTGGATATATTTTAGGTGGAGATAGTATAGACTAAATGAAACTAAAAAACTCTTATAACACTATGGTTTGTAGGCCTTAATAAGCAAGAAAATTCTAAGTATATATTAAGTATCACATTCTCTTTTAGCCTGAATAATAAAGAGCACAAAAAAATGAACACATGAGTTTTTATTTGTTTATTGAAAAATTATATTATTTTGAGTGCTGTTAGAATTATTAAGCTAAGTAAAAGTTTATGAAATATTATTTTTAAAAATCTATGCTTTTAATAATAATGTAAATTAAGATTTAATATTTGGCGATTTATTTTATTCATCAAGTTGAAGGAGGGAGGATACAAAGTTGTTTGCATATTTAGAAATAATTGGATAGAAAGTATATTCAACAAAACATTTCTTATATGTTCTGTTAACTGTTAAATTATCCAAAAATAATTATTACTCATTAAATTATTATTATTTATGTTAGACAAATAAATACCCATCTATGTACTTAAAAGATATGTCATCATGATAGAGCTCAGAAGAACCAACGGATTTTTCATAGTAAATGTTCAAATTTCGTGCTCTTACATCTGCTTTCCCCCTAAATCAATAACATGTGAGGTCTTTCGTTAATTGTATAATCTGTCACTGTTTGTCACAATATAATACTGTCGCACTGGAACTGACAATTCACAACCGATTTTATTTGTTTTTCCAATATATTAAAAAAAACTATTATTTCTGAAAATGTTACAAGGCTGTTTGATTTGTTTTTACCTGAAGTATTGATCTTCAAAATCTTTGCACACAAACCGTTTATACCCTTTATATAGTCAAGGAAAAAAATACAAAAAATATAAAAGAGCTCCAAGTCTAAAGGATGGTTTTAAATTCGTTATTAAGCTGATCAATTTCTTGTATATATTTTGCGTTACAGACAGAAGTATTTTGTTAGTTTTATTTGATCACAATCCGAAATCCGATTGAAAATTTGTTAAATTCTTTGATCTCAGCAATAAATTAAGAATTTCAAACCAAATACTTGAAATTTTGAAATGTATTTTTTAACCAGGATGTATATCATTAATTGATTATTAAGACTGATGGTTTAATTTAATTGATTAATTAAGAATTACTGTAAATAATAATCAATTTCTACACTAATACTTAATGATTTTTTTTCTTTCAGGCAAAGTACAAATTAAAGCCATTCCACGGTGCAAGAGTATGTTTCGTCGGTTTTCCCGAAGAAGAAGAGAAACATATGACCGAAATTCTTATACACAATGGTGGTACAGTGACGAACATCGAAGATCCCACTTGCACGCATGTGGTAAGTTTTTAATATGCATTATGGTTGTTTGCATAAATGATACAAATTATTGCATAATTCATTTAAATCATTCATTTCCTTCATTTTGCTTTGGCACTGACAGCATACTTTTGTTTTACAGAATTACAGGCAAATACTGTTGATTTAAATTGAAAAATATTTTTTCCCCTAAATTCATAAAAAAATGTACACTCATATATTTTTTACTTTTTGACTTATACCTGTTAAAATTTAATACAATAATTCCCAATACAACCCAAAATTGTTTTATTTGACAGGAGAATAGTAATTAATCTAATTGTTCCATTTCTTATCACAAAAAAAAATGTTGATAATTTCCTACTTCTACAAGGTAGAAGTTAGAAAATTAATAACTTCAACTCACTCAGTCCGATGACTAGTTGTATCTTAATATGTGCTCTACAATCCCATATAAAAACACTTTTTTTTATTTGATCTATCAGAATCTAAATAAATCTACATATTCAGGTTCCCAAAGGCAAATATTTATCAAACTGCTCTAAAATATCATTTTTCACTCTCAATCACTCTCTACCAATTATGAATTAAAAATGCAAGAAAATTGGCCATTACGAATCTGACTGTACTGAATCGAGTAGTTAAAATCTAAGAGACAATATGGATGAAGGTATAAAATTAAATAAAATTGTAAAAGGGAATAAAGGCCTAGATTTACTCAGTGAACTGATCCCTTGCGGGATTGATGGCGAAATGCGGCTAGGCTTGTTGAAAAAATATCGATATATCGATATTATTTTTTCAATGTATCTATATTTTTGAGCGATGTTTAATATTTCAATATATCAATGTATCCATATAAATTTCCAATTATCAAAAAAGTATAAAATTTCAATATACGGAAACCCTTATAATATCACTCATGATTTCTCCGTCTTTCACATCACAGCAATTTACTCCGAAACTAATGGATAGAAACTAATGGTCGAAATTTGGTATCAGTGTATAGTTTGGTGACCCGATCAGGAGTACATGTCATAAATGAAGAAATTTAGATTTTAGAGCTACTTCTGGGGGAAAATTTAACAAAATTGAGTATAAAGTTTTGAAAAAATAGGAAATATAGAATGTTGTCCAAAGTTTACAGGAAAAATAAGGAAAAATTTTAATTTTGGGAGGCAAATTATAGAGTTTAATACAAAATTAAAAATGTTTCAAACGCCTCAAATGAAAGGGCTCATTCTGACGAACAGAAATATATTTCTTTCATGTTTTAAAAATAACTATTTTAATAAGATATTTGCAAAAATATACAAACATTTACCCATTCCCTGCTTATCTCCAAAACTATAAAACTTAAAATTTTGAAAAAATTGAGATATAGGGCTTTACTTGAACCTTAGAGGAAAAATAAGGAGGCACCCCTAATATTAATTTTGGGACTAAATTAAATAATTAAATGAAAAATAGAAAATTAAAAATGTTTCTAATGCATTATGTAATATATCAAATCAAAGGGCTCATTATGACATATACAAAAATATAAAAAATACACATTCCCCCTTTATTTCCTCAATCTTTTTACCTAAAATTTTCAGTAAATTAGGGTTATAGGGTCTCACTTGAACTTTATACGAAAAAATTTGGGGGGTAAATGATAGAATTAAATGGAAAATAATAAAAAAAATAAACGCCCCATGTAATAAATCAGATAAAAGGGAAATATCAATATATTTTTTACAAATTTTAAAATCATTTGTTTAAAAGATATTAACAAAAATATAATAAATCGACTTTAATAATTTATTCTTTAAAATTGGACCCATTCTCTCGTTGATTTTTACTGACACACAGTGATAGTTGTGCGTGACTTCTTCGCGAATTTTCGTCAGTATGGCAGTTTATTCAAACGCAGAAATGCTGACATGCATTTTGTCTCTCTAATAGTAATTCCTTAGAAGCATTGGGAAGATATGCTGCAATGTATCCTCAACGTGTAGCCCCTTATCAAACTTTGTTTGGACGGCTTCATCAGCACTATGAGAAACAGGTAGCTTTCAAACCTAGATTTTTCTAACCATCTCGCATTATTGTTTTGGATGCTAAATATGATTGGACAACACCCAGAATTTCTTGAGCATATTTTATTCACGGGCGATGCAAGTTTTTCAAGGCAAGTCATTGTTAATAACCATCTCAACCACATTTGGGCGGAAGAAAATCCTCTGCTATCGTTGAAACTCATCACTAAGAACTATTTTCTTTATACATGTGGATTAGAACTATTGGAGATCACCTAATTGACCCACATTTCCTTCCACCTACATTAAATGGAGTAACATACACTCAGTTTTTAAGCGAAGAGCTTCCAGTTCTACTTGGTCCGATTCCTTTAGATGTCAGAGCGGGAACCTCAATATTTGAACGAAACATCCATATCGTTGGATAGGTCGAGGTGGACCTCAATTTTGGCTAGTTCGTTCACCTGATTTAAATCCGATAGACTTTTCAACTTGGGGACATTTAAAAACCTTGGTTTATGTAGTTGAACTCCTGTCCACGAAACCCCATTATAGTTTCTGGTAGTAGAGTTATTCAAGATTCTTCGGGGATTTTCAATCGTATACGAAGACCTATGTGTGGAAGTCTAGATTCCTGTGTAATGGCTCAAGGTGGCCATTTTGAGCACTTCATTTGATCTCTTCGTCTTCAAATCTATGTAAACTTGTTTTTTTAAATGATTTTGAAATAAAAATTGCATCGCAGAAGGATTGTTTTTTTTTTGAAAAAAATGCAAGAACTAAAAAATATTGTAAATTCATAAGATATTCATTTACAGTATTTGTTAATTGCTAGGGGTGCACTGAAAAAAACTTATAGGACAGAAAGAACACTTGGCCCTAGATAAAGTACCACCCTATAGATTTTCATGACGGTTTCTGTGATATTATTATGAAGACTTCATAGAGGCATTAATGATCTAAAATTGAACTAAATACATCGAAAATTTAGTACTCAGAAGAAAAAAACTGAAAAAATCTGAAGATTTCAACACCTTGGACATCGGTAACGAAGCGGACATATGTTCATAGGAACTTTTCGTCATAAACTGACTTCATTAAGCACATCTTGAAATCTTTCACACTTATTCATTTACACCCGGTACTACAGGGCTTCACTGAAAGTTTATTGGTGAAATAAAGCGGAAATCCTAATTTTAATTTTTGGGGCCTAATTAGTAAATTAAATAATAATTTTTATAAAAATCAGGCGAATCAATGAGCTGATAAAGTAAACTCTCTGTGAGAATAAAAAGTGTATATTTTTGTATAAATTTAAAACTCTTAGTTTAAAAGATATTAAGGTAAATATAAGAAAAATCACTCATTACCTGCTTGTCTCAAAGTATAAAATTAGAAAAATATCTGTATATATATATATATATATATATATATATATATATATATAAATAGGCAAAGACAAAACGATTAGGTACCATTTTCTCCTCTGTCACTCAACCGATTTTCTTCATGTTTGTTTTGTTTAGTAGCTACTGACGACCATCAGTGCAAAATGCTAATATTAATTTATAATTTTGGTTCATTCATTAAATACAATATAATAAATATTCATTATTTACGTCCATACTGTCAACGCCAAACAACTGACAGTGCCGCCGCCGCCAGACGGTGAAAACTCAAAATATTGAGTAATTATATATGAAGGGAGCAATCGTTAGATGCTGTTATATTCTTAGAACATGTACTTCTGGAAGTGCCATACAACCGTTGTTAGTGTTTAGTGGTAAAATAGTCAATGTAGTAGATCAGTAATAATTTTTCGGACGCGTTGCGGTAACTTTCATATTAAATATTCTGTTTTTAATGTGTATTTAATTATTTGATTAATATATTATTTTCACAACCTTCCCGAAGGTGTTGTGTAAAAAATTGTCAGACAGCGGACAATAGAGAAGTAAGTGAGTATTTAAGTTCTCTTAGGGTTGTTGGTACTCTCTTTTCTTTAATATTCCTGAACTTTATTGAAACCGCAAATGTCGAAAACTTTTAGGTGGCAAAGAACAATCTTCCAATTATTATATAGAATATTTTGCCAGGAGCGGTTCCAGTCAAAAATTTGGGGGGTCATTCATTTGTCAAAAATATCGCGAATACAGATATTTGATTACATTTTTATTTTTTTTTATTTCAATATATTTGTCAATACGAGTGAACAATTTTTGTCATTACATCTACTTCTCCGATTTCTCCACAACTCTGTTTCTTATAAAAATATACTTTTTACAATTTCATGAAATAGGGTAGAATTTCGACCACTGGGCGACCACTAGTATACTTTAATTTACCTACATTTTGTCAAATATCACTTGACCATATTATTTAACTGATTTACCGTCCATAATAAACAGAATGGTGAATGTTCCCTATTCGGACGGCCCATTTCAATGGAATGTAAATTATTTTAATCATTATTTGAACACTTTTTGATCTACTCCTGTATGATATGGTAGGATCAGTAAGCAGTAAAATGTAAATAAATTATTATACATTAATGCCCTTAGAATAATTAATTTTCACCAATTCAAATTACCATCTAAATTCATTAATGTATCTTAATGGCTCACCAAACATATTAAATAAATCATGATAACACATTCTTAAATGATATTGACTAAACAGATGTTTCATAGAATTTTAAATAATTTTATCTTCCGTTTTTCCCAGTTACCAGATTTTTATGAATTGAACAGGTAAAGAATGTGCAAGTCAAATATTATTTTGTATTTTAATAAAAATTTGCTGATAAAGCACACGACATTAATTGCTGGTCTTCGTGTAAAACAAAAGTATGCATAAAATAATGTACACGATTTCATTCACGTAAACCGTCCCAATTAGTTCGAATTTGTTATTACAACATGAATTAAAACGCTGTGGTGAGTATTTTTTACAGTAGGATCTTTTTTGAATTATATATCTTTGTAAAATAGTAGCAACTGACTGTGTCTGCTTTTCAAAAGTATAAATGTTTCTTAATTCATTTATATGTATTGTCCACCCATAATTACATATAATTTTAAAAATGTATTAGTTGTTAGTTGATGAAATTTATATTGAACGAAATATGTTTTTAGGAGATTTATAATATTCTAATTTGATAAAGCTAATATGACTTTAGAGTTATTTGTTTTTTTCGGCCTATAAGGCAAGGGCCAATGAATCTTACGAATATACCTATTTAAATTTCTGCATATTAGAAAAAAAAAGTAGTCCAAAAGTACAGGAAATTTATGACTCAAATTAAGTATTGAAGTATTTTTTGTATGTTTTTCGATTTGTTGTTTACAAATTAATTGAATTAATATTTCGCTTTGAAAAATATATTTTTTGGAAAAACAAAATAATATGTTTAAAAAGTTGTATATTTTTATAAAAGTAAATAACTATAAATTAAAAATAAAAAAATACATTAAAATCTAAATAACATTAGAATTATGCTTAATAATTATACTCATAAAAACAACTAGTTTTTGTATTATTCAAATTTTTTCAGAAGAAACATCTTTTATCGGTAAACACACATTTCAATACTATTTATGGCAATACCTTGTGTATATTGGACACATTCGTTTCGTTTTCAAACTCTTATAGAAAATAATATTTTTTTGAAAATTACCCAATGACAAGCGGATTCAAATTCGTACAAATACTACAAAAGAAAAAGAAAAATGTGTAATGTGCACAAATATCGTTAAAAATCATGACCATATCATCATTTTCAAATTATTTATATTTCACTATATTAAATCTTGTTTTTGTATATGTTAAATCTATTCTGCATTTTCATAAAGATTTAGATATTTAGTTATCATTTGTATTTATTGGTGAAATTCTTTTACAGGTTAAACGTCATTTTAACGAAAAATGCTTAAAATAAAATTAGAATATTACTGTTTGAATTATAAAATATTTTAAAACCAATTTAAGACTGATTGATACTACATAGACAATTATAATAGGTAACATAAATTGAAAATTACAAATTCATTAAGATGTAATGGCCATTATGAACTTAGATTAAATTTCATTGATAAATAGTAATATATTTGGAACTGACTAGTATTCAAAATTCCAAAAAAGGAATGAAACAACTAAATGCTTACGTTATTCTCAGTTCCTGCTTTTTTAAATTTTGTAAGCCTTACTTTCTTTGGTGAAGTAAAACTTAGAGTTGAATATTGTAGACTAATTAGTTCTATTTTATGACGATTTAATATTTTATAACAAGAGATATTGTATTTTTTATAATATCTTTGACATGGTAATGAGCAAATTATTTTATTTGCATTTTGTATTATAATAGGATTTCAATTAACAAATTGCTTGTATCTGCGCGCTACATGGTCATAACATTTAACATATTTAAATATAAATATTTAGAAATATCACGTTCTTATTGTTACCTTCATTCTCCAAGAATGAATAACATTACGTCCGTCGTCAGTTAAAAGACTCAGCCTAAATTCAGGTACATATTGATTATATTGAATGAAAGGGGCTTCCATACACTGCCCTGTGGAACTGTCAGTTCATTCGTGTTTGGAATTTTTTGTTCTTTCTTTATTAAAGGCACGACAAAAAGTCGAAATAAAATCAGAATATCTTTTTCTAGAACTGAGAGCTTTCGCTTTTCTTTTTACAATACCCAATTTAATTCATTACATGTATTAAAAGTTCATAGTGTTTTCGACGTACTTTATTATTTACAGACATGTTTTATGTCAACTCAGCAGGTTTTATAAACGTTTATTGTAATTATGAAACATTTTTGTTTTAAATCACGTAAAAAGCAAACAGGATGTTGAATATTTTTGATGAAATGAATAACAACTTCAATAACATTAAAAAAGTTTTAATTGCTGTAATTTACTAGTATTTATAATGTGAATTCGTCGTATTTAACTATATTTGTCGCTATTTATTTTTCTTTCATTGGGTATTAATTTTAAAACGAGCAGGCAGATTTTTTTTAGTATATATTAGACGATTTCTTTCCTGAGTGTCTACTGATTATAACGATATTTTTTGTTAAATTGGATGGCGGTCCCATTTCGTTTGAACAAAAATGAAATGGATGGAACTTTATATTGCAATTTGGAATCAGGCTTTCCCAAAAGTTGTGAGAGGCAAACCACTTGTTAAAAACTTTTTGTGTACCCCAGGAATTTTTTTCGTGTTGGATAATTTTTTTGTTTGGTGTTGGGCTGATTAGGACTGCAAAAGGTATATTTTTGTTCATGTATTTCCACGATATATAAAATTTATTCTTATGAAAAACATGATTAATTGGTTAAAATTGAATCTTGAAACCACAAATTCCAAAATTTCGGGTGGGGGGTTGAACCCCCCATGTTTTACTTCCAACTCTCCTACTTTTTGTTGAAGCTGTTTTAATTTTTAAATATAAATTTCTTCAATCATTATATGAACGTGTTGAGACATGTTAGAGTTTGTTGTTGGGGGACTAATTCCCCTTGGGGTAAGCAATTTAGAAAAGTAAAAGCTAATATTTAAATAAACTTTAAATGATTAAAAAAAAAAGAAATTCGGCTAGTATTATGGTACACAATATCTAATTTTTAACTGATATCTAATATTTATTGTAAAACTAGAATTTTGTTCAGTTCGGACAAATGAGAGGCCAAGCAAATGTATTTTCTGTGTTTTACTTCCCAACATATGTTTAGAATGGGAATAGTTTGAGGTGATATTCCCTATTGTCAGCTTTTCCTCGGGGACTGCAAATTCAACCCTGATCCGAGGCTGGCAAGCAGTGAAAGCTTGTACGATCAATCGTTTATTTTCATTTTCGATTTTCAAAGCTTGGCTTAATGTAGAAATGTAATAATCCATTGCATCATATATTAGAGGTACATATTATATGTCCACTGAGGAGGAGTTGATTAGGGTATATTTTATTTAACGAACAAAAAACAAAAATAAAATAATTAGATAAACTGTCAAACCTAATTTTTTAATTTTATTTTACTCGTATTTACTTTGAAAAGCAGACACTTTAAGTGGTTGTGGTCACACTTTACTTAATTTAAAAAATGCACGCTCATATGGGTTCTAGGTAATGGAACATGACGAAGTCTACGCACTAGAAGCTGCTAGCGCACCACTTTCCCCCAAACCGATCCCAGATAAGCCCCAAGCCTCTCAACCTTCGACCCCATCCGAACCACCAACCTCCAGATCTCAACAACAAACCCCGAACGGCGTGAACAATCGTTCGCTGACGAATTGCTTCAAGGCAAGTCAAAGCATTCCGTGTTTGGAAACCTTACACGAGAATTCCAAAGATGGCACTGTAATCACGGAGATGGATAGCGTTTGTTTCGATCAGTCATTCGATCCGAATGCCACTCCGCAGAAAAGGAAAAGGAAATTTGTATCTCCTGATCAACCAAGTTCATTGGTTAAACGTAAGCGAGATAAAAGTTACAGTGAGAGAAAAAGAAAAGTTTCAGATTTCTTTAAAACCCCCATTAATTATTTTTCGAATAGAAGACGGACGATAGACGCTGCCACGTTCAGTCAGACATTGAACGACGGTGTCTTGTCCAGTTCTGGGCTGTTCAACATTGAAACTGTCCAGAATTTGAGCTACTGCAACGAGAACGATCGCAATCTTCGAACTCCCGTTCAAAAACGTAGCAAGAAGAATCTGTTCTCTCGCACTTTCAGTACTTCGAAATTCTCGAGGAGCAAATCGAAGAAAACCTCTGAGTTGAACGCCACCAAGCTGTCGTTTGCCGAACCTACCGAATTGGACGGTAGGGAAAAATTAAACGCCAGTTGTTTTCCCGATATTTCCTTGAATCCCGTCTTCACTAACGCTACTAGTGAGCTTAGCAGTGAGTACTACAGGATGGCGAGGAGAACTTCCGTGCCTGCTGCTGCGGTACTAACTTCATTTCTTCACTTTCTTATCTCATTATTTGTGTGATGGTAGAAGTTTCCTTTTAACATGAAAAGATCGAATTTTTATCTTTCATAACAAGTACTTTAAACTAATGTTATTATCGTTATAGTTTTGATCAAAAAAACGATAAGAGTATTAAAGTATTGAGTTTATCTATATAAAAAGTGTTTGTAGTCTTATTTTTATTTGCTCAAGAAGTTAGTTTTTTTGCATTCGAAAAGTCATTATTAATTTTTGAAAGATGAGGATTATTTTAATTTACAAGTTCGAAATAGTGTTGAATTGTTGTTACTACTAGTAACGATAGCTTAAGGGATTTTTAAATTTCATTCCAGGATATAAACAATTATTAGTATTGTAAGAAATTGTAAAATGATTGGCAAATGGAAAAATTTCCAATAAAAATGACCTAACTTTTGAGATGTATCTGTGTCATTAAAATTTTAATATACTCCAAAACCGGCCGTCACAAGTTAAATATTTTTTTATACTAGGAAATTTAAAGTTAAAAAGCCGAATATTACGATATTGTCTACACACTTGAAGAAACAATATCCCGTTGAAAAAAAGGTCATCGATTTTTCATGAGACTTTTTTTTTAGTTTTAGTCAAATTATTTCTTTGTTTGGAGCCTTTCTGACAACTATACTTTATGTTATATCTAAAGTCAGTATAATTTTTTGCTTAATGAATATTTATTATATATGTTTTATTATAAACGAAAAGAGTATTGAGTTACATTGATTTTAAATGTTATTTTTATTTGTTGGAACAAATTTAAAAAATATATCTTTAATTTTTGACAAAATTAAAAAAACTGTATTGTGTTCTTAAAGTTAATCATTGGTGGTTTTCTTTGTAATTAATTTATTAAATAAAAAAATCACTATATCTGTTCAAAAATTTGTAATAAGTCATAATTTGAGTAACTTTTTAAACAATACTAAAAATTTAAAATTGATGTAATTGTATGTTCGAATATTAAAACAGCATTAATTATTATTAATTTCAACCTGAATTATTTAGTTTTTCTTACCTTCTATAATTAATTACTAATAAATTATAAAATTAAAAAAATATTACAATGCCATATAGTATAGATGTCACACAAAGTCTTCACAACGTGAAATAATTTTAGTGGCTTTCAGGAAATATAAATTAAAACTCCACAGTTTACAGTAGGTTGAAGAATTTTTTTCTAAATAATGCTCTGATTTTTTTAAATGATACAGAAAATTTTTTACTTCACTCATATTTACAAAAATCTTTAGTACTAATAATTTCCAGTTATTAACAATAAACTAAACAATTTTTAAGTTTTCAGTTAACACTTGAGAACTAGCCAGATCCTGAGATTTAGTTATTTGCCTTTGATGAGATTGTGAAAATTAATAGATAGTGTAAATAATTAGTGATTTTAAGAAAACTATATTTATGCAGATATGAATATATTTAACAGTCTTAATGTGAAAGGGTTACAGTTTTCAGTTATTAATTTTTAATTTTATTGTTAAAAACATTTTTGATATGCAGATATTATTAATACAAAAATTCTTTAATTTGATTTTTGGGAATGGTCAGAGCTTTCGACTGTTGACTCTATGGATTTATGGAGAAATTTGAATTTTTCTTTTAATTTTTTATTCAATGCTTTACAAATTATTAAAGAAAAATAAGGGTTTGCAGTTCTAAACGTCTGACTGTTAGGAAAGAGTTCAAGCTTTTTTTACTGAGTTTAAGAACTGAAGTTTTATTTTATTAACTAAAACTAGAATTTTTCATGAGCTTAAATATATTCGGATTTCTTTATTATTGATTTATTTAAAACAAGACTTGATTAAGTATCTGAAAAATTTAAATTACTTTTACTAAGTTGAAATCTCATTTGTCTTACCTATTTTTCTTTACGAATCATATTTTAAACTAATTGAATTGAGTTATTATCTTACTTAGTTTTCATTTTTTACTTAGCTTAGATATTTGCGTGACAATCTTTATTATTTTTTGCAAAATTTGGCTTATTTGTTATTGAATTGAATAAAAATGTAAATAAATGCATATTAAAAATTTATAATTAAACTTTTCAACCAGTTTTTTTAGGTAGTAGAGTAGGTAGTAGGAGAAAGGTCAACTTTTAAATTAAATTATTATTGATTACTTATGACTCCTAACTATTTATTAAATGCTAACAGGAAAATTTTACCATCACAGTTTGACGTACATTGTTTTCCAAATTTAAAACACAAATAACACCAGCTTTATCACTCCAAATCAGTTTTATAAAACCGCTTTAACGTATGTTTGCTTAAGTACAAGTTTTATAAAACTGTTTCTAAGACGGAACGACAGCCGATTACATTTTTTTTTGTTTTATAAATGTTCAACATGTTTTCGGTCTTTCGTTCTGTCTATGACAGTAAAACGTTCTCTAATAGTTACATTAGTTAGGCTTACATTCTTTAGAATCAGGTCACGTATGGTCCAAAGCCAGTACAGTGCTGAAAAAAAAAACATCCGTTGGGTTTAAAACAGTGCATTTTTATACATTCTAATTTTTTCCCATCGTTTAGGTTGTGGACGAGTCAGCAGTGACGGAAAGACCGGAGGTGACGTCTAGGACTTGGGTGGTTAAAGCCGAGTGGTTTTGGACGTCAGTACAGAAAGAAGCTTGTCTAATTGAGAAGGAGTATCTGTTAGATGACGTAAGTATTACATTTTCAATAACAATTACCCTGTTGTATAAACAGAAAGTTTTGTACCCTAACACCAAAATTTTTGAGTTTATATATCCGAGACACATTGAAGATTCCAGATTTTTCCAGTACAAATACATTATGTCAATTTGTTTGTGACATCTCTCCCTTTTTTGTTGTGTTCCTTTACTGTTTGAAATCGAACCTCAAAGTATGATCTTTTAAACAATTCATAGTGGGAGCCGCTATTTTGCGAAAGCCAATCATGACGTTTATTTATTACCAAATAATTTTATGTAGCTAAATGAGTGCAGTGTACATACACTTCGTCATAATGTAGTACAAATGGAATTAGTCGAAGAGAAAATGACCCCGCAACACCATCGTGATTAAAAGTCGTAATTTGCAGTCCTAGAGCCCCAAGAATTCAGGCTACAGACCTTCGAATATCGATATTTGATCTCCACGAGAACATACGTCTTGAATCATGACTAAGTAAAAATATCTAAAACATTGTGCGACAGATAAATGTCGTTTTCTAGTAATTGCCTACTGTACTTTCTAGTGCTTGTACTAAAGGACTTGACTTGAAAACTACTCTCTTTATACTTTTAACTGCACTTTTACTGTGTAAGTGATTTTTTTTAAATATTCTTCTGTTAAATTTAAAAGTTATCTGGGAACACATCCGTTCGTTAGTATAAATCAACTTTGAATCTCGCAGACAGTTCGCCAAGGTTTCACTTGACATTCTAAATGTGTTGTTACGGTGAACTGAAAGACATCTAAAGTAATTATATAGTTTATACACAGACAAATAGCAATAAAAATAATTATATGAATCTGAAAATAGCAAACATTAATATTCAATGCAACATGACTTCTTTGAGATCAGTTTTAGTTAACCCACACCCTCAGGACTCATCTGCGTGAGATCTCAACCCAAATGGATTGCCTGAGCTGAATGAGGACACCCATATAATAGGGCATTCTGTGGGTTCACAGAATCACTGGTTTTTCATATTGGTTACTAGGAAGAAACCTTAATATTAGTTTTTTTCTTAGTCACATAGGGCTGAGCTACCGATTTTCGAAGGTCAGTAGCTTTTGAATCATTGGGATCCTAGGAACTTTCGGTCCATTCAAACTTTTGATCAGGATGATGTGTAGTTCGTATTGACATTCAACAAAGATCAATTTCAGATTTTTCTCATTTCGATCTCTTAAAATATTTTTCATTAGAGTACTACATCGCATTTTTGTATTTATGGGTATAGTCCAATGTCCAAAATGATACACACATTTTGAGGTGGTCCAAAATGTACTAGTTCTTTTATGGCTCTATTCCTTGGTCGAGTACAGTCGAGAGCAATCTGCCTAGTTTTGATGTTTCTGCTGTGGATGACTTTATTTTTATCCCTGAAAGCCTTAGATGTCCAAATACCATCTCCCTTCAACATATACATTTTTATTAGACAGTGCTCTCTGATTTTGTCTTGCTTCGCAAATTCTACGTTTGAAAATAATCTGTTTCAATTTGCCAAAGCCGCATTTTATCTTTATTGGATTGAATTGAAATTATTCACTACAATATGATCTTATATCTCTAGTATCTTGCAATAATTGAAAACTTATTCCACTCTTTTATTGTAATGTTCCATAAAAAGCCCCTGGGAATAGCTTTGAATATTTAAAAGTTATTAAAGTTATTTTCGTTATATTTGGACCATAATTTAAAATTCATATATGCGACATCTTCTTAGTGTTAACTATCTGATTATAGTCCTATTGCTCCGTAAGGACTGTAGATGGTTTGCAACTGTTTGTTGATTATTTCTATAGCATACACTGTTTTTTATTCATTTACACACACACTAACGGAGTTTTATGAAGGACAATTGTTCTCTATTGCACGCCTATCAGAAAAAGTTGACAATATATGTCAAAATTGTACAAAGATGGCGTGTATTGTACACTATACTCATTATTATCGCGCTAGCGTAGTCTTCTCTGAGAGTTGGTTACAGAATATATACAACACATCATGAATTTATTTTTTGTTTATTTGTTTTAGTACCTCGAAAAAGTCTTCTCGCCAGGAGGCCGCCGCGATTCGCACGTAGCGACACCTAGTAGCGCTAGTCGAAGGAAACGTAAAAGGTTACAGGAAACTTTCTCGTCGTTGGTTCACACGCAGTCACCCGCTTTCCACAAACGAAGGTCTTCGGTCAGCGATGCCGGACTACTTTCCGTTTCCGGTTCCTTCCTCGACAGCACCACCAGTCCGAACAAGGAGCTCTTGGACAGCGGCGATTCCGGTGTTGATCAAACACCACGAAAAGGTTTGACTGCCAGGCATCAGGTGTTCCTGGAATTATTGCAGACTGAGTCCAATTATGTAGATATATTGCACACCATCATGACCGTAAGTAACTTTTATTTGGGAACCACACAATAGCAATAATACATATATTTATGGTTGTTGGGGAAAAATACAAAACAACACAGACACGGTTCAGTGTGATAAACACTTCGTGTCAGCATGATTGGCAAAATTTGTTGAATGGGGAATGCTCGTTTTAATATATATGTCGGGGTTAGATCCACGAGGGAATGTCGGGTTTGATCCAAAAGGGAATAAATGTGGGCTCGCCACTCGAGAAACCAACTATTTCGTTATCTCCGACATATATATCAATGATATGAGTGATTATCAGAATTGTGATCAGTTGCATCTATTTGATGTTTGTTTATGTAAATGAACAATGAGTTAAAAATGTATTTCACGATATTTAAAAATAAACAACCTCAAATTGAATATAGACAAAACAAAAGCCATGATAATTGCAACTCCTCACAACTATAAAAACCTTGAGATTAGCTCAATGGATTTGAAAGTTCATGGACAGCATATTGAGATGTACTTCAAAAGTTGCAAAATAAGGGTCATACTAAGATGCAAGAGGTATACGCCAATTAATATGATGCTGTCCGCATTGCAGTGGTTGTTAATGATATTTATCTATAAGGTATTGCACAATTTGCAACCCAGTTATTTCAACAATTATATTAGGTACTATCATGACATTCATGATTATAATATCCGACATAATCAAAATCTATATGTGCCAAGGTCTAACACGAACAGAAATGCCCAGATATTAGTTGTTAAAGGCCTGAAAATGTATAATCAATTACCAGTGTATTTGTAACTTTGTCCTAACCTAAGATTATTTAAAATAAAAATACCTGATTATGTAAGGGTAAACTGTGTTTGACAATATTACCATTATTATATGTACATTTAAGTGTTGTTTGTATATGTTTTTGATTTGTAATTATTTAGTGTTTTTGTACATTAGGACTGTCCTATTTCAAATAGCACAGTACGAGTTCACAGCTGACGCTAACTATAACCCAATCTTATTTTTTTCTTATTCATTTGCATTATACTGAAATTACCCGCTGTCTAAGTTTAATTCATTTCAAATAAAGGAGCCAATATTTAATATCATAGAATTGCTATACATTTTTGGTGGGTTCAATTTTTACACTGAAAATAGTCTTCTTTTGTTTACACACCAAAAATTCAAAAATTCATTTACAATTTTCTTAGACTAAGAGATGAGTTATTCGCACATTAGTGTATCCACTACGGCCTGCTGCAGGTGTAGCGCGACATTTATAATCCACCTGAGTTGGTTTTCGAGGAATCCCGTTAATACCCGAAAATTGGATCCTTTTGTAATTCCGCAGTAGTTCATTCAGGGAAATACATTTTTGCTAAACGTGTGTTTTGTTCCGTGAGTTGTGTGAATTAGTTACAGTGGTTCATTTCGGGAAAATTTCTTTATTAGTAATATTAAATTAAACGTTGTAACACTGCCCCCCCACTTTAATTCAGATCTTCCCGTTCAGAATTGTCTTCTCCAAATGGACTATCTTCATCTTGGCTCCCAGATTCCAGCGAATGCCATAGAACACGTCGTTGATCCCCTTAACTACTTCATATGGCCTATCCTAAGCTGGTGTGAGCGTTGGAGACTTGCCCTTACTCCTCTGGAGATTGTAGCCATCCCTTATCTCTTCTTGGAACCCGACTGAATTTAACTTGAGATCACATCGCGTTTTCATTCGATCGCTGGCTACGAACATCTGCGTCCGGGGAGTTCGTGTGTGGCCAGAATGCTTTATCGGAGTTAGTCGCCATAATTGTTAACTTCATGGCACGGTTCTTCTGGTGAGCCAAAGGCAAATACTGAAATCATCTTTTCGAAGTTGTCCGGCTCATCCATTTGAATCCACTGAAGAAATTCTAATGCTGGACGTCTTAAATTTATTGGTATATTTACAAGCTTAGAGGCTTCTCCAATATAAAATTATTACATTCACAAGAAATGTTCTAAATGCAATATTTTGAATTTAAAATTTTCTTTGTTTGATTTTTTGATATAACTGAATTTAGTCTAATTTAGAGTTGGGTTTTATGACTCTTTTTAGTGAGTCCGCTCATTTCGTTCAGCTCACCAAAACGAGTCGTTCACACTGAGTCGTTCATTTGAACGATGTCGCTCCTAAAGCACACAGCCATTTATCCCTAGGCGAATTTATATAATGTCTCTACTTGCGTAGTTCACTGCTCAAATTAATAAAAAGTTTTGCTAAGTCATAATTTAAGGATCATTAATTTACGTAAAAATATAAAAAATTCGTATTATTTGGAAACAAAAATAAGAAAAAACTCTTAACATTAAAATGTATACGATGTAAACTCTCAAAACAAATAAAATTATTATGCTTACTTATAACTCAAATAGAAATTTATATAATAAAAACACTGCAAAACAAAATCTACCCTGTGCCTTAGTACCTGTGATAATAAAAATATCCATTCATGGATTCGTTGAAAATAAAACTTTCCGACCGAATTTTAAAATAATACGAGGAGTACCTACATCTCATCAACCAAACGGCTCTTTTCTCACCACTGTTCCGAGCCGAGGTGACCGTGCCGGTTGAAAAATTGAACGAGTCAACGAGTGTCTCTACTTCGTGATTGAACGTTGAACGTTCAGCACATCCGATGACTCTCGACTCGCTCGAGCTGAATGATTCTATTAATGTCGAACTGAACGAGCTATTTGACTAAAGTGTGCCGCTCATTCGCGGCATATCCAGAGGAGTCGTTCATTTTGAACGACTTATTCACGAACGACCCAAGCCTAGTCTAATTCTTATTTTGAATGTGAGTTTAGTATCTGTTGCTTGCATTTTTTCATCTTTCTGCAAGACTATGTGAATGGTATACTTGTTATAGCAATGTTGTGTTGGATGTTGGATTATTTGGGGAATTTGGTTTTGTTAGGATTGTATGATCTGTTATAATTCACTCTTTATTAATAAATTTCAGCAGAAAGTACATTTTTTTAAAATATATTACATTGAATGTATGGTTAGCTGAACAGGAGTTTTTTGCTCTATCCTATACAAAATTAATGATAAAACACTTTCTATTGTATTTGAGTATTTGAATGATTATAGAGTTAACATAAATATACCAGTTAGTTTAAGTCGGTTCTCTGTGAACTTGTAACCTTAAATAAAGAGTCTGTTTTTGTTATTGAAACGTCTAAGAAAAGTAGTTTGTTATTTTGTTCAATTTCTAATGTCAATTGTATCGTTGGATCTTTGTTATTTAAGTCGCTTAATATGTTATATAAGTCTTTAAAATTGCCTTTACAAATGGAAGAAATGTCGAAAACAGAACATCACCAAATTGAAGGTTTATTTTCGTTTGAAAAAATTATTTGTTTTTCGATTTTTACATGAAAATATTACATAATGCAGATGATAAACAAGACCCATTGCCATGCCAAAATAATGTTGGTAATTTGGACTATACGGTTGGACACCGTATAGTCCAAATTATGTTGTTTTCATATAAAATGTGTCTGTGGATAAATGTCGATCTAATAAAGAATTATGTTCTAATAGTGCTTGCACTATAGTATGACAGAACTTGCCAAATCATTTTTAAAATAAATAAATATGCACTCTTTCTAAGATGACTAGAATACTGCTTAAAATAATTTTTGAAATGTCATTGGTATTTTCATTTTGTCTGGGAGTACAATTTTTATAGATATGTCATTTCTTAAATTCTACTCTAGTTCAGTTTCTGTTGTTATCTGTATAACATTTGTTGTTGTTTTAGATGTTCAAAAAACACCTCGAAGATATGCCCGAAGAAGAAGCATTACTCAACAACATCGAACTGAACCTTATTTTCGGTAAACTGCCACCCATCTACGAGACCCACATCAAAATGCTCGACGAGTTCCGATGGACTTCGGCGCATTGGAACGAAGAAAGAAGCATAGGGAACATCATCGTTAAATATTCCGCCGAGTTGCTCAGGGCCTATCCCCAGTACATCAATTATTTCGAAGAGATGAAAGAAGTATTGATGCAGTGCGACCAGAACAAGCCTCGTTTCCATGCTTTTCTCAAAGCGTGCCAAACGAGACCGGAATGCGGCAGACAGAGTTTGCAGGATCTCATGATCAGACCGGTACAAAGGTTGGGTAGCGTCAGCCTTTTACTGAATGGTAAGTCTAGCAGTATTTTATCGAGAAATGAATATCGACATTATAGATGTCAGTTTTTTGTACTGAATACATAAATAATTATTCGAGATTTCAATTAGTTGAGGGAAGCGCAACTGCTGAAGGTTCTCGACCAGAAACAATATATTTTCTTGCATTCAATGGATTGTAAAATCTGGAAAATATGTTTCATAGAACTATTTTATGTTAGCAACATGACTTATTGGGACGGAGGGAACTTCATTATCATTGAACTTATTTTTTAAGCATTTTCTATTTTTTAATTCTATACATTTCAATCACTTTTTTTTGATAAAAGTTCCGTCCCTTTCATTGAAAACCCAGATGTTATGATCATGTAATATATTCACAAGGTTGAGATACAGACATGGTCCATTAGATGAGAAAACTTCTAAAAAGGGAGTATCAGTCGTTGCGTTATCTACTTCCACCTCTGAAAAAGATAGATTGAAAATAAAATTCAATTTTCAAACGGTAATATATCGGTAGTGAATCAGGACATTTAGCTTTCTTAGATTTCAGTGTAATATCTTCGAAAAGATAGTAAAGTCTAACAATGTTTGAAATTTTTCCTTGAATCAAGAGAGTTTTTTTTCTAAAGTTATACGTATTATTTTCAGATATTCTGAGACATACTCAGAAGAATAATCCAGATCATGCGGCTTTAGAACAGGCGCTCGCAGCTCTAAGAGAAGTCATGACACACATAAATGAAGACAAAAGGAAAGCAGAGGGTCAAGTCACGTTATTCAGCATATTTAATGATATAGATAATTGCCCGGTAAGTTAAGGACATTCCTAGATATTAAGGTAACTCCCACATGGTATGGTAGTTAGGTTCCCTAAATCACACCGTGTTATGCTAATTCGTGGTATACGACGCAATACAAAATTACAGAGTTGAGTTTTAAAAGTAAAAACCATAATTGAATAACTTCAATATTTTTTTTGTTTTAAAGAATATTGCATATTTTCTTCATCATCTTAACTGCGTCTCTTTTTACCAAAATATCTTCTGTTTTTTCTTCAGTTTTTTTCTCGATTTTTACAAAACTTTATTTTAGGCCTTTAGTTTTTGACTGAAAGATTTTTATAAAAGAATTATGTAGTTCTCCTTTAAATCTTGTGATACTTCCAGTGGAAGAGTATTTAGAAAATATATCTCCAACAGTTTGTCAATATCTGTGCCATTATTTATGCTTTATATGGTAACATCTTTAACTTTATTATACAACTGACATCTTTCGATTTGTAGTTTCCTTTATTGCAGATGTCCTTAAAATCACAAATCATAGAAAAGATGGGAAACTCTCGCGTTCCCAACTTACGAAGTAAAAAAAGGGAACATGAACATTATGCAAGAAGTATTTTTTAAACCAAAAAATATTTGTCCGTACCACTAAAATAACCATCTCATTTTAAAATTTTAATTTTTTATTTATGATTTACAAACTTAATTCAAATTGAAAAGAAAAAATGATTATTTGTTATCATTTAACAAAAATGATACAAATAACAAATTTACAAGACTTACTAAAACTCTTATGCCATGGTAAAATTAGAAACTTTATTTATTTAGTGATTATCCAAATATTTTATCATCTAATGGCTTTAACTGGTGATTTCTCTGTTGACTCAGAACGAAACATAATTCTACTATTAACATTCTTTAAAAACTTTAATTTGCATTTCTTATTTATAAACTGAAACCATTGATGCGCATAGTGTCCACTTTCACTCCATAGCTCAGATTCTTCTTCTTTGAGAGTTATAAATTTATTTCGTACCACTTTATTATTGTGTGCTGTAAAATATATTAAGAGCTTACGAATTATTCAACAACCAATATTAGAATGTCTACCTTTGTATCAACTGATATCCTAAAGTAGTTGAGGTTGCTGCACATTCCACCACATCCTTAACATGAAACAAGGAACGTCTTTAAATGATGTACTTAAGTCTCTTTCTGGAACCATTTGCGGGTAGATGTAACTATAATTTTTTGTGGACCTCAACTTCTTTTTGTAAAAACTGTCTTCTTTAATTCTTTTATCACCTGAAATACGACAATATGAAACATTAGTGAGAGCATAAGGGAAACATTAGCATATAAGGTAAATAAAATGTGGGCTATGAATCTCTTAATAGCATCACAAACTATGTGAGTTTTTCAAAAGAATTTTTACATCGAAAATAAAAATTCACAATCACTACTAGACTAAGGCTTCCAGTAAATATTACAAACGTAATCTGCCGTTCCACTATTGAACTGCTGCTGTCTCACGCCTGAATTTATATCCTGTCCCCATCTCTCACGATTATTCTTGAAGCATCCTTATCTGTCTAATGTGCATGACGAGTAGATTTCGGATGACATTTTCGGTAAAAGACTAGAATAGGTTTTTTTTTCTAAACGTTTTGTTTGATCTTGCCCTTATATGCAGGCAGGTAACGGAATGTAAATTGCTGATATGTTTATAGATAGTGAATACAACTGATAAGTTCTGTTGACAAATGCCTCTTATATCACACCATGGAATTCCACGAAACCGTGGTCGTTGGTTAAAGGCCGTGTTATATGGGGGTTATCTGTCTTTATTGTTAACCGCAGTGCGTTTCAAAATTTTATACACCCTCTTGACAATTCAATGTATATACGGGTTAACGCATTTGTTAATTTTTAGCCTGACATTGTTTCATCACACAGAAGTTTCATCACCAAAGCGGACGTAGTGCAAATTTCTTCCAACGGTCTCGCCAGTAAAGGCAACAATTTGGTGCTATTCCTCTTCTCGGATCAATTGGAAGTTTGTAAAAAGAAATCGAAAGCTTTTAACACATTGAAGAGCCCTTCGACGACTGGGACGAGCAGTCTACAAAACAAACAACTCACTAAACAGTACAAACACATCAGGTTAATAGCTTTGAATACCATAAGAGTAGTAATCGACATTCGAGAGACTGAAGAGTGCCAAAAGGTGAGTCGAAACATGAATTCTACGGATATTTTTATTATAGTTAACTGTTTTCCTGTAAATATAAAGTGCGTATGGGTTCAGGGAGTTATAAGTACCTTCTTTATTGAAATCGTCATTAGAAGAATAAAAAGTGCAAAATCAGTTAAAAGATATCCAAACCATTCACAAGCCCAATTCTGCTTATGAACGTCGTCTCATAGAGTTAACATTAACAAATTTGGGTAACATACCAATAGGTTTGTTCCTAACCGATGCGAAACAGTACATATGTTCCAACCAAGTTATGGCGGTTCAGTAAATGATGCATCACGGTGTTCCAACCTAATGATTTATTGTTTCTTGCATCGTCATTTTAATCATTGGTGACAAGCAAGAATCGTTTGGTGATTGTTATTAATCATGCGCAGTAGAAACTGTCCTTACATTAAGGTTATGGAATGTAGGCCGCAGAGTTCAGATCACAAACTTGTCAGAAAACCGTGTCAACTTTTACACAGGTCTGCAAAAAAAGATGTTTGAATTGTACTAAGGAAGTGAAGGGTCATTTCCGAAGTAATTTTTCATGTAGAATCCGAATCCAGGATCCAAATTGCTCTATCACGTCAGAATTTTGAGATATCCTAACCTAAAAGCGCAAAAAATGCGATTTTCTGCTATATTTGAGGTTATGTAGCCTCGCGATATTCTTTCTTATAAAAAAACAATCGATGACACCTCAAAGTGTAAGTCTTGATCTTTCAAATGCCGTTGAGTTTGCTCAAATAGCTTAATTCTGCATTGAGATATTTCATTTTGAAGTTTTTTAAAATAACGTTCATTGACATTAATGACTTAAAATTGAGAATAGCGAAATTGATGAAACTCGAAAACTTCAAAATGAAATATCTCAATGCAGAATTAAGCTATTTGAGCAAACGGCATTTGAAAGAACAAGACTTACACTTTGAGGTGTCATCGGTTGTTTTTTTTTTAGAAGAAAGAATATCGCGAGGCTACATAACCTCAAATATAGCCGAAAATCGCATTTTTTGCGTTTTAGGATATCTCAAAATTCTGACCGTGATAGAGCAATTTGGATCCTGGATTCGGATTCTACCTGAAAAATTACTTCGGAAATGACCATTCAATTTCTTAGAATAAAATCATGTTGCCCTGTGTTATTTTTTGAAACTATATAATGGGAGTACGTTGAACGGTGCGAAACTCGCACTTGCGCACAAATTCGATGCAGGCGATTTCGTGACAGTTTCACGGCGATACGGAAACTGCAGGTAAGAACAAACCTAATAATTATTCGTTGTGTAATGGATGCATCAACATATGATACAACCTTTTAGTAATATGTTCAGCATATTGTATTGGAATCCAGGGGAACATTAATAGTGGTAATTTCATTACTACTGTCACCAATTTTTACTTTATTTCAGTCAGATGACTTTTCGGCAGATAAACGCCTTTTCTGTAATGTTTTATGTAGTTCAAAGAAGCGACTGCAGTTGGTATCGCCTTATCTATTTATTCGTGTACAAATTTGGAGATTATCCAAAGCATTGTTTGTTCCAATGGTTTTCTCAAATCAAATATATTTTTCGGATATTTTAGTAATATTTGAAATTATTTATTCTTTAAATAGTTTTTGGTATATGTAGGTAAAAAAATTTCACTAATTTTAATAGTTTTAAACTTTGAAAAAAGATATTTTGATTACTTTCTGAAAGATATTAAAGAATTTCTGGGATTTTACTCGCTTAGGGCCTTCAAATCCATATAATTAGGGAGAAATTTGTAAAAAATACATTACATACAACTAAGCAATTTATTCAGCTACTTAATCTAAATGAAATTTTATGATAAATCAATAACATTTGAATAGGAGGAACCTCATATTTCATTTTAAACATGAAACAAAAATAGTTCACTTTGTGACAAAATTTTAGATTTATTTTGACTATAGAAACGTTTGTTTTTAGCAGGCATTTAGCATATGCTGTTGGCACCATGAAGATTGCAAAGAAAGACGGCATTCGTTTACAATGGTAGATGAAGAAGTAGACAAGACGACGTTTTTGAAGGTGCTTACTAGGACGATGGCAAATAATGCTTGTACAGCTGATGCGGTAAGTTTTGAAATGAAAAAATAAAATATATGTGTGAATTATGTTGAAATCCACTGTAAAGCTGCATTTAGCCAATTTCGTTTGTCATATAATAATGTAGAACTTCAAATATTATGGGACACCGCTTTCATATTTGGTGAACAACAAGGCAAATGTAAACTTTGTATTGATTCAGTGTATAAAAATAGTGTTCTAATAACAGTATTGGTGATTTAAATTAATTTAGTACCATGTGATCAAACACCACCTCTTGCCGATTATTGGCATTTTGTTACATGTAAAATAGGACCAATAATTATTTTAGTTAATAACTAGTGTATTAAACATACATTTCTATCTAGACCAAAAACCTGCCGGTCAGGCCCCACCTAAACGCCAAAACCTATCACATTGCCCCCACCCAAATGCCAAAAACCTGTCAATTCGCCCCCCACCCCCTTAACCAACAACTGTCGATGATCCTGTATACAAACGCAATAATACTTGATGAATATAATCAGCATCCTTTCTAAGTCTTTGCCATTTGTCTCTATCTTGTACAGTCCGGCAGTAATATTTTATTAACAGACTTGACTCTATGTAAGTAAATCCTGAATGTCAATTTCAACTAACTTCTAATTTAATACTTTCTTTGAGATGTCATTCTTCTGTGCTCATATCCTATATGTCTGACTTTATATCTCAAGTCAGCATATGCTACTTCTAATAGTATGCAAATGTAGACTGGATGGCAATACAATAATTGGATATCATGGAGCTTAACTGATATATAATGCTAACAAAATATATATATTTGAATTTCTCGCGCAGTTAGTTTGAATGCAAGCAACACTGCTTCTTCAACTACCATCTATGAATAGACTCCTGTCACAGTTTGAGAAAACCACCTTATTCAGTTTGACGACCTTTGAATATATTTTATTTGAATTTTATCAATTTTAAAGAAAATGGGAAAAAGTGAAGATCGTGCTGATTAATCATTTTTTTTTTACGTAAAAAAAACATCTCCGAATCGAAGAAGACCATGAATTTCAATGATGCCGAACGTTCAGGTCTCTAAAAAGAGGTAGTTACTCCAGAAAACGTCGTTAAAATCCATGGAATGACATCCTAGAATGAAAGTGTGTGAGAAGGCTGAGCTGGAAGCATTTTAACTGAGCGAGTACATCACATTTTGCATGAATATTTGAATTGCATTTAGCGAGGAAGAAAGTGCTATTGCATCTAAACAACGCAAATGCAAGGATGCACAGATGTATAGTTCTCATTGCTAAAATCCTTAAATTGGACTACAAACTGCTACACCAAGCAGCATATTCTAGAGATTTAGCCCCTTACCACTATTTCCTATTTCTAAGCTTGAAGAAGTGGATGGATGGTGAGAATCTCTGAAACTAGCGTCCTATTTTGAGAACCTTCTGAAACCAATTTTGAAGGAATAAAAAATGGGAAAAAAAACTGACTAATTGTACTGAGTTAAAAGAGAAATACACACTTATTAAATAAATCACCGACTTATCGAACAGATCTCTTATATTTACGTTTTCCGTGTTTTTTTTTTGGCTTTTTAACTAAAATTTTCAGAAATTATTAATCATTTAATGTCTTCATTTTTTTCAGGATAAATTCCTCCAGATCTACGAACCTCACGAAGCCGACGTAGAAACCAGCGAAGTAAACAACGGCACCTTATCGAAAGCTTTTAGATTTGCCACCACGCGTCTGAAAGTCGGTAGAGCGTTTTCTTTCAATAAAACCCCATCGAAACTGAAAAGAGCAGTTTCTTCGATGATGTCACCTTTCGGCAGCTCGACCAATCTGACGCCCGCATCGCAACTCGCCCAGATGAAACTGGCAAGCTATAGCAATTTAAATGTGAGTAAAAGTATTACTATGTTTCTCGATGGAAGTTCAGTTAAAGCTTCATTGATAGGCTTGGTTTCCAAAATAGTACGCTTTTTGTATAAAAAATTAATGGGCATGATGACTATTTGATAAACTATTCCATCATATTTGGTATGAAAATATTCCATTTGTAACTTAAAAGTAAAGGAATACAAAACATCAAAGGAAAACATCCTGGTTCTCGAAAGAAGGGAAATAAAAATTCAAAAAAGAAAAACGACACAGGAATTTTATGAAAATTACTAGAGATTTCACAATGAAATCCACAAATTTGTCAGAAATAACCATTGGGAACGCTTTTCAAAAGATATTATTGAGTACGACTTTTACGGAATACAAAAGGAAATGTGGAGACAAGAAATGAACGGAATAGTAGAAGTTAAACGTATAGAAAGTAACACCTGGATAGATTTCATGATAACATTATATTCCGACGACCACCCTCCGCCAAGAGGAGCAGAAACACCAGAAATCACAACCGATGAAGAGACTAGATTATGCATCAGGAAGTCAAGAAAGTACATGACAATTGAAAAGCTGAAATGCTACAGTCAAGGAATAGAAAACAAAATGGAGGACAAGCATTCCGCTGTGCAAAAAAGGCCACAGAAAAGAAACGGAAAGCTATATAGGAATCAAACTCCAGAACACCACTAGATTAAAGCCTCACCAAACTAATAAACCAAATGTTGCACCGATGCAGTGTTCGTAATAAGGATATAAATAACATAAAAAGCATTAGAATAATCGACCGGCGTCCATCTGTCTATTTAACCCGAACAAAGCCTTCGATAGAGTCAGGCTAAAGAAAGTGATTCATTTGTACAGTAAACAAATAGTGTTGTGATTAAGTAAGACAATTGAGATGTATACAAGAACATCACAATACACGCCTAAATAGATAGACAACTCATAGGGTAGATAGAAATAGGCACAGGTTTAAGACAGTCTCATTAAGCTCCTTACTCTGTGTGGTCCGACCCCGGGAAAAATGAAGTTATAATATATATAATTAGAAGACTTTTAAAAAAAAAGATAATGAGCTAAACTTTATACTAGTATATTTGGTTTTGGTCTATCGATAAAAAACCTACTCAACCACGTGGTGATATGGAAATGTGTAGACGTAGACTTTCTGCAGCTTGTACACAAATTTTTCATTTTACAAAAAAGTCCATGAATTATAATAAATTTGTGAATTTTGATAGTCATCATGCCTATTGCTTATTTTTCTTTCATTGTTAAGTTTTATTCAAAAACTATAAATTAGTTTTTTGTTTTTTTTTTATTAAAATTCAAGCTTGTTGGCTTAAAAACATTTTTAACTAATATTTGCTTTTGGTTCTGATTGCATATTGTATAACATTTCTTTGTACTGTGCCTTCTTCATATGGATGGATAGCAAAATTAGGTCGGTAATATAAAAGTTATTACGAATTTATTTATATATGTATGCTAGAATTACATTTTTAATACGCTACATTCACAACTACAACACAACACGCACATATATTTTAACACAACTACATATGCACTTTTTCATTCTCATATGCACACTTAATGCTTATTATCTAAAATGCATGTTACACTAATATGAAAACTCTTATGTATCACAATCATATTATTATGACGTCATTTGTGATGTTTTCTTACCCAAATCTCAGTTACAATTGTGAATTCATTTCAGTTTATAAGAAAATTTTCATTTTAAATTTATTGTTTTTTATCATTATTTGTAATTCTATGCGACGGGGCTTTACAAGATATTTAGTCAATAGAAAGATAACGGATTTAATGCAAAAATGGTAATAAAACACGAGGAAATGATTAAAAAATATTTATAATTAGATCTAGTACGAGAACCTCACTAAGATCGACCTACCCTTATTCTGGTTCAAATGAGTTTATTTTATTAAATATATGTATCGAGCTTCACTTTTGAATTCAATATTCCATTAGTAGTTTAGATTATATCCATGTTGTTAGGCTTTGATATGTAAAGAACCCAGAAAGAGATGTTTATTTTTTTGCTGTAGTAAGGAGAAACTGATTAAAATTTGAATAAAAAATACCACGGAGTGTAAGGTTTTTTTTAAGTTTGTTAACAATGAGATTGTCCCCAGCGTTTTATCTATACACTCCCCAACACGTCTTGGCATTGATTCAACAAGGTGGTCTATTTTTTCCTGAGGAATACTATCGCAAGCTACTATTTCGTGTCTTAGAACCTCCAAAGTCCGTGGGGGCTTTAAAAAAAGTTTAAACTTACTCGAGCAACATTAAGCCGAGCATTATTTTGTTGAAATATGGGATCCTTGAGTCGATTTTCTCAAAACAGTTTAATCAACACGCAAGTCTACTGATATATCAGGTTTGACTCTTATCATCGGCGCTAGAGGCCTTTGGTGCGGGAACCATGATCATCTGCTAGAAGCACTGAACATCAATCGCCTCTATATCAAAAGGCAATTAGTAAACACCGCCATCGTCGGTTCTCTATATTCACATTCCTTCTTTAATCGAGCGGTGTGGCGATAGTTGTATTCTTATTTTCTAAACCTTGTTTCTAAATTTTTTTCTAGTCCTTTATTATCTTGCCACTATTGTTTTCCCATATTCATACTCTACTTCGGTGCTACAATTAAATAATCCACACCCCCCTCCCCCTATCTATATTTTTCCCTATTATAAGACTCCATCGGAATAACTTCTTAGTACCCAAAAGCCCATAAGGCAATCGTATTCTCAACGAATCTTACTCAACCGGCGCTCACGATCGATCCTCTCGCGCGTTGGTTTAAAGTTAGTCGACAGGGAATGTAAAATAGGCTCATGGTATTTGGTTGGTAGTCTTATATATTTGTTTATGCTTTAACCGTTCAAGTCGTATAGTTCTTTTACTCAGTATGGTTATAGTCTTTTTATAAGTTTTATTCAATTGTTTAAATGTATATACCTAATTTTGGCTAATACTTTTGTTGCTTTTTATAGGGTTTTTAATGGGTTATTTCTGTTTGTATCGTTAACTCTATCTCTTTTAACTATTTTATATAGTACTAGCTGTTACCTGCGGTTTCACCCGCGTACGGAATGTTCAAGACTTCGCAAAAAGAAATAACTTATGAAACATGGGTTATCCTATATAAAAAAAATTCTAACTTGTTTGAAGCACCCTACTTAATATATTTCACCCAAACTGCAAGTATTTATGGGCCACCCTATATGGGTTATCCTATATAAAAAAATTTCTAACTTTTTGAACCACCCTACTTAATATATTTCACCCAAACTGCAAGTATTTATGGGCCACCCTATATAACTATTTAATTTCACATTTTTTTAATCACCTTGAATAACTAACTCTACTTCACCCTATATTGCAACCATCCTGTATATGTTGCTGTGCTGCTGTTTTATAATATGATATTTTTTTAACTACATTTTAAAGTAAAATTTCTCTTTACTCTATATATTAATCAACCTTTATATGTGCTTTTTCTATCATTGTGTTACACACTCTAAAACTATAATCTTGCTTCTCCCCATATTTAAGATATTCCATATAGTAGAATGCAACTGTTTGTGGTCTACCCCATCTATTTTTTTTTAAACTCTTGATCCATACTAATGGAAATGATGTGGAAGCCTTCGTGAGTCACACATATAAAAAAAACACAGTTTTGCACCCTAACACCAAACTTTTATTTAAACCCTCACCCAAACTGCAACTGCTTATTGGCCACCCTATATAACAATTTTATTAAAAAAAAATAATAACCGGTTTGTATAACTACCTCTACTTCTATCTACATTAAAACCATCCTGCATACACCGCTACCAATTTGTCCAACATTACAACTTATTTTTGAACCACCCTGTATAACCATAATTTTACTCTACAAAATATTTCAACCACCCTGTATGTGCATCTGCTAAGGGGCAACCAAATATTAAAATTTTTAAATACTTTTAATCACACTGTATGAACTATAATTTTACTTCAATCCATGTTTCAGATATTGCAGATATGCAACAGCTCATGTTCTATCCTACAAAAAAATATATCCAACCTGTTTAATTATAAATCTGCTCCACCCGCTATTTCAATCACCTTGCATTTGCAACTTCTTATCGGCCACCCAGTATAACATTTTTTCTACCACCCTGTATAACTATAAATCTATCAATGCCAGATATATTTCACCACAACCGCAATTGCTTATGGGGCACCGAAAATAACAATTTTGTTCAACATGTTTTTGAATCACCTTGTTTGTATTACAACTACCCTGTATACGCTACTGCTTATTGGTCAACCAATATAACATTTTTTAAATAATTATCATAACATTTCTTCACCCTATGTTTCAACTATCCTATCTTTGCAATTTATTATGAACTATGGTATTTCACATTTCACTGTATAAACAACTGCTTCTTACATTTCTTTAACCCATTTCATAACTATAGTACCTTATGAACATAATTCAAAGATCCTAACTGCTTATCTAAGACATTTTTTAAGTTTTTTTATTCACTGTATTAATATTCTACCATTTTTCAACCACTTGGTATATGGAACTGTTTATGGCCCACTCAATATAACTTTTTTGGACAACCCCATATAACTAATTGTACTCCCCCTTATTTCCACCACATCGTATATATCCAACTGCTTATAGGACACCAAATATAACTCTTAGATTTTTTAAATCCATGTAATTCTACTTCGCTGTAACTTTCCTATATACAGAACACCCCTGTAAAATTACGCTTGATATATGTTGATTTTTGTTAAATCGAAATATGTTACATTTGCACATTCCGAATTTTGAATAAAAGCTAAGCTGATGCCAGTATCTAATATTTTGTGCGTGCGGTGGAACCAATTGAGTAATTGAATTATCCAACATGGTAGAAGTTTTTTCGCTATATCTACTGTTTCTGTCAATTTAGAGAGATAAAATGTCTACCAGATTTTAAGTCAAACTATAAGCTTCGCAACAAAAAAAGATTCAGCAAAATCAGTTAAGTAGTTCTTACGTGATGCCCAAACAGACAGACAAATTTACAATTTTATAATAGTATAGATGACTATAGATTTAATTTTAAGGTAATTATGACTTAGTTAGGTGACCCTATGCCCCAGTTATACTGGGTGCTCTAATAATATGTAACCCTAACAGCCGGGGAAACAACTTGGCTGAAATGTCTTGTAAACTGGTATTTTATTACTGAATAAAGAGATTTAATAAGGGAGTACATACGGTCCCCTACTTGCTGAAGATAATGTTGCGCTGTCATTTTTCCTCGAACAAATACTAAGGTGACCTACTTCCATGTATAATAGCCCCCACACCATAACATCTATTGTTCGTTGTACATTTCGCTCAACATCAAATTGAGGTTGACGTCTTTCTCCTCGATGTCGTCTAACCTTTCTTCGACCATCATATCCAGAATCGAGATTCATTAGTAAAGACGACTTGATGCCATTTCACATTCCAATGTTGTTGTGCTGTGTACCACTGTAGTTGTTGCCGTCGATGCCCAGCGGTCAGTGGTAGCACAAGATAGGGTCGATAATGTTGCAGTCCAAAAGACCGTATACGGCGGCAAACCGTTCGGACACTTACAAGATGGCCTTGTTCTCCTACACACTCATCAGTCAAATGTCGAGTTGTCGAAAATCGGTCTCTGAAGGCCATGAGTCTTAGAAGTCGATCTTGAACCTCATTTGTTCCCCTTCGAAGTCCTTTGCCTACTCTTCTCCGTTTTTGGACATTATGACATCTCATAAGAGTAGGGATTTCTCGAAATGAAAAACCCGCTTCCCGTAAACCTCGACCTCTTTCAACTTCACGTAGCTGACGATGCGTTCGGCGTACACATACTCTAGGCATTTTAACATTACTAAACATCGATTTTGGATCCCATCAGACAGTTTGTTTTTTTTTGGTAAATTAAAAAAAATGTAAAAACGACTACAATATTAATTGAAAAAATGTTTACATGAAAAAAACATTTACCAAACATTACCAAATTTGAAAGGAACTTTTTTATTACATGATATTTAGAAGTTTCTGTGCTACCCTGTATATTATCAAATAAAATTCTATTAGTCAGAAGTCAAATAATAAATATTGTCAAACATTGTAATTTTACATTTTAGAATTGTGACTTTTTTATTCATTGTTTCTTAACCATTTACAAGGGGGTCTAACCTAGACCCCGAAATGTTTGGAATATACAGCAATTTTCGTGACTTGTGGTGTTACTTCCCAAAAAGTATTTAAACATTGATAAATATGCCACAAATATCATTCAGAAAACAACACCCAAAAGCTCCCAATTAAGCTCTTAGTGGAGGGTATGGAGGTTGATTAATAGTTGAAACAGCAGGCGCAATAACCTGAAATTAGGTCCAGTAATAACCCTTGGTAACTCTTTCATACTTTCATCAGGACTTTTCTAGATTGAACACCTCTGATATTCAAATGTTTCTAGACGTCAAACTGTATATACCTCGGAATTCCAGTGAAAGTAGTTTTTAGGTTGCATCTCTCACTCACTATAAAACTCACTTGCATTACATTTGTAATTCAATTACAGACATTGCTCAAGCATGTTTTTCTTTTGCACCGAAGTAATTTAAACCTTATTGTAAGACGGTGGAAAATACCGATCAAATTTTGCTAATCCAACTATTAACACTACATTATTATTAAAGTTCTTCTTCTAGGAATTGGGTACGGCAGACAACAATGACGAGACTCTACCAGTAGCTCCTCTATCAGTACAACCGACAAGGAAAGTCAAAGCATCGTCATTAGGTGTAAACGCTTTGAAGAGATTATAACATTTTTAGTTTTTTTATGATTATTTCCTTGTATTTTTATTTTTATCGATATATTTTACGATGCCAAGTTGATTTGTACATAAAATAACTTTTAAGATGATGTAAGAATGAATATTTTTATCAGCTTTTATTTTGATTCGAATGAGAGGTGCGAGAGTTATTATGAACGAATGGATTTGTTTGCGAGTAGCTTAGAAGAAAGTTAATAGAACCGTTTTAAAATGTAAATTTTATAAATTCCTCATATGTCAACCCCACACGTACATTTTCATTTTCAGAAATGTTTTTATTACTGTTGTATATAGATTTGTTATTCTCACACATTGTACAAGTCTCAATCGCGATCTACGAATCGTAGTTTTTTACTGTGTTATTTATGTAAAACGCCGCACAGGTGATATTATGAATTGTGTAAAGAAATGAATGATATATGCAGCTTGTTTATTGTAAACAATTTTGAAGAATCTATTGGAGTTTAAACTCACTTTTTCTTTTGAAAAATTTGTTGATGAATGAAAAAGCGAAAGTCATTAAAAATCGAATATTTATTACAGTTGTATGTTTTGACCTTATAACACAATTCAAGCTTGTAAAACATAGAAATGGAATTACAAATCGATCTTCTGTCTCAAAAATATTGGTAATTTTACTTTGCATCAATAGTCGAGAAATGTACGTTCTGTAAGGGCTGACGACGTTCTTATTGAAAAAAAAGTAAATTACAATATATGATGTGACAACCTATAGCGATGTAGAAAGGTTACGACCATTCCCTGGTAAAACGGAAATTAAAAATTCCGTTAAATACACACTGATATACCGTAAACATTCGATGAGTGATCCAAAAATCCCGGTACGGAAAAATATCTCGAAAAGAATGCATTTTATATAAAAAAAGCAAGCAATCAGAGGGTGACCCTGAAACATATATTGACCTTGACCTTCAACGCCATTTGGAGGCCAAGGTATTTTTTTAATGAAAGCCTTATTTTTCATAACAGATTTAAAAAGAGCGAAGAAAATGTGTCTTGAGCATGACCGTGACCATGACATTGAAGGTCAACTTAGGGTCAAACTTTTTTACTTTCTCAACCGATATTTACTTTCCCGTTGTACAAATGCAAAATAAAAATTGTTTCCGTTCCAAGTAAATTTTCATCATGACCTTGACCACGGTCTTCAAGGTCAAAATCATTTTATTAATTTTCTAAACACATTTTCAGATGACTTCGGCCATGACCTTCAAGGGCAGTTAAAGGTCAAATATATTTTCTCTTGTTCTAACAGCATATTCAAAGTTGTGGTGTGCCCATGGAATAAAACATTTCCGCCCCAAATTATTATTCATCTTTGGACAGAAAAAATGTACCGTGAAAATACCTTCAAGGTAGTGGTCTGAGGCATGCTCAAACCTAATGAATATCGTTTTAGACAAGGAGAAAAACTATTTGACCTTGAAATTCCGGTCAAGATCATGGTCAGAGTGCACACCGCAACAATAAATATCCATTTAGAAATTGAACAAACGGTCAAGGTCATAATCAAAATTTACTTGGAACGGAAATAGTTTATTTTGCATTTGCAGGACGCGAAAATAATTATGAGAAAACAAAACAAAATTGATCTTAACTTGACCTTCAAGATCATGGTCGAAACCAGATTCGGACGTAGAATTTTGCGGTCTTTTCAAATCCGTTATAAAAATTTGGATTTTTATAGAAAAAAAACTTGACCCTCAAATGATCCTGAAGGACAATATCCGGTTTTTTTTTTAATTTTTCTATTTATCTTTTTTTTTTCTAAAATTCTAAAATATTTTGCCGTACCAGGACTTTGAATCACCTTGTTTAAGATTTAATAAAGAAAACCTTAAAGGTGAGATAAAAATAACTTGTATCGGAAGAACGGAGTGGCACCCGTGACTGAAGAATTGAACATCCTGACACATTTAACCACTGGCGGATCTGGAACCGAACAGAGCTCCTTAAAATCATTACCAAGATCTTAGTTTTATTTTGCACACATTATAATGGCATGAGTCGTTGAACCCACATTTTAATTATCCAACCCCTACCCCCCCCTACAAAATTATCGACCACAATTTCTAAAATTTCAATATTTCAGCAAAAATTCAATCAAATACGTTATAAATCTATATTTTATAAGTAATTTCAAAATGATTTGTTGAGCAGGTTCTATATTTTTTTGTAACATAATTATTTAAAATTTTTGACGAAGACAAAGTGTAGCCGGATTACTGGATCTGTTCTGAGACAAAGAGATCTCTATAATTTGATTAACCAGTCCTTTTGGGTAAAGTTGTAGGGATTGGTTCCTGGAGCGTCACATGTCTCGAAGTCAAATGACTTAAGCCATATTTATACTTCTCGTATATATGTATATAATATGTCTTAGGCGGCCCCTAGACGATCAATTATATTGCGCAATATTTAATATTGTGCAATATAATTGACCGATTAGGCTAAATATTGAAGATTGCGCAATGATTGAACAAAAGTTTGAGCAACTTTAATTGTTATTGTACCATATTTTTCCATTGCATCGTCTAGGGCCAATATTGCGCAAAATTTTTGAGAATTTCCAGTCGCTAAGTACCGTAATGTTATTGAAAGCCTTCACACACCCATGCGCGAGCCCAGGAACTAGATTTGCCCTTCAGAAAATTTTTACTGATGAGCACTTCCAGCCCCCTTGCCATCCACCCCCTGAGACTTAACTCAGGTCCTCACGCTAACGCAGTTTTCCTTCTGCATAATCGCTGTCTTCTTGTTGGGATAGCTTGGCTTTGGTTTGGTTCCGTTGCTTTACCTTATTGGTACTACAGCAACTGTCTTATTTGTGTTACGTGGCTCATTCTTTGCTATGATATATAGCTAATTGTACCCTTCTGTGGGCGTGCACGTTGTCGTCGTTTGTTTTGTGGGTGTGTGTTCTTCTGTCTTCTCTTTGTTTGGTAGGTTGGTTTCCCCGGGGCCCCCCCTTGTTGGCTCCTGAAAAAAGATTGTTATATACTTCATTTTTTACTTACCTGTCCTCTATCTCTGGGCTTCTTCGTCCTCTTCCCCTTCGCTAAGGCAGAGCTGGTTCTTAGGCCGTTTGTATTTGTCAATGAATCTGGGGTCATAGTCGATTAGTTGTCGTAGGTGAAGGTTTGGGTGTTGTTCCAGTTTGGCGTAAGCCTCTCTGGCCCTCCTCTTCATTTCTGCAAGCACTGGTTGGTGTCGTAAATCGTTGAAAATCACCGTGTTACGAACGAACCAGGGTGCGTCGACTGCGAGGCGTAGGCATAGGTTCTCCTGCCTTTGGATGGCCTGCCTGTTGCTCTTGTTGGTGTGTCCCCATACTATTGAAGCGTACGTCAGCATTGGCAAGATGACTGTCTTGATGAGAGTCAGCTTGTTTAAGAGTCCCAGCTTGCTTCCTCTTCCTATTAAGGGGTAAAGTTTGGCACGGGCAGCCCGGACTTTATTACGAGTCTCTTGGACATGCCTCGTGAAAGTCAACCCCTTGTCGATGATGACTCCAAGGTATTTGACTTCGTTCTTCCATGGAATTTGTCTGCCGTTGACGGTCAGGTTTCCTGTCGGAACGATCGTGCGGCTTCTCCCGTTGACGAACAGAGCTTGGGTTTTGTCCTCGTTGATGGCTATCTTCCACTGAAGGCACCATTCAGCTAAATTGTCAGTGGCTTGCTGCAGCCGCCTCAAGGCTGGCTCGAATCTGAAAGATTGGCATCCTATGGCGGTGTCGTCGGCGAACTGGGCATTGAAAGCCTTTGAAAAGGTGGTATTGCTTCCCGCATGTTTGTATTTTTTTTTGTCAATCAATGGCGTGGCCAACTGTATTAGCTCTTGAAACTGTTCCAAGTCCAAGTCGTACATAGTTTTTGAAGTCCGCGTCCTCACTTAACATAAAGTCTTTTAAAAGTGATGATAGTTTCAGTCTTTACTTGATGAAAATTCATTTTAATATTATATTAAAATAAACACACTGATGTAATTTTCACTTAAATTTAATCACTATTGACAATTGTTTCACCAGGTTACTGGCTTCTTCAGAATACAACGTAAGACTTACGTAAGTCGGTGAAACAATTGTCAATAGTGAATAAATTTAAGTGAAAATTACATCAGTGTGTCTTTTAAAAGATTTTCGTGAGTGTATTTGTGCCTTTTCTTGTACCACTCTTTGCACCAGCAACGTGTTTCATGCTCCAACTGAACACGAAAACATTGAACAGTATTATTATATATATTTAAATGTGTTGCACAATGTTCTTGTAGGTCAAGGGGCCCCCTAAGAAATGGAACAAAAAGAAAAGAGTCAATCAGTATACTATGTACCCAGTCAAATTAGTTTTAGAACTCTTAAGGAGTGAAAACTCTGTTACTAACAGCGAATGGTATATTTGATTTTTTTAAATTAAGGTGCAGCAAATGTTACTTATTGGATTTTTGAGGTATTGTTTGGTTGTATAGGAGAATGATCGACACATTTTTTTAAATCTATTAAAATATTTGCACATTGGCCACAGCTCACATAACAAAATAATAATTTTTTTATAACAAACTGGAATATTAATAAAACACAACTTTTGTTTCTACACAAGATTTCTTTAGCAGACTTGTCAGTAACAAACTTCAAATGTAGTATTAGTAACATCACTACCGAAAGTAGGGATTCAATTAAAATAAAATAGAATAGGCAACTGAAAAAAAGAGAAAATCTGCTGGAAAACCTGCTTAGAAAATTATAGCAATATTAAAAAAGACTTCCAGTTATTTGGGGATAGAAAATTGAAATTTTGAAAATTTTGTATAGCGCGTTAAATACAATAAAACCGATATCTGTTGAAAACGGGAGGGCTTTCTCCATATCCGGAGGAAATAAAAATCTGAAAGAGATAGTCTGACAAAGCTATCAATACTCCGATATTTATTAAAGCCTAGTTTACCAAAATTAGACAAGAAAATATTTCTTCTTGGATAACGGAATCGACAAGGCAACATTTTTTCAAACCGATTGGAAACCAAAAATAAGACTGATAAACAAGCCATAGATATCTGGCATGGTGTTTTATTTTTCTAATGTAGTTTTTCATAACAAATTTGAAAACTTCTGCTCTATCACGTGAGCTTTCCATGATATCAACAAAAACATGAACTGCTAGGATACACAGAACTCGTGCAGTTCTTTCCAATTAGTGGCAATCGATGTTTTCCAATTAACGCACAAATGGGCACAAAAAATAACTGTCCCTTTGGGATGTTTTATGTAAGTTTACTATTTAAACATAAAACTTGTATCATAAAACATGAAATATATTCCAATTAACGTCCAAAAATTACGGCAAAGAGCAACACAAAAACACTTTGTGCTCTGGTAATTGGAAAACTGCCATCATGTGCTATTGCACGAACATCAAAGGTCTTATGTCAAGCCATGGGGTAGAACATGAGGCATGGCAATTGTTTATTCATTCCTTGAAGGCAAGTTTGAAACAGTATTATTACAATGGGAAAATGTATGCATCAGTACCGGTTAGATATTCTATCCATCTAACTCTTTTAGATAGGCAGAATACGAAACCATGTCGCCCATTCTTGATAAAATTTGCTATCGCGATTATAATCGAAATATCTGTGATTGCAAAGTAATGACTATTCTCAAGGGAATGCAGACAGGCTACACCAATTACTGTTGCTTCATCTGTGAGTGGGACACCAGAGATAAAAATGCAGCCAGGTAGTAAAAACGTGCTGTTGAATGAGTGAAAAAGTTATTATGCCTCCATTTCATATAAAGCTGAGACTGATAAAGGAAGATCATTGCACACATTCACTTTGAAGACTTACTCAACAGTACTGATAAAGATATTGTGTAGAAGTGCATGAGTGCGTTGTTGAGTTGCAACATGCCCGTCAAGATTCATCTTCTCGACTCACATTTCGATTTCTTTCTGTCAGTGGTGAACGTTTTCATCAGTACATGTCGGTGATGGAGTCACGTTATCAGAGTCGATGGAGTGGAGCAGTGTTGGCTAACTACTGCTGGATGATTCAGTGCGACATCCCAAATGCTCAGCAAAACGTCAGTCTACAGCCAAGAAATTCAAACCAAACTAACTTTAATTTAGGGAACTTTATCTTATACCTATGTATTTTATATGTGTATTATACCTTAAACTAGATGATGCTATACAGTTTATGTTAATTAGCACTCTATTCAGCAATATATGCTCTACTGTATCTCGTCTACGGGTTTTTTGCTTTCATACAATAATGTTAAACATATATAAATATCCGATATATCTCAAAACCGGTGGGTGATAAGAGACAAACGGTTTGCATATTTTTTATCAGCATGTCTCAATTGTCTTAAAACAAGAGTTGGATACCAGGTGTACTAAGAACAACTGTAAAATTAAATAATCGTTAATTGATATTTAATGAGAATTGATTTATTTAACGTTAAAAAATTTAAGAGTTTAGTTTTATTTATTTGAAGTAAATGTGAATTTTACTAAAATGAATATTCTATTGATACATCTCACCGAAAACCTGTTCTACAATATCGTGGTCTCGTGCCTTAGACTTCCCAATCCCTAGTAAAGTTGGAATCATATACATAGGTGCGTATTTTCGTTGGTAAATGCGCCTATGCAATTATTTATGATGTCAAGATGACTGGCGTTGTTAGTGTTACCTCTCTCTGGTTCAATCGTATATTACATAGAAGATATTCCCTACAGAAGGAAAACTAACTGTGAACTCCATAGTACTAAGGCAGAGCTAGAACGAACGACAAGAGTAAAACATGGTGTCCTCTGTGAAAATGTAAACAGCAATTCTGGATACTTTAGGAACAATTTTGTCGTATTTTTTAAATCATTTATGAACAGTAAGAAAACTAGTTATGGATCCCCAGTATTGAACATCACCTAGTCATGGAACATGGACATGAACCTAGTTTATGATGTTTTACTTAGTCCTTAATATTTGATTGCTATGCAGAACCCAGTAATGGACACATGCATTCATTATTAGTATAGGTATATACATTTTTATCATTAGTTTGTGATAAAGAATAAAAAAGATACAAATCTAGTCAAAATTTGAATACACAAAATGAAAATAAGTTTGAATATTTTTTTCAACTACTGCAACTATTCTACTTTAGTGCACCAAGAGTAAACATTCGAAAAATATCAAAAAAAACCTCTTAAGTAACAACACTGTGTGTTCTCGTCTTAATTTCATGGATAACCCAACCAAAAAACACCTAGTTAAAATATAACAATAATAAATTGACAGGTAAACTATCAATTTTTATTAAAATAAACAAACACACTTTGGTAATTTTCACTTATATTTATTGACTATTGACAATATTGTTTCACCAGAATACAAAGTAGAACTAAATGCTAAATACCTAAAACTATTACAAAGAAATGTAGGGATGCAATTACAGATATTGTTAAGAGGATTACTGAAATTGTGGGATATTTAATCAGGTAGGAAGTTGGGAAATACCACTATTAAGTAACCTCTGAATACGTTTCAAATAATACATTTACAACAAAAAAATGTAAAACATATGTCTTTTAGAGTCACTAGAAATTAATAAAAACAAAAATTCACCATACCTCTTGGATGATCAAACGGAAACCAATTCATCCCCATTACTTATTCTTTTCAATAGAATTATATAAACTCATTACAGACATAATTAATTTAATTTAAACCTATCGATTCCAATATTTTGTTCTTTCTTAATAGTGGTATTTCCCTCGTACCTCTTTAAATATACCATAATTTCAATAATCCTCTTAATAGTATCTGATATTGCATCCCTATTTTTCTTTGTAATAGTAATAATAATAGAAGTCAGTAAACTGGTTAACAATGTTGTCAATAGTAAATAAATATAAGTGAAATTACCTCAGTGTGTTTATTTAACAAAAATTAAAATGAATTTTCACCAACTAAAGAGGGAAACAATCGTAAAAAAATTGTCCTAGGTAGAGGGCCAATTCAGAAAAATTTTCGATCCTGGGGGGGGGCGCAAGTCAGCAAATTTATGGGAAGGTTTAATGGCTCACGGCAATGAATTTACCAATTACAAGAGCACCTTGAACTTTACGCTGTCTTGTCTAATATAAAATGTGTTGCCAACATAATAAAAATATTCCTGTTCTTTTTGTAGAAGTTTTTTTTCGTCCATTACTGGTTTCTTGTCCATTACCGGTTCCTTGTCCATTATCATTTACCTTAGGTGAATTGTATATTGTCGCTGTTTTCCAATTACCGCACAATGCTCACCACCAAGGCCGTAGCCAGGAATTTTTTTCGAGGTGGGTTGAATAATATTTTTGATTGATGATGGGCTGGGTTGAACCCCCAGACCCCCCGGCTACGGGCTTGCTCACCACTACTATTCCAATTACAGCACTGATTCGCACAAACGGGCACAAGAAATAGCTGTGTCTTTGAAAGTGTACCAGGTTAACATAAAACTTTATCATCAATGAAGTGTGTTCCTATTAACGCCTGAAAATTGAGGCACAGTGCGGCACAGTCACTTTGTGCTTTGGTAATGGGAAAACTACCCTAAGTATATTACCTGCTTTGAAGACACCATTGTATGATCTGTGGAAAACACCTAAAGTCTTGAAGACGCGAGATGTTTCGGTCTTACATCTCGCGTCTTCAAATTTAACGAAATGCATCAAATGCATAAAGAAGTGTTCGAGAGGACATTCAATTGTGGGAAGCGCAACTGATGAAGGTTTCCTAACCAGAAACAATATGTATTATATTGATATATAATATATATTGTCTTGCGTACAAAGAAATAACACCTCGAAGAGAGTACCTAAAGTCTTGTGAATCAATCACTATTCATTGGTGGTTACACCCTCAAAAATTTTGATAGAGCCCAAAACACCCACAAAAAGGGATAACTGGAGAATAATATCCCAGTCCAGTTGTTAAAACTTAGTGAATCGCATTTAAATGAATTTTCAAGTGTACTGATTTTGAGTTGAGAGTAAATACTTCGAGTCTATTGAATAAATTTAGGGGGTGAAAACTACCGAAAATCTAGAAGTAGCAAAAACCGTTATTAAGTTACTTCTTCAACTAGGAAACAACCCTTGTGGGTGAAGAGAAGTTTCCCCTAAATTCAAATTTCATAGAAAAATTAGATAAAAAATTAATTGAAAAAGCAAGTTTATTTTATATGCATGCTTGGGTTTAAATATCGCGAAGCCTTTTGACCCTTACATGAATGTAATATCAACATTGTTGAGACATACTTTGGGTATATGGGGTAAAAAGTACCCTGTTCAATATGATGGTAATAACTGGTGTCATGACCTGACAAATTTAAGCAGTGCGAGTTTGAGAGAAAACTGCAAGTAGTTTAGGTTGAGGGTAGGCCTGAAAACTACTCCAATAATTATTTATTAAGAAATTATTCTTGAATCAGAATGATGTCAAGAAAACTGAGGAAATTATCATTTCTAACTGGAATTCTACCTTTAAGGATGATAAAATTGTTTCGAAATAGAACTTTCAGAAAAACATGACATAACTGTAAAAATCATTTGCATACACCTAAGATCTATTTTTATTAAATCCTAAAACTTTACACTTTGTATACTCTCATCGAGGTGTCATTCTTTTGTACGCAAGCCAATATACAGTGATGGGCAAATGTGTGGAACCAAGTAAATATCGCTGGAATTATTAGAGATATCAAAATGAAATTTGGAAGGTGGATACTGCAGTAGATTGCCTATGTGTTTCCAAAATTTTTTTACAATTTTGAACTTCCTGTTTTACCGGAAGTAATGTCGATTTTAAAGTTTGCAATGAAACTCCCTGTATAATATTTTAGTTTCTGATGAAACATTTTATTGCTAATACAAAAATATCGGGTTTGATATTGTTTACTTCAATACCTACCGAGATATTAACAGATAAGTAACTAAGGATAGGAAAAATTCGATGTTAGCTAAACTCGCAATCAGTGGCATTATACCGTCACAGCCAACAGCACTGCTTGTTCCATAGTCGAATACACGTGCTTTTGTTTAAATCAGGCGCAAATTAAATCTGCATCAAGTTTAGTAGTCCATGAAATTCATTGCAGAAGTGACAGTAGTTGTCAAAATAAGTTATTAGTTTTTTTTTTATTTGAACGTAAAAAGATTGTATTGTTTTAATTTGATCCTAAAATGGCCGAATTAAGTGAAAGAGAAAGAATAGAAATATTAATGATTGGGTATGGGGAGAGGAAAAGACGCATCAAGAAGTTTGTGACCTTTTTAACATTGTTCATCCGAATACACAAATATCCCGTTCAGTAGTGACGAAAACTTTGCGAAGGTACGACACAAGTGGAACAGTTAGCAATTTACCAAAAAGTGGACGGTTAAAAAGTGCAAGTGCATGAAGGTGTAGCTCAAAATGTTGCTATATCTTTGGAAGAAAATCCTCACTACCGAGCTCGCCAATATTCATGGAATTAGCCGTCGCTCAGTAGGAAGACGAGAAAAATATCATCCATACAAAATTCGCCTCGTTCAAGAACTCTCCGAAGACGATTTCGACAGACGTTTGCAATTTTGTGAAACGATGATGGATATTTGTACCCGTGATAATAATTTTATAAGAAATGGGGGTTTTCAAACGAGGCTACATTTTGTTTAAATGGTACGGTTAATCGACATAACTGCCGCTACTGGTCGCAAAGTAATCCTAATTGGGTACAAGAGGCTCATACACAACATCCCCAAAAATTGAACGTTTGGGCCGTAATTTATAAAAACAGAATCGTGGGACCCTTCTTCCTACAAGACACTTTTAACGGAGATAGGTATTTACAGCTCATGGAGACACAAGTTATTCCGGCATTGGAGGTAAATGGACAATTACCAAATAATATCTGGTTTCAGCAGGATGGAGCACCACCCCATTATGCTCGCATTGTTCGAGATCATTTAGATAGGACATTTCATCACGGATGGATTGGAAGAAGGGGTACTTATGAATGGCCTGCACGAAGTCTCGACCTTAATCTACTAGACTATTTTCTGTGGGGTTACTTAAAGTCTAAGGTTTATGTTGATAGACCAAATAATTTGCAAGAATTAGCTGCAAGAATAACTCAAGACATTCAGAGAATTACACCAGAAGTAATAGCTAATGTTAGTAGAGAATTTAAAAACCGACTTGCTTATTGTCAAGAAGTAAACGGTGCTCAGTTTGAACATCTAATACATTAAGTTTAGTTAAGTTAAGTTTCAATGTTTTGAAAATCACTTAGATTTAGTTAATAAGTATGATTATGTATTTCTTTAATGGATATTAGATTTTTCCTAACCTTAATTAATTTTCTGTTAATATCTCGGTAGGTATTGAAGTAAACAATATCAAAAAACAATATCAAACCCGATATTTTTGTATTCACAATAAAATGTTTCATCAGAAACTAAAATACTATACAGGGTGTTTCATTGCAAATTTTAAAATCGACATTATTTCCGGTAAAACAGGAAGTTCAAAATTGTAAAACAATTTGGAAACAAATAGGCAATCTACTGCAGTATCCACCTTCCAAATTTCATTTTGACATCTCTAATAATTCCAGAGATATTTGCTTGGTTCCACAAATTTGCCCATCACTGTATACAATATATATTGTTTCTGGTTAGGGAACCTTCATCAGTTGCGCTTCCCACAATTGAATGTCCTCTCGATCACTTCTTTGTGTATCTGATACATCTCGCGTCTTCAGATTTTCACTTTGTATTAAATCTTTGCGTTTTATCACAGATCCAATTTTTTATAAATAAAAGCGTTTTACATTCTGACTGCAAATTAAAAGAAATGTTTTATCAAAATGTAACACGCTTTTATTTATAAAGAATTGGATCTGTGATAAAAACGCAAAGATTTAATACAAAGTTTTAGGGTTTAATAAAAATACATAATTAGGGATGTACGATATGGGATTATTGTGACGTAGACGAAGAAGGTTAATTATCCTTAAAGGTTGCAATGTATGTGTAGGTACCGATATAATGGTATTTTCTTTATCAAGATTAAATTATTTTTAACTTTTTTGTTCATTTTATTAACAAGTAATAAAAAGTTGTTTTGAAAACGGTTTTTTTTTCTTTAATATTATTAAATGATCTGTAATAAATGTTGTTATTTAATTAGTACCTACTTTAAGTTTCACTTCTACTACTTTTGTGTCGATAACTATGAAATATAATAGTTTACGAAATTATGCAATAAAACATGGTCAGATTCGAACTTTGTGAGCTATTTTAGGAACATAAAAATTAGAATTCGAATTTAAATAATTTATTTGGAAAAAAATCACAATTGACGTAAATTCCCATATTTTTTAAACTCACATGATAAGGAAGTGGTGTGAGAGAGCACGACTTACAAAAAAAAATCTGCCAATTCATTCATACGATCTGACTTTGATGTTGATGTAACTAAGCTGAAAGCGTTATCAATCTTACTGATTTATTTTTGATTTCATTAAAATTAACGACCGTCGATAAGACTCCATCAATTAATTTTATTGTAATGATCGCAGTTCATGATGGGTTAAAAAACATTTTAGTAAAAACAACTAATAATGAGTTACTTGTGCTTTTTATTTTGTTGTGAATATTTATATAGGCGTTTCGAAATTGTGCAACAGATCATACATGCTTCAGAAAGATGACCCATAATAAGTTTCATAATATGAGAGGTGCATATTGACAAGGTTTTCAATTTTGCAAATAATAGTCAACCCTTTAGCCACACGAATTTTTATTTCTTGATCAAAAATTAGATAAAAAGTGCGGAAAAAATCTCTCTCTCAAGATGGTGTAATTTTATTAAAAAATGTGGTCAAGTATAGGTGGGAGTCGCGTACTGAAGTACTAAGAATTCCGTCTCAATTTCGAGGTTTCTTGTAATCGAGGGATTTATATAAATAGGGTGTTTAAAAATGCGCCAAAACCCAACAAAAGATTCGTCATGATACTAACATTTCGATTTCAATCCATTGAACGCAAGACATTATATTGTTTCTAGTTGAGAACCTTCATCCGTTGCGCTTCCCTCAACTGATTGAATTCTCGAATAATTATTTATGTATTTAGTATAGTTCAAAGATTTCAAGAGGTGCTTCCTCGAGTCATTTTCTGAAGAGAAGTTCCTATGAACATATGTCCGCAAACGCTTTGTTACCGATGTACAAGGTGTTGAAATCTTTTCAGAGACTTCTTCAGTTTTTTTCTTCTGACTAGTAAAGTTTTCGAGATGTTTAGTTTAATTTTGGAGGATTAATGCCTTTATGCAGTCGTCATTAGATGACAGAAACGGTCATGAAAACGTACAGGGTGGTACTTTTTCTGGGATCACGTGTACTTTCTGCCCCTACCGTAGGTTTAAAGAAAATCGTTCTTGGTGGTGAGCTTCAACGATAGCATAAGGATTTTCTTCCGCCCATATGTGGTACAGGTGGTTATTCATAAAGGCTTCCCTTGAAAAACTTCGTTCGTGAATAAAATATGTTCAAGAAATTCTGGGTGTTGTCTAACAGTGCCTGGGCTCCTTGTACATGATATGGACATAACAGATTTTCTTTTAAGATGGCAAATGCCATCATATGATCAACATGTAGCTGTAAAGCAGTTTTCCAAGTGCTGGTATCGGGTTGTTCGTCAGTTAAATTTTTAATTCTGGTGTTCTAATATCCCAGTGGCGACCACAATCATGTTTTCTAGATCTGAAGCTACCGTTTCTCTGAGTCGTTGATGAAGCCGTCCAACAAAGTGTGATGAGGGGCTACACGTTGAGGATACATTGCAGCTTCTAAGGAATTACCATTAGAGAGTCCGTAGACGAAATAGATGTCAGCCATTTCTCCGTTTGAATAAACCGCCATATTGGTGAAAATTCGCGAGAAGTCACGCACAATTAGCACTGTGTGTCAGTAAAATTCAACGAGAGTAAATGAACAACAATTATGTTGGATTTGTCAACAAGAGGAATTAAGTAATTTCGAAAAGATTGTTGAGGAGGTCTTGAATTATTTTGTCTATTCATTGGGTTTTCTCTCCTCCAAATTTTTTCCTGTAACAGATAAGTATTTAAAAATTGTATATGTAGAACAAAGTGTAGTAAGGCAATTTCGTAAAATTGCCCGGATTACTGGCTGTCTGTACAGACTTTATAAATAAAACTATAAATCAGTTAGAAAGAAAATCGCAACAACAAACCAGCACAAATAACCATCACACTAATACCAACCAAACACAAACAGACAACCAAATTATGAACATAATTCCATATATCCCAGGTGTATCGGAAAAAATTAAGCGGTTAGGAAATAAATACAGCGTTAAAACTGTTTTTGAGCTCTATCCTCACACATACTAAACCGTTTAACGCAACCCAGAGTTCTAAAAATTGTGTGTACAGTGTTTTGTGTGACTGTGGCCATTCTTATACCGGTGAAACTTCAAGACCTTTAGAAGTAAGGAAAAAAGAACACCAATATAACATTTCCAGAAGACATGTGGACAAATCAAATTTGGCCAATCATGTATTAACGAGCACCGGCAGCCATAGGATAGACTGGGATAAAACAAAAATTTTGTTGAAAGAAGAAAATTTAAAAAAGAGAAAACTTAAAGAAGCCAGCTGTATGATGATAAACAACACTGAAATCGGAGCACCTTCAGCCGACATTCATTTGGACTGGAAGAATTTACTGCTAACAGAACAAAAAAACGGTAACCTCAGAGTCAAGTGATTGCCAAACGACAAATTGTCAGTGTCAAATTTTTTGACAAACAACAAATTCAAAATCAAAGCGAAAATTTTTTAGAAAAAAACCTCGAAAACAACACTAAACGATTGACAACGACTCCAGACTCGGAGTTGAAACGTCTCCATACACAGATAAGTATTACACAATATACAATACATTACTTATATACAGGAATACTGGTTGATCATTTTATAGACATCTCTTTCTCTCAGAAAAACTGTGAGGAAGAATCTCTGTACAGACAGCCAGTAATCCGGGCAATTTTACGAAATTGCCTTACTACACTTTGTTCTACATATACAATTTTTAAATACTTATCTGTTACAGGAAAAAATTTGGAGGAGAGAAAACCCATTGAATAGACAATATAAGAGGAATTAATATGACAGCCGCCTACTAGAAAAATAAATAACAGGAATGTTTGTTTCTAAGGCACCAGAGCCGGATCTAGAGGAGGGGGGGGAGCAAGTCGGGGCCTACGCCCCGGGCGGCAAGTTTAGAGGGCGGCAAAATTCACACGTTGCACCTGAATGGACAACTAATCATATAGGAACTTGACTTTGCCCACGGATTATATAAATATGTTATATTATAATTTTATAATTAACTAGCTGTTACCCGTGGTTTCACCCGCGTCTGGAATGTTCAAGCTTTCGCAAAAAGAAATAACTTATGAGACACATGGATTATCCTAAATAAAAAAAAAATTCTAACTTGTTTAAACCACCCTTCTTAACTATAAATCAATCAATCCCAAATATATTTCACCTAAACTGCAAGTACTTATGCGCCACCCTATATAACAATTTTATTCGACATATTTTTAAATCACCTTGAATAACTGTAAGCCTACTTCACCCTACATTGCAACCATCCTGTATATGCTGCTGTTTATTTGTCACCCAATATAACTTTATGAACACCTGAATATAACTCTTCTCTACCCTATATTTTAGCTATGCAACTGCTTATGGTCTACACTGTATAACAATTATTTCTGATATTTTTTTAACCACCTTTTAAAGTACAATTTCTCTTTACCATAAATTTTAATCACCCTTTATATGCAGCTTTTTCTAACAGAGTGTTAAGGTGGAAACACATTATCGTCATGTCACGTGAGTTCACATGCTTTTACGGCATGTCACGAAACACTCGAAATATCTGCAATGCAATTTACGCATGCTTTTAAATCAGCTAGAAGTACACTATGCTCACGTCAATTCACGTGACGTCACCTTTAAACACACTTTAATATCTACTATAATCTTGTTCATGGTCTACCCTATATAACAATTATTTTTTAAATTTTTTTACATCTACCCTGATGGAAATACCGGTGGAACTCTTGGTGTGTCACAAATTTAAAAGCACAGTTTTGCACCCTAACGCAAACTTTTATTTAAACACTCACCCAAACTGCAACTGCTTATTGGCTACCCTATATTTTATTCAACATTTTTTAACCGCTTTGTATAAATAAGTCTACTTCCATCTACATTAAAACCATCCTGTATACACTGCTGCCAATTTGTCAAACATTACAACTTATTTTTGAACCACCCTGTATAACCACAATTTTGCTCTACAGATATTTCAACCACCTTGTTGTGCATTTGCTTATGGCCCACCAAATATAACATTTTTTAAACACTTAACTATAACTCTGGTCCACTCACTATCTTATATATGCAACTGCTTATGGACTACGCTTTATAACAATTTTTGAACCACCCTTGAAAGTATAAATCGTCTCAACGCTGTTTTTCAACCGCCCCTTATAGGCAGCTGTTTCTAACATTGTTTTAATAACACTGTATAAACTATAATTTTACTTCGATCCATGTTTCAGATATTACATACATGCAACAGCTCATGTTCTAACCTACAAAAAATATGTCCAACCTGTTTAACTGTAATTCTACTCCACCCGTTATTCCAACAACCTTGTATATACAACTACTTATCGGCCAGCCAATATAACATTTTTTGTACCACCCTGTATAACTATAAATCCATCAATGCCCAATATATTTCACCAAAATCATAACTGCTTATTAGGCACCGTATATAACAATTTTTTACGGCATGTTTTTGAATCACTTTTTATGTATTACAACTAACATGTACTGCTTATTGGTTAACCAATATAACATTTTTTAAATAATTAACCATAATACAGTTTTTCTAGCCTTGTTTGAATCACACTGTATAACTATAACTTTACTGCGCCCCATGTTTCACGGACTCTGTATATGCAACTGCTAGAGCCACAAAAATGTTGTAGCATTTTTTACACACCCTGTATAATTACAAGTCTACACCACCCTATATTTCAACAACCTTTTATATATTTAGAATCCTACCCCACCCTACATTTCAACCATCCGGTAAATGGAAAAGCTTGTAGATTACATTACTTATTTACCCAGCTGTAATTATACTCCGCGACATATATTTCACTCATCCTATATATGCAACTGCTTGTGGATATAAAACAAGTTTTTAACCACAACATGAACTACAATTCTACTCCATCTTATATTTCAGACACCCTGTATAAACAACTGTTTCTAACATTTCTTCAACTCATTTCATAACTATAATATCTTATGAACATAATTCAAGATCCTAACTGCTTACATAACACATTTTTTTCTAAGATTTTTTATCCAAACTAAATATTCTACCCTTTTTCAACCACCTGGTATATGCAACTGTTTATGGCCCACTCAATATAACTTTTTTAGACCACTCCGTATAACTAATTCCACTCTCTCTTATTTTAACCAAATTGTATATATGCAGCTGCTTATAGGACACCAAATATAACTTTTTTTAGATTTTTTAAATCCATTTAATTCTACTCCTCTAAGTTTCTTGTATTCAGAACACCCTGTAAAATTATATTATATTTTCATATGTTATATCAGTTGATTTTTTTGAAATCGAAACATGCTATATTGGCACATTTCGAATTTCGAATAAAAGCTAAGCTGATGCCAGTATCTAGTATTATGTGCGTGCGGTGGAACCAATTGAGTAATTGTATTACCCAGCATGGTAGAAGTTTTTTCACTATATCTACCGATTCTGTCAATTTCGGGAGATAAAATTTCTACCAGATTTTAAGTCAAACTATAGGCTATGCAACAAAAAAAGGTTCAGCAAAATCAGTTCAGTAGTTCTTACGTGATGCCCGAACAAACAAACAAACAAACAAACAAACAAACAAACAAACAAACAAACAAACAAACAAACAAACAAACAAACAAACAAACAAACAAACAAACAAACAAACAAGCAAACAAACAACAACAGACAAACTTACAATTTTATAACAATATAGATAGATAGAAGACATGTTTTTCTTCTAAAATTAATTTTTATAGTTTTAAATAGCAATGTGGCGCTTCGAAAGCAAAAATGGAAAAATTGCAACGTCAAATGTAGGCTATGATCAAATTTTAATAAATTAGTGGGCATCAAATAGCTGAAATTATATCTATAGATGATATAGGTAAAAATAAATATAAGTGGACAAGGGCGGCATTTTTCAGTTTTTGCCCCACCTAAAAAAATTGAAGTAAGGTACACATGAAATTAATCATTTTTTTACACAAAAACAGTGGCAGATACGAAATAAACGCAAGAAATTAAAATGATTGCAAATTCATAAGAGATTCATTTACAATTTTTGTCAACTGCCAGGGAAGTACTGAAAAAAGGTGTAGGGCCAAAAAAACACGTGACCCTAGAGAAAGTACAACTCTTTAGATTTTGATGACCGTTTCTGTGATCTTATTATGAAGACTTCATAAAGGCATTAATGCTCTAAAATTGAACTAACTAACTCGCAAACTTTAGTAGTCAGAAGAAAAAAACTGAACAAAGTTGAAGATTTCAACACCTTGTACATCGGCAACGAAGCATTTGCGGACACATGTTCATAAGAACTTTTCGTCACAAAATAACTCGACGAAGCATATCTTGAAATATTACACCCTGTATAAAACTGAATTTAACATTTTATCGTGAAATGAATTGCCACATCTAGGACTTTCAAAGTTCACAAAATGGCATTACACACAGTACGACTCCCTATTTGGGGTCTCTGTGAGCTAGTTTTTCCTGAAACTCTTAGATGTTGCAATTCACTTCCTGATAAAATCTTCAAAAATTTGTTATCCTAAAATAAGAAAAATAATTTGGTCAAGCTCGAGTTGGACTCATATACCTACTACCTACCACCTTTCAAATTTGTTTTATATGTATTTTATTTCCTAGTTTAAGATAAGAAGGGACTGAGGACTTGCTTATATTTTCCTTAATATCTGGTAAATTAGGCATTTTAAAATTATGAAAAATATAGATAAATTATATTTCTCACAACAAACTTTTCTAATTGATCTGCTACACGATACGCTTGATTTTTATAAAAATACTTATTTACTTTTCTAATTTAGTCTTCAAAATTAAGATTATCTAGGATATTCGGTTTATCTGGCGGATAACCTTTCAATGAGGCCCTATTTTATTTTTATTTTTTCTAAATTTTATGCTTAGATATAGGTACATTTCGGAGGTAAAGAATGTGTCAAATTTTAAATGTTCAAATGTTAAATCTCATAACAAATTATTTTAAAAATATAAGTAAACTATGAATTAAATTAATGTTTTTTTTTATTTTCCGTTTAAAATGAATATTAGAATCTTCGCTTTTCTTTTTCGGTAAACTTTAAGTTTTACATTCGAAATATTCGCTAGTTTCGGCTGATTTTGCGAAAATTTTATCATTAGTTGGGGGACTAGTTGCAATAAATTTTAGGAAATAAAAAGTGATGCGGGCGTAAAATTACTCGAACTAAATTTAATCACAAAATGTCAAGAATGTCAAAAATGCCAACGTCAAAACACAACATAACAACACCTTTCCAAAAAAATAAATTTAAACAAATTTTGTTTATGTATTTGTAATGTATGCGTTCGCATAAGTCATAGTACTTTTTTCTCTACAAACTGTTTTTTTTCTCAATTTTTTGGGTGAATTTATTGTTTAAACAATTTTTTTTCTGCCGTCAGAATCTTAAACGATTACATATAGTTCTCTACTTGCATTGAATTTTCCGTTTTACATGACTTTCAGCACTTCATTTCAAGAAACAATAAATCAAAATAACAATTTTATATCTTAACAGAAATGAAGATACTTTAATTTGTAATCAAAAGTACTCTTTGATGACAAACCTTGTCTACAGTTAATAAAAAATTGACATGGAATGATTACTGTTTACGTTTTAGACCATATGTAAAAAATCTGTTTGTCAAATAACTTTTTTCTCTTAAAATTATTAATAAAAAGAAATCGTTTGATTTATGAATACACACTGTATATACATATTAACTGACATTTATTTTGATTAATTCATCTTATTTACAATTTACCCCAAATTCCGAACAGTTAATACCAGTAACTCCATCAAAGCTTATAATACCGACGACTCCACCAAGAAAATAGCTAAAAAGTTTTCCCCATTCTCTAAGAAACGATACAAGTTATGTTATTGAAAAACATTGCTGACCACTTTGAGATATCGCTGAACTAATCCAAACTCTTTTCAATTTGTCTCACATTCCGAATAAAATTTTTCAAATTTTTAATAATTCCGGCGCCTCCACCAAGGCATAGAGAATAGGTAAAAATAGTTTTTCCCCATTTTCTAAGAAACGGTACAAGCTATGTTAATGAAAAAAATATGGGATCACTTCGCTATACCCCCATACAGGATACAGTAAAATGGTCGAAATTCCTCGAGCCGTTTCCGAGTAATCAGTGAACAAACATAAAAAAAAGCATAGATACGAATTGAGAACCTCCTTCTTTTTGAAGTCGGTTAAAAAAGAAACTTTTGTCCGCCACCTTTTTTGATTAAAAATTAGGCAATATGAAAATGAGCAAACAACAAAATAACAATTTTTTTCAGCATGTAGTGTACATTTTTACTAAATTTCATCAAAATCAAAATTTTTTTGTGAAAGATAAAAATAAATTTAAAAAATGGTTTAACGCGTTTTACTCAATATTTTTAGGTTATACTCTCTTCGAGGTGTCATTCCTTTGTAAGCAAGACTGGTCGGGAACCTTCATCAGTTGCGCTTCCCACAATTGAATGTCCTCTCGAACACTTCTTTATGCATTTGATGCATTTTGTTAAATTTGAAGACGCGAGATGTAAGACCGACATCTAGGATTTTCGAGAGAATCAGTACACAGAGGTTCCGAATCTGGAGCCGTTCCGTGTAATTGCTGTTCTCCCTTAACTCCTAGGACAGAATGTCACGATAAAATTTTCAGGTTACTTCACCTGTCAGAGATATTGAATACTCTCTTCGAGGTGTCATTCCTTTGTACACAAGACAAAATTTTCTTGAAAATCCTAGATGTCGGTCTTACATCTCGCGTCTTCAAATTTAACGAAATGCATCAAATGCATAAAGAAGTGTTCGAGAGGACATTAAATTGAGGGAAGCGCAACTGATGAAGGTTCCCGACCAGAAACAATATATATTATATTTATATATAATATACGTGGGTGAATCAAATATGAACCGGACTTTTGTTTTAAAAATTTTATTTGTACGATCAATACAAATTTTAATACATAGTGTCTACATAGTGTCCTCTCATATGTATACATTTTTCCCACCGAATCGGAAGTTTTTTAATACCTTTCTCAAAGAATGAAACTGGTCGTGTCGATAACCAATTGCTCACAAACGTTTCTATACCTTCGTTGTCCTCAAAGTGGTTGTTTCCCAGTTCTTCTTTAAGTGGCCCAAACATGTGGTAGTCACATGGCGACAAATCAGGACTGTAAGGCGGGTGTTCAAGGGTTTCCCAATGCATTTTGTTCAATTTTCCTTGAGTCAATGCAGCTGTATTTGGCCGAGCGTTATCATGCAACAGAATCACACTTCGAATAGACATATCCCGCCTCTTTTGCCGATAGGCAAGTTTCACTTGTAGGAGTAGTTCGCAGTAATTCTCAGCATTAATTGTACGGCGTTCGTGCAGAAAATCGATCAGCAGTACGCCTCGAATCAGCTCACGAATTGCGTAGATATTCGCCTCATTGATGCTTGTTGTGGGATGGCGTGCATGAGGCTCATTTTCCACTGTCTCTCGGCCATCTGAAAACTTTTTGTGCCAGTCGTACAATTGGGTCCTTGAAAGTGTTTCATTGCCGAACTGTGCAGATAGTCGACGCAAAATTTCAGACGGTCTAACGCCCTCCCGCGCCAAAAATTTGATAACAACACGTTGCGCAACAGACGTATGCACCTCTTGCTCTGACATGATGCTACTAACAGCGCATCGACTACGCCTCGCCAAACCGACGAACTCCCCTCTTCTTAACATCCCTACCTAACATATATCGAGACGTCACGCCACTCGAATTACCTACAGGACGAGAAACAGAAAAGTCCGGTTCATATTTGATTCCCCTCGTATATTGTCTTGCGTACAAAGGAATGACACCTCGAAGAGAGTATTCAATATCTCTGACAGGTGTAGTAACCTGAAAATTTTATCGTGACATTCTGTCCTAGGAGTTAAGGGAGAACAGCAATTACACGGAACGGCTCCAGATTCGGAACCTCTGTGTACTGATTCTCTTGAAAATCCTAGACGTCGGTCTTACATCTCGTGTCTTCAAATTTTTAGGTTATGTCAAGAAATGGGTTAAACAAAAGTTTTTCCGTAAACTGCTTCAACAAACATTGTTCGACTACTATTCCCGATAAGGAATCGAAACGTCACAGCACACAGATAAGTACAATTTAATATACATCCGAACCTGTTATACATGAAACTAGTTGACGAATCCACAGACCTGCTTTCTCTCAGTCAATCCTGCGAGAGAGTTTTTCCATGAAACAGAAATTAGTTTCCGGGCAGTTGCAACAAACTGCCCTTAGGTAGTACGCCTTTATCTTCACTAACTTAACTTATCTGTATTTTTCAATAACCATTGTAAAGAGTGAAAACTCAAAATATCCTTCTACTGTTTTCGAAATTTTTAGCTTCTCCCAAACAGTTCGGCACTGGTCTGTAGTTAATACCTACCCATAAAACGTGCACAAACTCGATATTTTGTAAAGTCCAGGATACTTAATTTAAGGTTGTTTATTAAATTTATTTTCAAAGTTCCTATTATTTCGAAATTCATCTGTTTTCTCAACATCTCTTCCCATTGAATTCGATGCTTACTTATCTGTGGAACATACCCATAAAGAGACAAATAAATTCGTTATCACAAAGAGACAGTATGTTTACACAAGATGAGTAATATTTTAAATGAAAATTATTTTGTTTACATGTTAACAACAGAAAGAGATATTGATCGTTTTATTATCGTCAACAGCAGAAGTGCTGACCCAGTGCTTGGGCGTCCCGCTGAGACGATGGCCACTGTTTAGCTGTTTTGAAAATTCAAATGGCATTTTGAATAATGATTTACAGTTCTGGGATGTCAATACCCTGACATTGTCATGCCATTCGAATATTTTGTTAATGTAAATAAGTCATAACATCAGGCATATTTATTTACTTCAGGAGTAGTGAAAAGAAAATAAATGGCTGTTTAACAAGTTATTACCGGAATGGTCAATTAAATACCTTTACCTGACAAAATGAGTCATTTTTAGGACACATCAAAGTTTGTAGGGAATATATTTTTTTAAATACAAAAATTAATATACAAAAGTAGGTAATTCAACAAATATTAGGCTGCCTCAATTAAGTACTTATTTTGTGCCAAATAGAAAAAAATATTCTAATTAATAATAATTTATTTTTATGTTGAACTTGGCACAGAAAAAAATTGTTTTTTGAGTTTTAGTTAGTTACGTTTGTGCGTGTTGAAGTTAGTTTTTGTTTATAAATATATTTTTATTGGTGGTATATTGGCGGATGAGTATCGTTTTTTATCTTCTAAGTCCAAGGCAGAGGCGGATCCAAAGCGAGGAGGCGATGGGGGTGATCGCCTTCTCTGCGAGCCTCAATGTCAATGAGTTCAAAGTTAAAACGAGAAAATCTTTCATCCAACAAAGTAATTTCTATGGGTTTAAAGTGCAGATCAACTATTTTAAATGCAATTGCCAAGCAAAAACATTCAGAGAATCACATTATTGGCCCACCCCTCAACTCAGGTAAATTTCGCACGAGATCCCCGCCGCCACAATTCTGAAGCGGGAAATCGACCGTCCTGAAGCTGGATCTGGATCCAACCCTGGCCAGGGTCCAATTCCAATGACATTAAGATGGCGCTATACCGAATCGAATTATTCAGGTTACAGCACTTTGACCACTTATAACTTATCAAACATGTGAACATCTTTTATACGAATACTCTCTTCGAGGTGTCATTCTTTTGTACGCAACACAATTAATATATATTGTTTCAGGTTAGGGAACCTTCATCATTTGCGCTTCCCACAATTCTCTCGAACACTTCTGTATGTATTTGATACATATCGTTAAATTTGAAGACGCGAGATGTAAAGACCGATATCTAGGATTTTCGGGGAAACTAGCACATAGAGGTTCCGAATCTGGAGCCGTTCCATTTAATTGCTAATTAATTATTTTTCGGCTAAATATATCTGGACTAAAACTTACTTTTTTAAACAAGTAACATAATATGATAGTACTCAAGCCAGAGTGTATTTTCAAATATGGATAGATGCCATTTTGTCAGATCACATTGTCAGACGTTAAAAGAATGACACCTCGAAGAGAGTATTCAATATATCTGACTGGTGAAGTTAACCTAAAAATTTCATCGTGACATTCTAACCTAGGAATTACGGGTAGCAGCAATTAGGTACATGGAACGGCTCCAGATTCGAAACCTCTATGTGCTAGTTTCCCCGAAAATCCTAGATGTCGGCCTTGACATCTCGCGTCTTCAAATTTAATGACAGCATCAAATACATAAAGAAGGGTTCGAGAGGACATTCAAACAAAAAAAAACTATAAACATCAGGGTACATGTCAAATTTTCATCATAAATATCTAGTTTATATACTCTCTTCGAGATGTCATTATTGTGTACGCAAGACAATATATATAATATATATTGTTTCTGGTTACTGAACCTTCATTAATTGCGCTTCCCACAATTGAATGTCCTCTCCAGTTTTTTTTTTTTCCAGTTTTATGTCTTTATTGTCAGAGTTAAATTTTTACAAATTTCTTACTCCTAGTCCATATTTTTATACCTATTTTTACAAATTAGGGAAATAGGTATAAAAATATGGACTAGGAGTAAGAAATTTGTAAAAATTTAACTCTGACAATAAAGACATGAAACTGGAAAAAAAAACTGGAGAGGACATTCAATTGTGGGAAGCGCAATTAATGAAGGTTCAGTAACCAGAAACAATATATATTATATATATTGTCTTGCGTACACAATAATGACATCTCGAAGAGAGTATATAAACTAGATATTTATGATGAAAATTTGACATGTACTCTGATGTTTATAGTTTTTTTGCATATATTTTTCCGATTTTCAGAAAAATGGTAAGTTTTATGTTATAGAAAAATATACGGAATCAAGCTGGAACATATCTTTGTAGAATACAAATTATAATATTCAAATTTCTTGAGCGGTTTTAGAGAAAAGAAGTGAAGATTTATTGAAATTCACTGAAATCTATTCCCTTATTTACTTTTTTTTCTGGAAAACCGTCAACCTCATGTTATAAACAATTATATGGGACCTTTCTGTAATGTTCCTTAATATAGTGCAGTTAAATAGTTAAATCATCAAAATTGCCCAAGCAGTTTTTGAATAATCGCTCGTCATACATAAGAAAAAAGTTGTAGACGAATTGATAACCTCCTCATTTTTGGAAGTCGGTTAGAAAACAAACCTAACTATCAAATAATTACAGAGAGGCGCTGTCTCTTTGGAAATATGTTTGTTAGGGTGCTGGTTAGAAATTAAGGTTTTTGCGACTGCCCCTCAAAAGCTTCCTCTTGATGAAAAAACATTGGAAAATTTTATTATACTTTATTCAAAACAACACGTGCCTCTAGACGATCTAAGTCAATTTTTGGGAATAATTATCTTTTTATGGAATATTTCATGAAAAATACAATTTTATTCGAAATATAAAAAATTATAAAACTCAAATCAATAAAAAAAACAATATTTGATCAAAATCAAAAAATCGTCCCAATTGATTTGGTCTATTTGATTTAAGAAAAAAATGTATGGAAGTTACATCAACAAACTGTTCTGATCCTTTCTCAAGTATTTTTGGAATGTCTGCACGATATACTACAGCCTTTCTAGAAACTCCGTCGTCTTTACTACTTATTATTATACTCAAAAATCGTCTAGAGGCCCGTGTTGTTTTGATTTAAAAAAATCCCAGTGTTTTTTCATCAAATGGAAACTTTTGAGGGGGCATCGCAAAAAAACTTTAAACGACCACCCTAATGTTTGTATTTGCCTAAAATGGTACGCTTCAATAAGTTTAATGGTTATTCAGACAACGCTTTACTTCGTTTTATCAAATTGTTTTTTGGCTAAATATATCTGTACTAAAACTGACTTTTTAAACAAGTAACATTATATGGTAGTATTCAAGCTAGAGTGTATTTTCAAATATAGATAGACGCCATTTTGTCAGATCACACCACCAGGCGTTAAAAGAACAAACTAAATACGAACAAATATTTTGAAATAATTGCTTGACGGTACACAGTAGTTATGAAGTTAACATACTAATCCCTAACCAGAAATAGCAATACCTAAGAAAAAAATACATTCAAAAGAAGAAACATTTGAAACAACTGACGGCCCATGTGATGATGTGATGTAAGCGGCTATAATAGGAATTAAAGATGGACACGCGCGGCGAAGACATCCCGAAACTAAACACAAATAAAATTAAAGCTAGCCCCCCTACCACATCGAAAATGCCGTCGGATCTGCCTCCCCTCTCGTTGGTTGCGGCGTTAGCAGGACTTAAACGAATAATACATAGAAACGAAACCCAGCCGATCGCTAAGCGCTTACCAGCTTATGATCGAATACGAATTATTAAAATCTAGACCGCTCACTCTCCGGTGCTAAATCCAACTGAGTGTACAGTGCCAGTCGGTGGTGCGCGTTACCAGAACAATCGAAGGCTGACTGACATACTACTTGATGATAGTGCTACAGCAATTTGATAAATACGACGATATGCCAACGAAACCAGATTATCAACGGACTTACGGTAAGTTGTGATAAAATTTTATATACATAGATTATGTTTTATAAACCGTTTTGTTTTGTTTGAGTTTCCATTGCGGCAGTTGAGTTTTTTGAAGGTGCGTTACGTGTTTTACGTTCGTTTTGTATGGGCACTTTTTTGCACTGATAAGGCAACTCATGTGGGGATATGTAGTAGCGGGTTGGTGGCTTGCGACGGTTGTGAAGGTTTATGGACACGTATGGTTAAACTAGATTTCGAAAAAAAAAAACAATTTTTTGACTTAACAACTTTATATGCTCATAAATAACGAAAAAGTCTCCATATTAATTTGATACATCAGGATCTTCATCAATGAACTTTTTTAGTCTCATTCCAGTTGTTTAGCAATGTTTTGTGTTTCAGTTTCAGGGAATTTCGAGGTGATTATGCTTAGAAAATTAATATTACTGTCGCCAACCCTTAAAATTTCCCCCTCCTCTTCTTAGAGTGATGTCAAAACGCACCTAAAAAATCAGTGAACCCCCTAAACTGACATTTTGTAAAGTATAAGGCTATTTAGCAAATAAATTTATATAAATTAATGCTTTGGTGTAAAGCTCCGCAAAAATGTTTAATCAATCTTCATTTTCTTTTGTTATATTCTAAATTATCCTAAATAGTATGAAAAACATATCTAATATTAGAATTTAATAGTTTAATATTAGGTATTTCAATATCAATAATCATAGAATTCATTAAAATGAAATTTGTCTTCCATTTGGTAGCAGTTCTTTAAAAACATTTATAACTTTTTGATGTGAACTTGAATAAAAAATACTGAAATTCCCGTTTTTGTTTTTTAAATTAGTTATGTTAAAACGCAAATCTTCTGTTTTGATTCAATATTTTGCAAACTAGTATCAGACAGGACGCTTCATTATTTTTTAACCCTATTATGCCAGCCCTACATACAGTGGCGGATTAAGTATTTTGCCGCACTAGGCCCTGTCTGATTAGCCGCCCTTTTTAAAGGATGAAATTTTATTTCTTTGAGACCGTTCATATTATTTAGATATAATATTTATTTCATAAAAGTATAATTGTTAAACAATACAAATAAATATTAACAACATAAATAACAGTCAGTTTTCTTAAACTATAATGTATAACTTAATTTTTAAATATCTTCTTTCTGGCTTTCGTTTGAGCAAAAAAAAGTCAACAGTGCTTTGAAAATTCTTCAAAAAAACCTTTTCAATAATCAATTATTTCTGTTATAAAACATTATTTATCAGTATTGCACTCACGAATAAAAAAGTTATTCAGAAAATGAATGGCATTCTATTTCATAGAAATTTATTTGTAAATTTATATAAAAAAAATTAGAATAAATCCTTAAAATGTATTGTTGTTACATTATATCAGATTTAAAATTTTGACATTCTGAAAAATTTGCCGCCCCCCACATTATGCCGCCCTAGGCCCGGGCCTCACGGGCCTAGGCGGTAATCCATCACTGCCTACATATCCTAATACCTAAATTCTATTTGTTTATTGTGTGTTTGCTATTGCATCAAAATTAATGGAAATTATTCAATGAAGATGTTCTTTAACGCTGATTAAGCTGTAGTCTAAACATTTCATCAATAAATGTATAAGCTTATATCACTATTTCAATATTTCGATATCTTTAACCACCCAACACAACTGAACATTTCTACAAATTTTGTAAAACGATTTTGTCTTCTTTTTAACTCGATAAAAGATCGCCATTTAATTAATATAGGTACCTGTAATTTATAAGGTCTGGTAATTCTGTAAAATTTATTTTCCAAATATATCTATTATTTCTATCTGTGATGCTTTAGGCAGTAAAATGAGTAAAACTGTATTTATTTTTACTCCATGATGATCTAGAAGATTGTCTATGTTGTTTTTAAGTTTTCTCAAAATGCTCTACCTGTATTGAGTAAATTGAGTTTGTCTGGTGAGCACTTTTTTACAATGACTCATGTGGGAATAAGTGATAGAGGGTTGTTGGCATGGTTTTTGAAAGTTCGTGAACACCTATGATAAACGAAAAAAAAACTGTTTTATTTTATCAATAAGAAAGGGAAAACGGCTGTAAATTATGTCACACAAATTGTACGAATTTTAAACCCCCCTCTGGCCTTATCACAGGTGGTCGGTCACATGTTTGAAACCCCAATTTTGGAATTAGATATAATTAAGATAAACCAGCAGTTTTATCTCTTTATTTCTTGATTTCTGAATAACATTCTCGTCAATTTTATTTACAAATGTTTGATTTTCGAATCCACTTCACATTCAATATTATCACTAGTTTTTAAACTTTTCCATAAGGAGTTAACTTCTTCTTGTATCGTTTGTTTTTTTTTATCAGCATAAGCTGCACAGTATGCATCACATGAATTAAGCAGACAATAGGAACGTATTGAAATCACTGCGCTGGTTCTGAACTCCTACAAAAAATATACCGAGTTATTAATAAATTAAAGTTTTTTTGTTTATAGAAATAAATTTTGAATTTCAATACTTTAAATTTTAAAAAGTGACGACACAATGCTCTCCTGGCCCTTGTCACACCATGTCACATATCGCTGACCCCCCCCCCTCGTACTTAAATTTTCCCACCCTGAGGAGTGATGCCAGTAATTATTAAAATGAATATGTAAAATGCCCTGACATTTTGTTAATTCTGAAGTATTTCCAATACATTCTTTCATTTCCGAATGATACCTTGCTACTCATTTATTTCCATATTATATTGAGAAAAGTATTTTAAAATAATGTAATATTTTGATAATTATTTATTAGTTTAACAGTTTTTTAATACCTATAGAGACTCTTTTTAATAAAAGTGTGGCAGTCAATCGCATTGATCGACTGAAATAAAAATTTCCTACCAAATTTACCTCTTTCGTCTTTTTTAAGTGACATAAAAACATTAAGAATCATAAAATGAAATTTGCCTAACTTTGTTTATTATTTCTTTAATACTTGCAACCTTTGTATCTCCTCTATCTGACACTGATTTCTGTTCTTTCTTATTCTTTAATTCTTTGATCGAATATTTTGTGGAATAATAACAAATGTGTTGCTTTCGTCAAAACCCAAGTCGTCCTCTGCGAACTTCTTTTCCAATTAGTTCTTTTCCAACGTATATCTTAAAGAGGGTTAGAGGGATGCATCATTCTTGATTCACACACTTGTTTGGTAATGTAAAGGTCACTGATGTCTTTGGATAAGTTGCGGGAGATTTTATTAGAGTATAATTAAGGTTTGTATGTTGGAGTGCTTCCCATAATCTATTTCTTTTTGTTTTCTTTTCTATTAGCTGTTTTAATGAGAACATTTATCTGTGCAGGACATTCCAGTTCTAAACCCACTTTTTTCTACTTCTTGATAGTTATTGTATGTTTGTTCTATCATATTCCATATTACTCGTACGGGTAAGTACTCTGAATACTGTAGATGTTACTATCTCACGATAATTGCTGCATTTTAATTTGTTGTATGGATTTAATGATTTAATCTTCGTATACATTTTCTGTCATGGATATAATTGCTTAATACATATGCTATGGATCTTAACCATTCCGTTTTCTGAGGAGTTCGGCATTAAATGCTCGTCGATAAGCGAATCTTTCAGTTTTTAGTAGTTTCCCTGAATTTTTTACTAGAAATGTACTGTATCTCCTTTAATTTGTATAGGCTACACTCCGACCTATCTTTGGAATTTCCAGTTTCGAGTGCACTTTACCCCTCCAAACAATAATTTTTTTTATAAGTATTAACCATTTTGAGATACTTTGATTATAATATTGTAAATGGGGATTTATTCACCAGTTTTTGATGTCAAAAAAGTTAAACTTTGATTATTCAGTTTTATTACTGTGAGTAATTATGCAAAAAACAATTTTATTGATCAAAGGCTTAAGTTTATTCACGTATCAAGTAATCAATTAATACTTATTCATATTTTACTTATAAGACAATTTTTCGATTTGTCCTAGATATTTGTAAAAGGCCGAATTAATATAGTTTTATACTCCTACAAAAGCTTTATTAGTGTTACAAAATTTATTGTTATTACATTATACCATAATACATGAGATAACCACTATCTGTTTCGTTTGCTTCAATGACTGTCAAATAAATATTTTTATATGGCAGTTTGTTTAATTTAATAATGAAATAAACATTTTTAAAATAATAATTTCTTAGATTTTGAACAAAATTTTATTCTAATTATATGAACATTTTGATATTTTTTATAAAAGTTTAGGAAATATGCCTTCAATATATTTTATTGTGATGATAGTCCAATCTAAACGAAGTAAATAATTTACAATTTAACCCAATCAACAGAGAGATTTTCAAGTTACTATAAAATTTAACAGCTATCAGTTTATTCGATCATTTAAACGATAGAGACTATATTTGACTTTTGAGCCTAGATCGAACTCGGGGCCTCAATCTGCCTACTTCCCAAGAGTCACTAGGTAACTGAACTGAATTTAAGTCTGCTCTGCTCTGAAACTCTTTTTCACTTTTGTCTCTTGATAATGGTCGAGTATATAATAAATTCAGACGTGGTTCTCACCCGGAATCTAGCCTTGTTCATATATATATATATATATATATATATATATATATATATATATATATATATATGTATATATATATATATGTATATATAGATATATATAGCGACTGTTTTACAAGCCTTGGCCGTTTATCGCAATTCGAATGCCATTTTTGTTTATTTTGCCAGGAGTCTATTTCAATACCTCTTCTACTCATGGCTATGACTTTTTCATCATTTCCATCTTCCGTCAATGTAACTCTAGGTTTAAGTCTTCTCGGGCGCCTCCTATTGTGATATATTCTGTTTTTTCTGTATTTGATTCAAGACCTCACTTATTATATTCTTCCACGAGTTTTCGAATCATATGTGTCATATCTTCAACATCTTCTGCTAGGACCACTTGATCGTCTGCAAATAATAATGTAGTTATGTTACTTTCACCAAGTTGTAATCCCATTCTACTACATTTTTTAAACCGTTATTTCCAAGCTGTGTTTATGTAAATTTTGAAAAGTGCCTTGAGAGGCAAAATCCTTGCCTTAGACTTTTATTAACTTGAAGATTTTTGTGTATCGATCTGGACTGATTTTCTTCTATACTTATTGAGAAAAAAGGTTTATATTTGAAAGTCTTATTTGACTTCGTGGTCAATGGCTTTAAAATCTAAATAAATTGTATTTTAAGTTCAATAAAATTTGGGCAAGACAAAAGGTGTAACTTCAACACCTCTTTAAACTTATTCATTTCTTATAACATTTGGTCACTACTATTGCCATTGCCACTTTTGGACTTCTTGATACAGAAAACCCTAATTAAAAAATCATCTTCACCATCACTTTTCATAAAAGTTTTCTTGCAGCAGATATTAGCATTTTCTGCAACATTTCTATGAAGCAGATTAGGGAAAGTTTTGATATGAATTTTATAACAAAATTAGCCATTAATCCAGTACTGGAAATAGTTCCAGATTTTTGAAAATAGATTTATTAAAAAATCATTGTGCAAAAAACGAAAAGCGATATCGAATAGCTCCTTACAATATTATATTTCACACAACAACGTTTTCTGCCTAAATTCTTAGGTGTATCAAATGTTTACTTCATTAGCAAGTTTGTCAATTGTATTTTTTTTATCCTTTTTTTAGTTATCTTAACAGACTGTTTAAAAACATCTGCAGGTTATAACAAACTAACAAATGTCATTAAGCTCTAAATCGAATTCTAAATTAATACAAACAATATAATTTCAATATAAGATGAAATTTTGTTTAAAGTTCAAACAAAAATATTAATCTCCAGCAATTTAAGACAACCATAAAATTAATGAGTTCAACATCGTTCGTCTCTGTCACAAAGCCGATGGTGAACAAACGAACAAATAAATACTTTAAAGACTGTTGTCGATGACTGTATTATAATAAAGCAATTAACTCGAAAGCCATTATTTGTAACACAAATATTGAACTACAATATTGTATAAATAATAAATAAAGTAGCTACAAATGAAATTCCCCCAGTGTCTCCTCTCTCGATACATAAGTCGTTTCGAATTTGAACTTTTAACCTTTGCTTAGACTTTGTTCTTATCGTTTGCCTGAAGATTTTCATTATAAAGCAAATATATATTATATGGACGCCATATTTTTATTTGATGTTCAATAAAATCGTATACGTTGGCTCAATTTTGTCATCGATGGCGAAAGCAAATCAAGACAAACAACGTAAACAGTCTTCGAGTACGTGATTTTTATGACCTATCAAGTAACAACTTGATAAGGAAAAGTTATGTAGCATATACAGAGTGTTTAGAAAGTACTACGTTATTTGGGAATACTTTGTTTACATAATTGATCCGAACAAATTGGTTGAAAACAAAAATAAATTTTTTGGTGCTTTTATTGCTTGCAAAGAACATTTTCAGAGTTATACAAGTTGTTTAAATGTAAATTTAAATCGGCTAATATTAATATAGTAAATCAATAGTTATTTCCGGTATACATTATTTGACATGTTACTGTTCCCAGCTTGTTTCCAAACAAACGCTAAAATTCAAATGTCCTAATGGTTTCATGTCTCTGTAATATATATAACAACTCGAAATTTATAGAAATTGTACTTTGGTTTAATTTAAATTATCTTATTAATTGTTCTTCTTGTGACAAAATCTTAATCATTTGGGAATAATCCTCATATCCCGACATTTGAAACAGAAGTTTACAGAAAATAGACTTACACTAACAGGTATCTCAAAATTAATCATCCAAATTGAGTGCAAAGAGGTATCATCAAGTCTCCATATGACACAGGAAAAACTACCCGTTCCCATATCAATAAATTAATGAAGAAAAATCGTTATAAAAAATATCCTTTCTGTTAATGAATACCTAGAACAATTATTAGATAATAACAAAATCAAATACCAGACAATCGCTAACAATCAACACCATATCCACTGGCTTCCAAGATATCATACTACTCTCAGAAAGATTTAACGAGTAGGAAACAGATTTAATATTAAAACTTCACTTAAAACAAGAAATACACTAAAAGCAATTGTATCAAAAACACAACAAAAAACACAACACAATTTTAAATTTGGGCTATTTGAAATATATAGATTTTCAAGTTTATGTGGTGTTATTACCAAAAAACTCAGAAAAAATATTGTGATGTTATTTGCAATAAATGCATAAACCATTAAGTAAAGATGCCACAACTATCATTCAGGAAAGATGCAAATCTTTTTATAGGAAGACACTTTTTCTTAGGATTAGGTAATAATAACAAACTTTTCAACTTAATTCCAACTTAAGCAACTGTAAATAAAAACACCTTGAGAATCCCTGTTTTTTATTAACATTTATTTTCATTAATTTCATACTATATTGAATTAACGTCAATATAAAACTGGAATAACGAAAATTACATTCAAACAATTCTCTATTTTCCACCAAATTTTGTACTAAAATAAGTTTAACCGATTTTCTTAAAAATGCTTGTCTCAAGTCATTAAAAAATATATGGGGTCTTCGCTAATAGATTACAGTAAACTTATCCAAAATAGTGGAGCTGCTTTCAAGTAATTGTTGAATATACATAAAAAGGACATATTCAGATAAATTCAAAACCTTCTGCTTTCCTCGAATAATAATGGTTCGCCAAAGAAATATTACATATGTGTTCTGCTTGTGACTTTCTTTGTCGTGGCTTTCAACCTATGAAAATTTACCACACTCTTGAAATAGATGAGTGTGAGTGAAAAGCAAAAATTGAAATTACATTTGTTTGGGCACTTCGATCCGACCTACACAACACTACCTTGATCTTAGAATACCCATACAACCATGATACAATTAATTATATTATACATACAATTTAGTTTCCTGTGTAAGAAACATGGACCAGAGTCTTTTCACTTAGAGAAAATCAATAAAATATAGTAAATAAACAAATATAACATCCAATTGATATACAATACCGGCAGAAAATTTCATTTCGTTCTAATAAACTTCTAATTTTCTATTTGCAATATTTTAAATTAGAAACTTGACATACGCCAGAACAGCACAAAAAAGTTAAATTTTATTGATGGTAGAGTCAAGGATGACACACCTATACGGGGATTAAACTGAAAATGTCTCTAACTGAAAGCGTTAAATAACAACTTCATGAAGTGACCAGAATAGCCATCTGTCAAGTAGGCAAAATATATATATTTTACCTAATATCTAATGAGATATTTTTAATAAATTTGGCGTGCTGTTTAAAATCCACCCTGTTGCTACATCAGCGTAATCCTAATTTAATGCATTTTGACAGACACTTTTTTAATATAAATTGGATTAAACTATATTACAGCAGCTATTTGGAAGAATAGTGTGGAGGTCTTGTGATATTTAAAAAATATCTGCTTAAATAATGACCCAATAATTTAATATGTTGTAAGTAAATTAAAGGGAGAAAATGACAGACGGGAAGTATATCTTAAGAAGCTTTCGCTTCCATGGGTCAGTCACGAACGAGTGCCGCTCTTTTTCTTCAATGTCTTTTTTGGTTGATTAGGTTAAGCGAAGTAAGTTCAATTACCTTAAGCTCTTTTCCATAGAGTGACATTTTCCTGTTTTTTTCGCAAGAGCTATTAATGTTCTTTTGTATTTAAAAAAAATGGAGTTTATAAAATGGTTGGAAAATGATTCTTCCGAATTTTTAATTGAGACTTTATTGGGTTAGATAATAATTATAATTATTTCAAGCTATAGAGTTTTATATTTCCAAAGGAGCTATTGATACACTGACTGAGTTAAAATAACTCTGAACCCGAAATCTGATTAAGTTTAAACAAAGATAATAATTCACAAAACTTGACTCATCAATACGTAGCTACACTAAAAATGCATAGAAAACGAATACAATAACGTTCAACTAGAGTGTACTCGTAGACATTAAGTTATTTTAAAGGGGACGCCGTGTTTACGTGCATTCTGAATTATAATTATAGTATATATATGTTAAATGCGCATATTAAAAAATAGGCCAGCAGATAATCGAGAACTACAAGTACTTCGATGGATAAGAAGGCTGTAATTTCTTGCTTTGTGTTCGATTCTTATCTACAATAAAACGTTTAATCGAATTCTTTTCAAAACGGACACGAATTAATTTGTTTTTATTAGTGAATGGTAATATAGTTTGAACATAATTGTAGAAAAATTAATCCAGTTTAAAAATAAATGCAAACAAGAAACTCGCACCCTGAGAGAACAGCCTAATTAGACATGTGAAATTGAAAAAAATATGTATCGATACTTGTAAACACTGTCGATAATTATCGACATGAAAATATCGATTTTTTGATATGTTGATATTTTCGCCCAAGGCATGTAATCTTAAAATACATTATCAAATTGTATGAAAATACAGTTTTACTATTCAATTATTTTAATTAGTGGTATTGGTAGTGGTATTAAACCATTTTTTACGTTATAAAACAAAGGTTTCTCTTTTTAAAGAAATTTCACACAAGGGACAAAATGCTTTGATATGAAATGATGAACAGTAACAAACAGAAAACTAAAGAAACTATGGTGTCAAAAAGCATTTAATTAGGATGTCGTGACCGTAGCAAGAAGAGTGATTTTGAAAAGTGCGCCAAAAATTAATAGAATATTGTGCTCCTCCATAATAATTTTGTTTTCCCGACAACCGTACAAACCACAGATATATTCAAAATACTTTTCCATTGGTGATTGGCGGCAGTACTCGACAATTGGATACGTAACCTACCACAATACCACTGAGGTGAATTCAAACAAAAATATCGAATTTGGCATATAAGAAATAATATCGGTATTTGATACATAGAGTTTAGAAATATCTGCGATACATATCGATTATTATATCATAAATATAAAGATCGATATTTTGCTATCTGGATATGTTTTAACCATCCCTAAGTCTAAACATACGTCTTGATAAAATGTAGAAATGGGAGTATAACTAAATAGGGTTTGTTTGCAAACATGCCATTTAAAGAAAATTTAAATAGATCGTAAAAACTTAACAAATTCTCTGCAATACCTAAGAAATGTTATTAATAAAATTGACATTACTTATTGTTTAAACATCACGTATGAACCAGTACTAATTTACTAAGTGGATAAACTATGTAATTACTTTGCTAATTCTATAATTTTTATTTTTACTTTGTTGTATCCTTTTATTCTTTGTTGTCTTTATTTTCTTTTTGCAATTACCTTAGCTTTTCCATCACTATTCAATAACTTTAGGTATAACTTAAATTGTATATTATTCTGTAAATGGGCAACTGTTGAATAATAAAGCTAGTATTTGTTTATTTATTTATATATGAATGTGAGCTTAGCTGCTTTGAAAATAAACGGCCAAAAACTTGCTCCAGAATAAGTTATGATTTGCTACCTTGTTGATTCTTAGGTTGTTCATCAGTTAGTTGATTTCAAAGTTGCAAATATCTTTTCGTGCTATTTTTGAAATTATTGAAAAAAAAAGTAAATGAGTAGACCCTTCTTTGTTGCATTTGTTATCTATGAACTGATAACTTATTTATTTTTTATTGGTAGTGATATGCAGGTGAACTTACATTTCTTCATAAGAAACTGTTTCGGGATATTCAGAATCAGAAATTTTTGAAAAACTCCGCCTTTCATTTATCTACTCGGAGTTTTTCAAGAATTTCTGATTGTGAATATCCCGATACAGTTAAGCAGACTTCAATATTGATTTAGTCACCCTTCTTGCCATCTTTGTTGTACTCGTCAAAAGAACATTTTACTTTCTATATCTTACCACATGTCTCAGCTTCCAACCTCTTCTGTTCTTCCAGGCTCCTGGTCTTATTTTCTTCTCAGATATGGATCTCTGAATGCCATTTATCTACGTAACCTTTGGTCTTTCACGTTTCCTGCTTTATGTTACTTAAGTGCAAGTGTTGGGATTCTATATACAAGCATTCTGTCAAAGTGTTCGGCTGTTTTTGTTGAATGTTCTCTGTTATTCTTTTGTCAACCTTCATTATTTCTCGTATTCTTTCGATTCTTTATTTTTCTATTATCGACTCGCCAGCTGATCTTTGTCAGTAACACATGTGGAGACCTAATAGACAGTTTTTGTTCAAGGCTCTTTGTTTAGATGCTTTTAAAAACTGTTGAGTAAATATTCTTCGAAGAAAGTATTGACAAGTGAAGTTGCCCTGATAATTTTAACGTGACATTCTAACCTAGAAATTACGAAGTAACAGTAATGACATGGAACGGTTTCAGATTTGGATCTGGCGTCAACACAATTTTGTTGTTGAGATATAAGCTTTGGTAATATTTATAAAGAGTAGATAATTTTGCTGGTTGCTGCCTGTTTCTTGTTTATTTGATTGATTGTAAAGATATTATCTACACCTGATCTGACGGCTTTGAAAATTTGGATTTCATTTTCTGTCATGTTACGTAATTTTTTCCATACTCTTAAAAGTAGTAGTTTTGGCACTCGGTTTTGTCTCCTTTTTTTATGGATTGAAGTGATTCATGCCACTTTCCAGCTTTCGGGTATAGTATCTTCATTTAAAAATATTTCGAAAAGATTTCATGCTTCTTAGTGTATTTTTTTAGCAGCTCTACGGAGATGCCATTAGATCCTGCGGCTTTTGCATTCTTATTTATATCGTATTTTTAAAGCTTACACACTACAGCTAAATTCAGATAAAAAGTAAAATTGAATTGCATAATGGTGAATGCGCCAGTAAAAAGCTTTAAAAAACGAAACAAATCATTAAAAAATCAGATTATTTCTGCTAAATATGATCCAAGGTCACAACTTTCAAATATTTTCCTTAAGTACGAATATAAGCACAAACACTGAATTATCCTGGTGAGGGGAAAATTTAGTCGCTAAACTTGGGTGGGAGATTATAAATACAATTCGAGATTAAATGTTCCTTTATTTAATATTATTTTCCCTGCTTTGAGTGTTAGTGGGTCACTGAGTAAATCAATCAATTAGGACAATCTAAATTATCTTCTTATATTTTAGAATCCTACGAATACTGGATACTAAATGAAATGCATTATGTTTTCCGTTTACAGCCTGCTTAGGAATTTTTAAAGATTATCAAAACAGTCAATAATTTATAATGCAGATTTTTTTGGATAGTCTGACATTCGATAATAATATAGACGATCATTCACGCGAATGTCGTATTAAAAATTATAGAACTAAAAAAGAATATTTGGTGTGTAGCTAGAATAAGCTGTTGAGAAGATTTTCAGAAATACAGCGTTAGTGAGAACTTTTAATGCGGCACCCAGTTAAGTACATTTTTCTTAAACATAGAAATGCCTAGATAACCCTAACCTAAGAATTTTCAGGTTGACCGACTATAGTTTCGACTTCAACAACTGCTAAAGATTTGAAAGCACTTTATTGGCAAAATAAACAAAAAAAAAAAAATGACATAACATAATCACTATCTTACCTTATTTATAAAAGATGCGCGATAACTTGATAAAATAACATAATCTCGGTCACTGCATTTCCTGTAATTCTGCAGATTCCAAGCTCTACCTCCTGATAGTAGATCTTTATCAGCATGAAAAAGTTCCCTCACCTCAACACCGTACACGAATACCTTCGACTTTTCCACTGTAGATAAGTAAATTTATTTGTTATACAATTTCTTCAAATATTTAAACGCCCTGTACGTTGACCTTAACGAACGAAGATAAAAAATATCGAAACGCGAATATATTAATGCAATAATTAGCTCGTTAAAGCGCTCGTCAAGCGTTTTGATAAGGCGCATTTTTTTTGAGTTGTGTTGACCTATTAAAATGTTTCATTCTTCGCTTCCGTTTGCTACAAAAGCAACTCTTGGTGTAGTTTTATGCGTTCTGTACACACATTACAATGTTGCGATTAATATTGAAACGTATTAGTAAAGAAATTTCAACGATGATCAAATTAATCTAATTTCTTGTTGTTAATAATTATATTACTGAAGCTTTATAGCCCAATAGTGCAAACAGAAATAGCAAAATTGTGAATAGACCAGTTTTTTTTTTAGAAATGGCTGCTGACTGGGGATGGCAACATCGATTGAAATGTTCGATACATCGTTACTTCGATACATCGAATTTTAAAACATCGATGTAACGATGTATCGACTGATTACGATCGATGTTGTTAAACATCGATGTTTAAATATGATGTTCGTGGTATTAAAAATGATTTATTATACTCATTTTAAGTAACTCATCAAATGTATTTAAAAGAAACCAATAATTCATTAAATAATAAAACAAATATGCATCAAAACACAAAAATATTTGATAAACATAAAGAAAAACTGTTTTTATTTTTATCTAGCAAAATTCATCGGGCAGAGTGTTTAAAAATAATAATTTTGGCAACAATTTTCCTGAAATACGGTTTCTCTCTTGAGAAACTGTATCTCCCGCCAAAGAAAATAATCTTTCTGAAGGTACCGAGGTACAAACAATACCAAGATATTTTCTTGTCAATTTATATAGGCTTGGATAAGCCAATCTTATTTCCTCCCATATTTCTACTGGGTTTTCTTTCAATTTAGAGAGTGGTGCCGAAAGGTATAAGCGTATCTCTAAGTTTAAGGAGTCTGCACCACTGCATTGGTAGTGTTGTATGTTATCAACTCTAGTTTTCGGCTAAATCAATGGTAATATCGTAAAACACCGCCATCTAGGGGCTTCGAGCAGATTACCCTGTGTTAGAGGAGTAAATAGTAGATGGCGCCCTAATAAATATTATTTTCTTCTTGTACTCCTGTGCTTTTAATGCCATATATTTCCACTTTTTTATTCTACCTAAAATTACTTAGGCGATTTTTTGATGGTAATTATATTTGCTATAGAAGACAAAATTATTCTGTTTTATTGTGTCAGTACCATCGATGGCTTGGTATTCTTTCGATATATCGATGCATCGCCAACTGTAGAAAGCGATGTAACCATCGATGTTTTTTCTTTCGATGTATCGATGTTTTAGAAACATCGATGCATCCCTACTGCTGACAATTGTCGGGTCTCCGATTTATAAGGGTCACTGAATAAGTCCAAAAAAAGTTTTAAATGTTTATTGCATTGTAAGCTTTTTAATGGAGGTCCACACTTTCACATAACGTAACTTTAAATTGTATTTGGTTTTGACATGTTCCAACCGACACCACACAATACGTTGATCTTGAAAAATTCTTACCCATACAACTCAGTTCTCTGTGTTAGAAACAGGAATCAGGTAATACAGTGAGAGCCTCTTCTTGTATAAAAAAATCAATAAACTATAAAAAACAAATAAATATAACATCCAATTAATATATAATACCTGCACAAAAATTGCTTTTCGTTCTAATAAACATTCCAATTCTGTCTTTGCGATATATTATATTAGAGAGTTGACATACGTCAGAAGTTAGAAAGAACACCCCAAAAAAGGTCAACGTCCTTGCCATTAAATTTGTGTGCTGACTAGCATTTTACATTAAGACTTCTGAATAATAATTGAAATTAATATAGAAAATTATTTATCACGGTGTAGTAAAAAAGTGGGAACGACCGTAATGGCATCGTAATGCTATATTATTACGAAAAGATCGCCTACTTTTACGAAGCAATTGCAGAGTGCACGTTTACTCCTTATGCAGGGTTATTCACCTCATTCAATACGGAATATCACGACTATCTGCTGAATCAATTTTGAAAATAAGTCTGTCCTATGAATGAAATGCAACATTGATGGGACTCCCTGAACATAGTAAAAATAATTTTGAAATATATCTACGTATTATTGATATCTACCGTTGATGCGTTTAGCCATGCTACTCCATTTCGGATAAAGTCAATTACTGTGTAAATGCAGTGGTGCGTTTATGGGTTGCATTAGTGTAATGTGTCAATATTTTTTTGGGGCACATTATTTTAAAAGTTAATATATGGTTTGGCGTTGAGCAATAGCTAATGGTAACATTAAAAAAGGAATAGATCAGTTGTCGGTCTTTAATGTTGCAGAAGGACTAAAAGTAGAATGAAAAAATATTTAAAAAGGATTTTCAAGGAGCAGTATATTTTTCCAGATGATACCTATTCGTGGTTATTATCGTGAACAGAGTGGAGCCATAATTTGAAATGACATAACGATGAATATTTTGGATTATATACTGAGTGATATATAATTGTAACTGATTTAAAGTAAATTGTGGCAACCGTATGCGAAAAATTATATATTTAAAAATTACCTATATGTTTCTTTGCAGATATATTTAAATTAAGAATTAAATTATTAGGATTAATACTGGAGCCGTAACAAAATGGTGACAAATAAAGAGAAACAGAGACAGTGAGTTAACGACGGAAAATATAGTTCCTAAGAATCTTTCGCTTCCATCGTTCAGTCTCAAATTATTGCCCCTTTTTTATTATAAAAAATATAGTGACTATTTAATTAATTTAATTCGTGATTTAAAATTTAAGACCTGGAAAGTAGAAGGAAAATTACATCTGTTCTGTTTTCGTACAAATTACTAAAAAATGAGAGTGCTTTGAACTTCTAAATAGAATCCCTGTGTTAGTAGGTACCACAGTATTTTAATAGAAATCATAAACTATTTTAACGAAATTTCCCTAAGCCGGCCATGGTTTCATTCCAGTACGCGTTCTGCAGCTGTAGAATTGATAATGGATTGTACGAGTTTTCGATGCTGGTTTTAAAAGGAGCGACCCATAATGGCGGCAGTTACTCAGTGCAGCGAAGAGTTTATGTTGAATTGTTATTGTTATATTCCAATCAGGTGTTGTGTATATTTAATGTAAATAAAAGTTCTAGAAAGTGTATATAACACTATTTTTTGTTGCAAGGGAGCTGACTAATAAGGGACAGTTCCCTCCATTATATAAAATTTGCTTTGTAATGAGTTAGGGTATATGGATATATGGCGAGAAGGGCCAGATAATTTTTATAGGAAAATTATTCAAATATTTGAGATAATTTTTGATTATAGTTATATTTTAGTTCGTATTTTCTTTGAACTATTTTTGGGTTCGTTTTTATATATTTTTTATGGAATTTTTATGAATGGTTATTGTATTTTTCAATTGACTTGTAGTTTTATGTAAATTGTAAAAATAATAATTTATTATTGGGGTTTACACTGTTGATTACTTAAAGTACATAAATAAATAAACAGATAATATGCATATTAATGGCTCTTTGTACGTTATGTTAGAAACTTGTTTTGTAAACAAATTTTTGAATAAACATATATTTGGAATGAAATTTTCTACAAGATGACATGGACTTCTGCAAAATGCGAAAATTTACTCGAATAATGAAAAAAAAATACAAAATATGTGAAAATTTTAAATTTAAAATTTGATGCTGAAGATTTACTCCAATTTTATCGAAACTTTGGAATATGGTATACTCATGAGTCGGTCGATTGGTGTATTGCGAGAGCAACAATTAATTTACCGGTTTCAAAAATGAAAATTGCAAGACAAACTCGAAATGAAGCAAATTGTTTGGACATATAAAGATATCATGTGCAAAGGTTAAAACTAGATTTTTTATTTCAGCGTTTTTTTTATTTTATAAATTAAAATTCAGGTACTTTGTAAGTTTTTAATATTTTCTAATTTTGTAAAATGGAAGAGAAAGCTCGTTGCAGACCATTAATTTCCGCTTTGAAAATCTATTTTGAAATATGTCAAAAATGGAGCCAGAACATTAAAGTTGTTTACATAATTGTAAAATAAAAAAAACGCTTTAAAGCAGTGCAAAAATATTTAAAAAAATACATTCTGACAATTGTACAGAATAAAGGTATCCTTACTTTATATACACAAAAAATCATACAATTTCATTCAATATTTCAAATTTGGCAGTTGCTGCAATTTCCAGATTCTTAAAAAAAACAACTAATTAATTTAACACTCTGGTGGTGTACTGATACGGGAAGCTTAACTAATTAAAAGTATATATATATTTTTTTCTATTTTTTTTTGAGAAAATGTGATAATTTTTAAAAATTTAAAGGCATCAGCTTTCTATAAAATTCTATTCTAAACAACATTTGTTAAGAATTTTTTTTCTGCACCCGATAGCAACCAAATTATAGAAGAAAAGCTGAAAAAATCGATTATCAAACCTCTAATTGTATATAAATAATTTTCAGACATTTTTGGCACGGTGCATATAGACACACTTATTGTAGATATTCTCTAGAAACAATTCCTACAAAAAATAGATCTATTCTCCATTTTGCAAAAAAATCGCTCCACTTGATCTAATTCGCTTGGAGTGTAACCCGAAGTGAAAACTCCCGAAGTGATCCCATATTTTTTCAATGACATGGATTATATAGTTTTTTGGCGACCGCGACAGCATTAAATGAAAGCAATTCTGGTTGTTCCAAAAAAAAATTAATTGCATTCAATGTCGAAATAAACTGATTTTAAAATAAAATTTGAGAGAGGAGATAATATTAAACGGTAACTGGTATTTAACAGACTTCAAAAACTTAAGTTGGAGTCGTATCAAAAACTTTTTTAATTCATAATAATAAGTAGTTGCGTATACAAGGTGATTGAAATAAGAGTGGAGCAAAACTATAGTTATACAGAGTGGAGATTTGACTTGTAGGATGGAGAATAATTACATTTATATAAAAGGCTTTAAAAATTGTCAGAAACAGTTGAATATAGATGATGGTTGAAATATAAGGTGGAGTAGAATTACAGTTAACTGGGCGGTTTAAAAAGTTGTACAGTTTGGTACATAGTAGCTGCTTATACAGTGTGTCCGGTTATGAACTAGCGATAATCTAAATACATGTAAAGCAACTATTTTAATACACAATTGCACTATATACTAGGGCTCAATACCCCACCCCGCCATATGGCAGCTATTTTGTTTTTTTGATGACCCATTCTCTACGTGTGAACAAAAACGTTCATATCTCTTAAAGTTTTGGTCTTACTGAGATAAAAATAGGCTTATTCGACGGACAATAAAACTCTCTATCAACAAAATTTCAAAAAAAACTGTTAACGTTTTCTTAACTTTTGAAAAAAAGATAAAATGCAAAAAGGGGTAAAAAAATTATGCAAATCAACAAACTATTGCAAATCAATGCAAAAGTAGTCCCGATAACCTTTAACTTTTTTTCACTAAATCCAAAGTTTTTGAGTTAAGCTACAATACATCAAAATTCACAACTGTATGTTTATTATTTTAGGAGTTATAGTTGTTTGAACATAGCGTATGCGCAAGCACAAAAGACCTTTGTCCGGACTTTAAACAGGTAATTAAACATTAAAATCACATTAAAGTCTTATTACTTGCTGAAACCATAAACGAAGTGTATGTCAGCAATATGTTGTGTTGAATATTGACGATTTGCCATATTCATATCACAAGATAATCACTAATACAGAACGTAAACAGCACGGACGGTAAGTAAAAGTAGGGATCACAAGGCAGGGCAAGGTACAACTAACGTAACTAGTCTTTATCCTGTAAGTTCTTTGCAGGTAGAGTCAATATGTTCCATTTCGCTTACCCCTGCTAGTGGCGAATAGCATTGCTAGCCTTTTCTCGGACAGCACGCAGCTAATATCAGATGTCACTTAATAAAAGTCTTTTGTGCTTGCCCACAGCTATGTTCAAACAACAATAACTACTAAAGTAATAAACATACAGTTATGAAATTAATGTTGTATTGTAGCTTAACTCAAAAACTTTCGATTTAGTGAAAAAAAATGAGAGGTAATCGGGACTGATTTGCAATAATTTGTTGATTTGCATAATATTTGACCCTTTTTTTTGCATTTCATCTTTTTTCAAAAGTTAAGAAAACGTTAACACTTTGTTTTGAAATTTTGTTGATAGACAGTTTTATTGTCCGTCGAATAAGCCTATTTTTATCTCAGTAAGACCAAAACTTTAAGAGATATAAAGTTTTTTATTTACACGTAGAGAATGGGTCATCATAAAAACAAAATGGCTGCCATATGACGGGGTGGGGTATTGAGCCCTAGTATATAGTGTATTTGTGTATTAAAATAGTTGCTTTACATGTATTTAGATTATCGCTAGTGCATAACCGGACACACTGTATAAAGTGTTTGAAGTAAGGGCGGGGTAAAATTATTGTTCTTCAGGATTTATCAAAAAATTGTTATACAAGCATAAGCAGTTAGGTTAGTTGAATTATAGGACGTAGGACGGGGTATAATTATAAACATAATATAAACAAGTGTTTGTTGTCTTTAAGTAATCATATCAAAAATTTGTTATATAAGAATAAGCAGTTACGATATTTGAAAAAAAACTAGAAGCAGTTGCATATACCGGGTGGTTGAAATAAATGGCAAAGTAAACTTTTTGTCAAAATATGGTTCAAAAAGGTGAATGTGGTTATATAGGATAGACCATGAGCAGTTGCATAAATGGAATAGTATATATATATATATATATATATATATATATATATATATATATATATATATATACAGGAATAATTTGAACAATAGAAAAATAGAAAGAGTCAATAGTGCGGAGAGGATTTATACTTATACAGGATGGTTTTAAAGATATCTTGTAATATTGTGTTGAGTTGAATTATAGTTGTACAGAGTGATTCAGAAAATGATAGACCAATAAGTTATATAGGGGTGACCAATACACAGAAGCATATACAGGGTGGATGCAATATAGAGTGAATTAGAGTTAAATTTATAGAAAGTGGTACAAATAATCAAAAAAAAAAAACAAAAAAGTTAAAATATATTTGGAAAATATAGACAAAGTATAAAAATTGGAGAGGGGGAAAGAGAGAGGGAGAAAAAGGGGGAGAAGAATACGCTAAAATTTTCAATTGAATTGTACCTTAAATCAGATAAAAAATAACATATGTTTGAAAATAGTGAATGATTGCTCACGGTTTCTAAATGGCTTTTATTTCAAGTCAGCTGAAGTCGGTTCTTTTTTAAATATAAATTATTAGTTACTTGTTTTGATGTTATTTTTTTTGTTTTTTAAATAATTATTTATTTCCATTCACGGAAACAATTAATGTTATGGCCTCCAGTAGTATGCACAAAAAAGTCACCAATTTATGTTATTAATCATATTATGTAATTGTTGTGACATTGTTGTCCCTTAATCATTTTGGTTCAGTTCTATAAAAAATTATTTTGGGGAATAAATTGTCTGTCATAAAAGCCTGTATAATAAATTACTTTCCCATGAATACATCCTGCCACTTTAATAGAAACATGTTTAATATGGGGTCTTCTGATAACTGACATTAAGATGAAAACAGTCACCCAAGCAATAAAACAAAATTTTATTTATCTCAGATCTCCTCAAATCTGTCGATAAGAAATATAATTAACTCCTTTAACTTTAGAAGTGATATATATGTTGAGTGATAACATTATCTTTTGACCTTAACCTCACGGTCCTCACCGCTGGTTTTACCGACAATGCAGTAGAAATTTTTTTAAGGAACGTTGAAAACCTTTAACACGAAATCCCTTTCGTTGGACAGAACATGCTAGAGAAAACACAGCCTGCTTTATAAAGTAATTTCGTTGTTGACAAAGTCGACGGAAATTACGAACAAACGCAAAGTGTCGTAAATAACCATAAATTGTACAAGTAGGCTTTGGCTAAACCACGGGACTTTGTTTTCTGTGAAAGCCACAAACATCTCGTTATAATATGGTTCGGCTTAGCTCGGCTTGTTATTGTGTTTTCTGTGTGAACCGGACAGTGTAAACATATCCGTGGAAAATACCGCAGCTTGTGTGTAAACACATTTTGTAATTGAGTTTTGAAAATTTGAAGGGGGATCAACCTTTGTTGGTCGAATATTTAGTCTATTGAAATTTTTTCACGGAAATCACTTACTAGATACATTGTAACCCATTTCTTGAATAACAACTTTAATGATTTACCAAAATATAAAACTTTGTTTTCATTGATGTGGGAAAACTTAATAAAAATTTCTGACAAATACTGTTGATTAAATTTTGGTGATTTGTTGTCTCGATATACAAGAGTAGCCCAAAAATTTGCAAAGATCATATGTAATAGTCAGGCTGTTTTCAATTTGGATGAACTTGAAGTTGTTCTTCAGAATTTATGTGGCGCTCCTAGGGAGCCATCAAAATTCTGTTGACTCAGTTATCCTATTAACGTCATAAGGGAAAACAAAGGAAAAATCTTACAAACTACCCCGATATAGGGTTGTTATCGGGAACTAGATACGAATGTGAAGCAGAAGCGATGCAATCCTTCTCAATTAACAAAATCAATGCAAACTCTTTATATTCGTTTTGTGTTGTGTTCTGCTTTGTGAAGTAATGTGGAATTCTGAAATTGTATTTTATGGTCTAAATTGTTGTTTCTTTATATAATGTTTGTATTCATTTATTTGTTCGTTTAAAGCTACATATGTTTGTCAGATATATATATTTTTTACATTCACAAGGAATTTTGTAAATGCAATTTTTTTTGTTGTTGTTGTTTTCTATATAATTGATTTTAGTATTTTCTTGTTTTAATTTTTGTTTTGACATTAAATCTGTTGTTGAATGATAGTTGTGACATCGTTACTGTTTATGAACTTGTTGAGAATATACGTATACTTTAAAATTCTGCATATTTCTAAAGGTTTCGGGGTCTGGGCCAGACCTCGTTGTAAATGACCGGCAATAAAGAAACTATATAAAAAATTAAAATATTTGACAATATTATGTAGAGTAATTATTTTTAATTTAACAAGAATAATATTAATGCGAAAATTGTCTGATATATTTGGAGCTGATATATTTGGTAAGAGCTTTAGTTCCTTCGCTGACTGCGTGCTTGATGAGTTCACCGGGCAACAATAGACGAACAGCAGTCTGAATTTCTCTACTGGTAATAGTGGAACATTTATTGTAGTGTGATAGATAGTCTGGAAGCTTCAGCTGCATTATGAAAATGTCGTTGACAAAACTGTTCATGATGCTCATGGCCTTGCTAGAAATATCGGTATCGGGATGTACTTGTTTCAATACTTTGTAAATCTAAAAGGCATAGCTTTCCTTCCTCCTGCGCTTCTTTTTGTCTACCTTTGCAGCTTTACCGCTTGTCTTAGGTGGCCTGTCGAATTGCTAACGATGTTTACTATACGAGACTCGAAACGATAACGTAATATAAGAAAATTTTAAAGAATGTATATTAATAAAGTTCATTTCAAATTGGAAGAATTTGAAAGAATTACCTTCAGAATTTTATATGGCGTTAATACGTAATAAATCATAAGGTAAAACCTAGGAAAAACTTTGGGCACTATCCCGATATTGGGTAGTTTGATCATAAGGACTTGTCCATCAGTTAAGTCTTCCTTAATTATCGAATGACTGAATTATACGGAGCTAGTAGCGATGCTATCGTTTTCATTTAATAAAATTAGAGCAGACTTTTTTTTAATATAATTAAATTATGAAGGCAAAAATTACATAAAGAAAGGACAATTCAAAAACTCCAAAATTTGTGAATATGTCTGGAACCATGGTCATAAATTACAATCTCAAAATTATACCTTTCATGCTAAAAAGTCCAGGTAGTTCAAATTCCAAACTTTAGATGGCGCACCCTTTACTGTTTAGAATACTTCTCATAAAAAGTGATCCTACTCCCATCAACGACCGTTTTTTTTGTCTTGGGGTAGCAGTAAACATTTCAGTTATTCTAATTCAGGAGGAAACACGAGTTTTAATCATGGTTTAGACGATAATAAGGTAGAGAGAAAAATTGTGTTAATTAGTTAAACAGTGGTCAGAGAGATTTTCTTTAGATTTGGGAATAGAATAAAGTCGGCAAGGATCCAATCCGTACTTCAAAAGGTGGGATTTTTAATATATTATTATATCATTGTATTTGACGCTGGTAAAATAGGAGCCCTTCTAGAAATTAATCATCAGTGGCATCTCAAAGAGAAGAGTTGGAGAGCATTTTTAATGATTTCATGTTATGTGTGACAAGGTGCTGAAAACAGGTTCCTGCAAAATCAGGTACAGATAATCTACTGCATAGGTAATGAACTGAGAGCAAGAGAGGTCACGGAATTAATAAAGACTTGGATTCACCCTCAAATTCAATGGGGTGTAAGGCGGTATACTCTAGTAGGATCACGGATTATTAGGTCAAATTTTTGTACATTTGGTCAGAGTTTCTGTATATCTACGCTAAGGTACGCGTAAACAAGAAATTTGTCAAAATTTGGGATATAGTGAATATATAGGTATTAAGAGGTGGTTTGGATATTGGCCATGATGTTTAATCTACTTTTTGGGAAATAACACCACGATTCCGAAAAAGTGCTTCAACATTGACAAAATATGCTACATCTATCCTTCAGAAAACAATTGGCTATACTATCATTTCACACCAATTAATTGACAGTATATGGGTTTTCTTTTCATTCATATATAAGAAATGTGACTTAATTCTTAACCAACAAAGGTTTTGTGCAGCACTTAGCTCGTAGCAATAAACAACATTGAAATATGTACCTAGTCATAATTTCAATTTGTTGGTATTGCTAAACAGACATTGTGAATATTAAAACTTAAGCCTATTCAACAATACGGGGTACCACCTCATTTTGCGTATCCTCTGTGAAACGTAGAGATTTTCTTTCTTTTTTAAACTTGAATAGTATTGTTAATTCAGTATCTGTACTACAACCTAAGATATTTTAATGGTTAACAGATATCAAAAACTCTATATTAGTTTCATAAGAAAAAAATCTGTTAACAAAATGTATAGACTATATGCTTACTAACTGTTCATGCTATATAAAAAGAAATCTAAGGAGTTGAATAATAATAATACGTAAATATTATACGATTTAAAGCATGAGGTTGCAAATCAACGTTTTCTAATTGCCTCAATTTTGCTTGGCTAGTTAGTTTCCATTCGGATATCAGATGCGTAACAATTTTATTGACCATTGTTTAATACTGAAATGCATTTGCAAAGCCACAATAAAATATAATGAAGTTATTGAGGAATTGCGTTCGTTCGCAAATCGGCGGTACCGAACTGTACTCCAAGAGTTCATGTTATGAAATCTAAGGCGATAAAGGTGCTTTTATTGTTATGAGTTCGTGTAGCAAATTATTTTAAGCACCGGTAGCGTAAACAGTTTAATGTTTCAGCAAGTAGTGGATATAAAAACTCAGTCGTGTTCCTAGATCGATAATAACTATAAATTTTTTTTATTTAACATTGTTACTATATTCGACATATATTCTTCGTGGAACCACCTTTATAATAAATCAAATAAAACTAGTTTTTCTGTTTATATCCTTGATAATTTCTTCAGAAATTACAGTGTGGCCAACTTGAAATTACAAATTCTGCTTAGTTTGTTTGGAAAACTGCAAACATATCTTAAAAATTGCCAACCTGATAAAAGCGTAGTAAGAAACTTAAATTGTTTGCAGAAAGAAAAATTGATCGTATCTGTATTACAGATTTTTCCTGAATGAAAGTTGTGGTAACTTTACTTTTGTTTATGAACTTGTTGGAAATAACACCGAGATTGTTACAAATCAACATTTTTTAAATCAAAAATGCTTTAAAGGTTTCTGGGTGATATTGGTCTTTTATTATGCTCGAAATTAAGCCTTTAACGTAGTTCTACTATAACTTTAATGGAAAAGAAGCTAGAAAAAAATAGAAATTTCACGGCCACCGTACTAACACCAAAATAAAATATTCAAAATACTTGCCTAATAAATCTCTTTAAATTCTTTAAATAATTAAACAAATGGTAAATTATAAGACTTTGATAATCATACAGAGACATTTACAGAATTTTCTTTTTTGAGTTTAACAGTCTTTAAAATTTATTAACAGTAGAATTTCACATAACAATTTTTATAATAGTTTTAGAACAAAACAAAGTTTAACATTATTTGAATCTATTATTCCATTCTACCAATGAATATTGGGGTATAATTGCAGCATAATTTGATGAATTTTATACAATAGATCTTAGTTATAAAAGCTAAACTTTAGATTATAAGACGACTCTTTAGAAATTTTTACATTTAATTTGAAAGACGAAAAACATATATGCCCCGGTACTGACATTTTCATTTTTCATCAAAAAAATCATGTTGAATAACAAATAAAGTACTAAACATAAAAAATCACAGTTAGCTAAGAATCACCCATATACTTGTTAAATTTTTTAAATATTTCCAAACGTTTCGGGGTATAAGTCAGACCCTCTTGTCAATATACTTAGTTGCTTTAATGCCATTGACAACGGGCTCTGACTTTGCCCTCGAAACATTTGGAAATATACAGAATTTTCAAGTATATGTGTTATTTCTAATAAGTTCATAAACAAAACCATATAAGGGAAATCTGATTCTTTCCAAAAGATTGATCTTCTGAATAGATTCAGATTGTTTGACAAATAATGGCTTTAACTGAAGATCTAAACGCAAAGACCGATCTCCATCAAGATCGATCTTATTGTTTATATTTATTATAATGGAGCTAAATATTTTATTTATACTACAACCGTGATAAATCAGTCTTGATTAACTGTATCATTATTCGTATTTCCTGACTTGAGCTTGAGTGAAACGTACTTTGTAGGCTGGCAATAATTATTTAATATATTATATGAATAATAAGAAAGTTAACATGGTTGTTTTTAGATGTATATTTTATTGTCTCTAACCAGAACATTCGTAATATAATACTGACTTTAGACTCTCAGGGTTTGCCTCTAGCAGGGATCAAATGGACACATAAGCTAAAAACAGAGATAATTTTCTGGAAACTCAACTTTTTTCCAAAGTTTGACAAAAAATATTTCATTCAATTAGATTACTATCAACGGTCTGTCAACGAAATATAAATGGTCTTCCAAAGAACTGTCTACAGTTTACAAAAAAACTGCCAACAAACTATCAATGGAATTCCAAGGAACTGCTATCTGTCTTCCAAAGAACTGTTAACAGTCTCCCAAAGAACTGCTAATGATCAACCAAAGAACTGCTAAAGGTCTTCCAAAAATAGCTCACGCTCCACCAGAGAACTGCTAACGGTCTACCAAAGAACTGCTAGGGGTCTTGCCAAGAACTATCAACGGTCTAGCTAAGAACTATCAACGGCCTGTCAACAAACTACCAACAGACTGTCAACGGAATTCCAGAAAACTGCTACCGGTTTCCAAAACTGCCAAGGTCTACCAAAGAACTGCTATCGCTCTTCTAAAGAACTGGTATTGGTCTTCAAAAAAATGCTAACTGTGTTCCGAAGAACTATCAACGGTCTGCCAACAAACTGCTAACAGACTGTTAACGGTCTCTAATAACTGCCAAAGGTCTTCCAAAGAACTGCTATTGGTCTTCCAAAAAACTGCTAACGGTCCACCGAAGAACTGCTAATGGCCCAACCAACGGTCTGACAACGAACTGCCAATGGCTTTCCTACACCTCATTTAGATAAAAAAATGCAACTCTGGCTAAGGCTAGTGATATCTAATAATAAGCAAAATACATAATTCTGACTTCCTGGAAACAATGGAATGAATATCACTAGCAGTTAGAGTTTCAAAAAAGGAATGTCAATACGTCTAACTATTGGAAAATAAGGTAGTTGGTTTAAAGTCGGAAGTTGCATGGATAATTGTAAGAAATTTCCCCTGATTTCAAATCTTTCTCCTGTTTTCGATTTTAATAATTCCTATTCCGTTATAAACGCTTACAAAGTGGCAGACGCTAAAGTCGTGATAATTATAGTTTATAAACTTCTAAAAGTGATTAGAGTTAAATAGAGTAGAATTCGGAAGTCAAGGGCTGCCCAGCCGTTGTAAATAGTTATGGTGATGGAAAAGAAAAGTTAATTTATTATAAAGGCGAATAATAGTTCAGTTTGAACATTTTCAACATATGATTTAAATGAACATTTTTTACATGGCATACACTTGAATCTGGCAGTTAAGGTCGAAAAGATCAGAGCCATTACCGTCTAAGGCTTATGACGTACGGCACCGTTGAACAAGAAGAAGAATAAGATATATTATCTAGTTTTCTGCTATTTTTTTTTCAAAAACTTGATTTCTTTCCTATTCATTGGATTAATATTAATGAAGAGTTCTGTTCTAATATTGATGAAGTACTCCAACTAGTATTAGCGTCCTCAGGTGCAGTTGTCTATGAGATGAGGTGAATAAAAGTCGGTCAGAGAATAAATGTGTACTAAAGTCGATTATTGCACATGTACTTGTTCTATCTAGAGAATGCATTAGTTCTGAGACAGTCTTGAACTGACTTAGAAACAAGGGTAGAGAATTAGTTAGTTTCAGACATGGTACCTTTGACATGGTGGATGTAAAGAAGTACAAACATACTACAGTTTCAGCATAGCTCATTGTATTCCCCATTTCAAATGTTAAATGCATACCAAATACTGGGAACATAGTGTCTTTGTTTATTTAGTAGTTTATTCTTAGTTTGGCCTTCAAATGACTTTGGTTCGGACTTTAAGGACATGGTTCAAGGCCATGCTCGATTGTAATATATTATACATGTGATTGCTCTAAAACAACGTCAAATAACTAACTACTTATCCTAAATTTTTAGCCAATTTGACTGTACCCCTATTTCCATTTCTTTTGTGTGGGGTTCTTTATTGAAAGCTTTCTTTTCTCAGAATCCTATGTAAAATAATTTCATTCAGTTCCATGTTACTGTGTTTTATACTTTACAGGCACTTTCGATACTTAGAGCTTGTACCTTCTATAGATAGCCTGCTATGCACAAAATCGTGACAACGCAAGAAAGAGAACGTATTTCATTGGAAGCAACTCCCAACTGACTGAAATAGCCTCTTGCCCCCTCTATTGCCCCCCCCCTCTCTCTCTCTCTCTCTCTCTTTAGTCTTACCACGACATTTGTGCCCTGCATGCTATCTCCAGAAGGTACAAGCTCTAAGTTTCGATATACCGAGACACTCCTTGTTACCTATCCTCTATGGCCTAGTCCTTACCTTTATTCTGCATGATACTTCTAGAGGCCACAAAAATTTTCACCTCACAAAATACCTCAATAAACTGTCTCCTGTAATTTTTTAAATATGAGATATTTCATTTGTTTTATCACCGTGACATACGACACCTACAACTACCAGATACTTACCTAACGTTGCTTGGACATTTCAGAGATTGTATTATCTTTTTCCCCTACCTAGGTTAATAATGACGAGTATTATCGAAACAGTTTTGATAAAAACGTGTATACACGTATCGTCATAACAATAATCTCAGTTTACTGCGATAAGTTATCACCTTTTCGTACATTTTTTTCGGTAACCTCTACCTATCTGGGTTTTCGAATTGAATCGCTGACTGAAGTCGACGATGCCGCAATGTATCAGCGTGTGCAATTAAGAAGTTTCTGCTTTTTGTAAAAGTTTTTTAAAGAGTTTTAGTGTTTTTGTTGGTTGTGAATCTACTTGATGGGTTATCAGTGTTGGTTATAGTGGTAAATTATCAAGGAGAGTTGTTTACTCAGGAACTACTATTTCTAAACAGAATGATGTATAATAAGGTATTTATTGATAGTTTAAGCACCTTCTATTTATACAGTTTTTATAAAAACAATATAATAATTATGTTTTTATCACTTTGCCCAGATTTCTGTGAAAATGCTTGAAAAACTTGCCAAAAGAAAAAACAGCTTTCTTGCAATAAATATTGAGAGCTATGGGTTCCATTAATTCCCTAATTGTGTATCTGATATCTTTGAACGTAAAAAATAATAATTTGGTCAAGGGCGAGTTAGACTCGCATAATAAGGGTTTCGTACTACATTTGAGATTTGTTATAATTTTGGAAAAATATTATATATATTTGTAAATTTTCTAATTTAAGATAAACAAGGAGAGAGCTTTTAAACTATGCGTTTTAAAATTATAAAAAATATAAACGTTTATATCTCATGACAAACCTTTTCATTTGGAATGGGCTGAATTCTGTATATTTCTTAACATCTTTTAAAAACATTGAAAAATAATTTGGTGAAGTGCGAGTTGGACTCGCATACTAAGGGTTCCGTACCACCTTCAAGATTCGCTTGATGTTTATAAGTATACATATGTATTTAGTTTTCTAATTTGGCCCCCAAAAATTAACATTACAGTTTTATTTTACTAATAAACTTTCAGGGAAGCCTTTTATAATCTATTGTCTGAATTTTGAGGCTCTATAAATTGGAAGATAAAGGGCAAAATAGGTAATAAAGTATTAAATTATAAATTATCAAAAATGTTATTCAAATTATTTAAAAATACAAATAAAATATATTTTTCAAAATTTAAACAGTGTAGTTTCTAAAATGGGAATTAAGTCGATGTTTAATATTTTTGCTAATATCTCTTAAATAAATGATAAAATAAATTGTAATTCACATAATGAGCCTTTTATTTGATATATTACAGGATGCCTATGAAAATTGAATATTTATTTTCCATTTAATTGTATAATTTGTTGCTAAAATTGCTATGGAGATTTTCTAATAATTTTTCTTATAAATTTCTAGTGAGCCCCAGTACCCCTAATTATTTTCAAAATTTTAGGTAGTATGGTTTCGGAAATAAAGTGAGAAATGAGAATTTTTTATATATTTATGTTAATATTTTGTAAACAATTAATTTTAAAAATATGAAAAATATATATTTGTATTCCTCATAATGAGCCCCTTCATTTGATATATTGCGTTAAAAAATATATTTTTTATTTTTCGTTTAATTCTATAATTTGGCCCCAATATTACTATTAAAGATTTCTTCGTATTTTTCCTGTAAATAAAAAAAAAAGTCTTATAGTTTGGGGAATAAAGGGGGAATGGGTATTTTTTTAATATATTTTAAAATATTTATTTTAAAAAATTCAAAAATAATATATTTGTATTAGTCACCATGACTAATGATTTTATATATTACATGATCCGTTAGAAACAAGTTTGATTTTTTATTTTCCATTTAATTCTATAATTTACCCCCCAAAATAAATATGGGGGGTTTCTCCTTATTTTTCCAGTAAAGTTCAGATAAGCGTTATACCTCTATTTTTTTTTCAAAATTTTACAGCTTATGGTTTCGAAGATAACGGGCGGGGGAATGGGTAAAAATGTTTATATTTTTGTTAATATATTTTAATTAATTTATTTGAAAAATATGAAGAAAATTTACTTGTTTTCGTCATAATGAGCCCTTTCATTTGATATATAACATGATGCGTTAGAAACAATTTTACTTTTGTATTTTCCATTTTATTCTGTAATTTGCCCCCCAAAATTAAAATTAGAGATTTCCCCTTATTTTTTCCAGTAAACTTCAGGTCAGACTCTATACCTGTAATTTTTTTCAAAACTTTACGTTTTATAGTTGTTTCGGAGATAAGGAGGGGGGGGGGAATGGGTCAATTTTGGTATATTTTCGTTAATATTTTTTAAATAATTTTTTTTAAATATGAAAAAAATTTGTGTTCCTCAGAATGAGACCTTTCATTTGATGTAATAATTTTTAAATTTTCATATCATTTTTTAATTTGCCCCCAAAATTAATATAAATGGTTTCTACTTATTTTTCCTGTAAAGTTCGAGCAACGTTCTATATTTCCTATTTTTTTCAAAATTTTAGGCTCAGTAGTTTCGGAGATCAAGGGGGGAACGGTCGATTTTTTTAGTTTTTCCCCCAGAAGTATCCCTAAAATCAAAATTTCCTGATCGGGTCACCAAACTATACATTGATACCAAATTTCAACCTCTTCCGTCCAGTAGTTTAGGAGAAAATTGATGTGATGTGACAGGCACAAATCCGTAGTGATATTATAAGGGTATCCGTATATTGTATATACGGAACCCTAAAAAAGGGGAAAAATATACATGTATTTCTCATTCACTTGCCATATTACATTTTTTTCCTTTTGATCCTAAAAATAATATCAGTTTTTCGCTTTATTGTTCGAGTATCTACATTTTGAGTGAAGCCCTATATTCTCATTTTTTCAAAATTTGAGGCTGAGTAGCGTCGGTGATAAGAGGGGAGAAATATGGGTTTTTGTATATTTTTGTTAATGTATTTTAAACAAATAAATTAATTTAAAAATATGAAAAAATAGATTTGTACTCCCCACAAGAAATACTTTCAATTGATATATTAATTGATGTGTTAGAGAAAATATTAAAAAATAAAAATATTTTCATTTAATTTTATATTTATATTTTCTGTAAGGTTCAAGTGAGGCCATATATTTCTATATTATTTCAAAATTTTAGGTCTTATAGCTTCGGAGATAAAGTGGGATTGGTAATATTTTTGATATAAATTAATTTAAAATATGTTAAAAACATATATGTATTCCTCATAACGAGCCCTTTCGTTTGATATAGTACATGATGTATTTGAAAAAAAAAATTTAGTTCAATAATTTGCCTTCAAAATTAATATAAATTTTTCCTGCAAAAATTTAGGTGTTATAGTTTCGTAAATAAAAGGGGGAAATTAGCTAATTTTTAAATATTTTTGTTAATAACTCTTAAATTATTTTTAAATATGAAAAAAAAAAGGTTGTATTTTATCGCGAAATGAGGTTCGACATCCAGGAGTTTCCGGAATGTTTGTATGTCCCATAAAGAGCCCTTTCATTTGCTATATTATGCAATATATTAGAAAAAAAATTCTCTATTACATAATTCTATAAGTTGTCCTCAAAATTAATGTTTCAGCTAAAGCTTTATTGTGACTGTAAACTTTGAATAACGCCCTATATTCCATATTCAATATATTTTTAAATGAGATAAATGAAACTAATTTCATTAATTTCTTGGTGTTACAAAAAAACTGTCAGAGATGATAAAAGTGCTCACATTCCAACGAAAATTGAACAAAATACCATATTCGTTTGTTTTTCCAAAAAACTATGAAAATAAAATCAAACCAAATATTTATCAACATCTATGTCATTGACTGGTTGATTGTACATGTCTTGGATTTATAATTTCTCCTCTGGATTAGACATTATTGGGATAGTTATGAACGATTGCAAATTCAACGTTTTTAAGATTCTTCTCCTTTTGTACTGTCTCCTATCAGAGGTAGGAAAACAATATTGCATTTATTACTTTGTTAACCACAGCTCTAAACAATTCCTTTACTTCCTCCCTCAGATTACACAATCAGGAAATTATACTACGTCCTACATCTCTTTTTGCTTTGATTTTACTTTGCATAACAAGCCTCAGTAATTCATATTTTTTAAATCTTATCACATAGCCGAGATTTTAATTAATCTTAGGGTTTTTACATTTTCTAGTAAATGTTGCAACTCAGTCACTCAGTGTGTCATCAGCATAGCGTATGTTATTAATTCTAGCCCTTTCTTCCCTTAAAGTTGACATATGGACTGATTGAATATTTATCCCAAGTATATTAAAAATCCTTTTATAATGATCTTAAGAAACACCTTCAAAGTGTGACACATTAATGCTATAGTCCTATGTTCCGAGTATTTTTTAGCAATATTCTTCTGTCACAAATGTTGATTGAAGCAACTGTCCTAGGATGACGCATGCTCGGTAAACTGCAATAAAAATGTCTACTATTACCCTAGTATATCCACTGTGTCATCATCTATCAGTTTTAATAATTCCACTCGATTCTCGTCTGGTCCTACCCCGTTCCTTTCTTTGATTTTTGACTGGCATACTTTACTTGACTTTTCGGTCCTAGTTCCTCCTTCTGCAATTTCGTAATTTTCAAACTTTTCATCTGTAAACAATTCTTCTATCTATTCTGCCTCTTTAAGTTGTCATTTGTGTTAGTTAGTACTCTACCTTACATTTCTTTTAGTACTGAAGCTTGTTTTGCCTGTTTGATATCTATTATTTCCTTAATTTCTTCGTGCATATTAAAACCGCCAAATCTGCTTTCAATATTCTTCTACTGTTTTACAATTTTCTAGTATCTATCGCTTTAGCTTCCTTAATACTTCTTTGAAACTTTCGTCTTTATATTTTGCTTCATTTTTACCCTTATAGCCACACCTTTCTTCCACCAGATAGAGTACGCCATTTGTCATTCAATATTTTCTCTTTGATTTTATTGAGGGTAAGGTGTACTTCCCAGCTCTCATTAATGCTGCCATGGTGTTAACTTCCTTTTTAATGCTCCCCAGACTGTTATTTTAACATTACTAATGTCTAATTATTTATTAGAAACTATCAAAATTCATACTATGAACATGAATTTACATGGGTTACTCACTCTTCTAAATAGCTTTATGATAAAAGCTAATTCTACCCAAAAATATACGGTGTCAGTCAATGGAGACAAATTTACTAAACTATACCATTCTTTGTATTAATTGTAACTTTATTTTAAAGAAGGGTTGTTTATAATGACTTTGCCAAAAAAATTTTGAGTAATTGTTCTTGCAACACCTAAAAATTGGTGACGATTTTCACCATTTGCATTACAATGCTTATTAGACTGGGCTAAAAAAAGCGAATTTTTTTTATTTAACTGTACTATAAAATTATTGTTAATGTCAAAAAAATGTTTTTCTGAAAATGTGAGCCCTTAATAACAATATTAAGTGGTGCATCATCCCAATTGTTTATTTTTTAACAGTTAGCGCATTTTGTGCAAAAAGTTCGGACTTAATCAATTAAAAAAAATCAATCTTATATCTTTTTAGGAAATTAAATTTTTCTCTGTAATTAAGCCTCATACATAGGTTTACTTTTTCCATTTTTTACTATTCGGGATTCTTAGAACGACCTTAAATATCAATATTATAAGATCCATGATGATTCTTAAAGGAAATTTAATGCTCTACAAAAAAGGTGTCTTAACATTTTTCGTTAAACTCACTCCTTTCAAAGTTATTCGATGTTAAAGTTAAATTCAAAAATATCTTACCGTTTATTTCGCGTTACACATAATTTATCCCATTTGTATTATAAATTTATAACTCAAATATGAAAAAAAAAAATTCAGCAAGTTACTAAAGTTTTTTTTCAAAAAATAAAATTATGCAAATAAATTATTTATAATCAACAAGCCGGATTGTTTTTACCATTAGAGTAAAATTAAATGCATATTCATGAAGAACGTTTTTATCAAAATAATACCCTAAAAACATTTGATTTTTTGAAAAAAATTTTAGTAATTTGCTGAAAAAAAAATTATATTTGAGTCATAAATTTATGATACAAGTGGTAAAAATTATGTCTGACGCAAAATAAACAATAAAATATTTTTTAATTTAAATTTAACATGGACTAACTTTGAAACGAAAGAGTTTAACGAAAAATGTTAAGAGGCCTTTTTTGTAGAGCAGTAAATTTCCTTTAAGAATCATCATTGATCTTAGAAAAACATTGATATTTAAGGTTGTTTTGAGAATCCCGAATACAAAGAAAAAAATTGAAAAAGTAAACCAATGTTTGAGCCCTGATTATAGAGAATGGGCTCGTCCTACGACAATTTACTAAGAAAGCTTTTTTCTGGGGAATTTAATTTCCTACAGGGATATGATATTGAAAAATTTATTAAAATTGATTAAGTCCGAATTTTTTGCAAACAATGCGCTAACTGTTAAAAAATAAAACACGGTATATTAAATATATTAAAAATTTTCTTTAATGGTATATACGTAGTGCATCAGTGATATGTAGAGACTAACCACAAAACAACATGTCATTAGTTCTTCTGCGGTAATAGTACCAATTTCCATCGGGAGCACAAACTCTAACACTAACTGTAAAACAGTTTCATATTTCATTTCGTTGTAAAAGAAAACAAAAAAGAAACGTTCACCAGGTCGACGAAGACGTGACTGTTGACGTATTTCCTTATTGTGGCGTGCCAATATTAATGTCGACACCTACGTTCTCATTCTGTAGAAAAATCATTAACAAGCGAGCTTAACTGCCTGCTCTAATGTTTAGCGTGGAAATATCAATTACTGGTGAACAGGTTTGAATTTCTAATAAATCGGTCTTGTTGGATTTTATTGGTGTTAGCAAATTCAGTTGCAGTTCTTAACGTTCTTTACATGCAAATTAATATGTTAAAAAGTGAGAACAGGGAAGTGAATTAATGAACAGTTTCACTTTTAGCTCTTCTGGTATTTGTGTTTTAGAGCCTTTTTCAATTTTGAAATATTGAACCTGAATATTTATAAAAGTAAGGGTATGTGGATCTTGAAGGGTGACTGACCAAAGCGAGCTAAAGGTCTTTATAAGCGAATAAATACGGAAATGCCTTTCCTTCATTAAGAATTTAGTAATTTTCTTTCAACTAGTGGTCGCCCAGTGGTCGAAATTCTCGGATTCAGATTCGGCAACCCTAAAAACGTCTAGTTATGATGGCCTTTTCCAAATGAGAGCTAATGATCTCATTTTGACCTTGAAATACCTTTGACGGTGATGGATTATGTGGGTCTTGGATTGACAATTTTCGGCGATTAGAAGTTTTGCAGATTTTTTTTAAACTGGGAGATGTACTATTTTTATTCATATTCAGAAAAACCATAAATAGATAGAAGTTTTCACATCATATAAAGTAAAGATGACACAACTATCATAGAACAAACAATTTTCTCAAAAGCGATTAAACCTTAAGTTTGGTGGCCTTATGTTCATGACCTATTCGTTATTTAGTTTACACTACAGATATTTCAACTTTAACTGTAATCAACGAAACTCAGTAAAATGATGTATAATCAGATCTCTATATGACAGAGCAAAAACAAACTGCTCCATCAATAAATTTAATGAAGACCAAACGCTTATAAAAAAATGTGCTTTCTGCCAATAAGTACCCAGAAAAATTTATAAATAAAGTGTTAAACGAAATGGAATACCAAATAATCGTCAACAATCAACACCAAACCAAGCAACATTGACGCCTAAGATAATCACATTATTACAACTAGTGGTCGCCCAGTGGTCGAAATACGACCCTATTTCATGAAATTGTAAAAAGTATATTTTTATAAGAAACACAGTTGGAGAAATCGGAGAAGTGGATATAATGACCAAAATTGTTCACTCATATTGACAAATCTATTGAAATAAAACGAAAATAAAAATGTAATCAAATATCGGTATTCGAAATATTTTTGACAAATGAATGACCCCCCAAATTTTTGGCTGGAACCACTCCTGGCAAAATATTCGATATAATAATTGGAAGATTGTTCTTTGCAACCTAAAAGTTTTCGTTATTTGCGGTTTCACTCAGGAATATTAAAGAAAAGAGAGGACCAACAACCTTAGAGAATTTAAATATTTAATACATTCTCTATTGTCCGGTCTCTGACAATTTTTTACCCAATAACTTCGGGAAGATTGTGATAATATATTAATCAAATAATTAAATTCACATTAAAAACAGAATATTTAATATGAAAGTTACTGCCACGCGTCGGAAAAATCAATACTGATCTACTACATTGACAATTTTACCACTAAACAATAACAACGCTTGCATGCCACTTCCAGAAGTATATGCTCTAAGTATATAAAAGCATCTAACGATCGGTCCCTCTATATATAATAACTCAATGTTTTCAGTTCTGACGGTCTGGCGGCGGCGACACTATCAGTTGTTTGGCGTTGACAGTATAGGCGTAAATAATGAATTTTTATTATATTTTATTTAATGAATGAACCAATATTATAAATTAATATTAGCATTCTGCACTGAAGGTCGTCAGTAGCTACTAAACAAAATAAAATCGTTTTGTCTTTGCTTATTTATATATAGATTCCTTAGAATGCAAAATTATGAACGTTTTGACATTTCGTATCTACAATTACCTCATCAGATTTGATAAAAATCTGAATTCTAATTATTCTGAAATGAAATTTGCAAATGTGCATTTGCGTTTTTTTATGTAGGTATGCTTGTGATTTAAATCATTAGAAATATTCAAAGTACAGGGCATCAGGGATTTCATAAAATTAAAATAAAACATTGGATGAACGCAGAAGTGAAAAGTTTGCTGAGGAAAAAAAACGAGTTACTTGCAATGTAAAAGCAAATCAACTGAAGAAAACTGCAATACCTATATCCAATATATATACCAATCTCACTCATCTTCTTTGGGATTATCGGTGTTATCACTCAACTTGTACTACGTTTAGTGAATGATAACATCGACAATAGACTGACCTGACAACGCATTGATAATGCCAAGTGAGATCTTGGCGAAACTGCGTCTAAATTTATTAAATGCGCGACGTATTGACCCTTGCTTTGGAGTCATTAACAACATCAAGATACAAAAATGAACTAGAGTTTCAAAATCTAAATCGAAGTCAATCTGCCTACTCCCCAAGAGTCACCAGGTTACTGAACTGTTTAGTTACCTCAAGAGTCACTAGGAAACTGAACTGTGTGATTCTTGGGGAGTAGGTAGATTGAGACCCCGACTTCGATCTAGAATCTGAAACTGTATTTCGTTTTTCATTTTTGTCTTTTGATAATGGCTCCAAAGCACGAGTCGAAACGTCGAGTATTTAATAAATTTAGACGCGGCTCTCACCCGGAACCTAGCCTAGTTCATAATAATGATCGCGGAAGCCTCTTAGTACACCTCTCTAAACAACATTTGAAATTCTGCCACTGAAGATACTCAGGTAAACATCTAGGTTAAAACAGTGCTACTGAATGAATGGAAAATTTTTTTAAATCTGTATGACAACACGAAAGTTGAAGAAATTCAACTACGAAAGACAATATGGGTAATGGCAGAAACACCAAAAATCACGAATTATAAACCAGCTGAAGAAGAAAAATCTCCAGGAGTACTTGGGGCTCTCTGATGACATCCCCAAAGAACTGATAAAATATGGAGGTAATATGTTCATTAATATAATAACTCATTCGACCATATCACTATAATGGCACAAAAGTACTACCACAACAATCTTCGAACTATAGAACACAATGAAATTTTGAAGAGTTTAATCATGGATAACTTGATTTTTTCAAATGGAACCCACATATTTGTTCGCGTTACTTGATAACTCATATTAACTAACTAAGATTATCTGTATCTCTTTCTAATGCTTTCCTTTCAATCCTCAAATGCTTATCATTATGTGGAGTCGTTTCCAACACTCAGAAGTTAAGTTGGCAATAAAAAAACACACAGTAAAGGTCACTATACCTAAATCTTAAATAGTCAAATAAATCAACATGACTTATCAGTAACCGTACAAATAACATAATCGATCATAATAACATAATTCCAAAGTATATGTTCAATATGGTGATTTACTAGTGAAAAGCTAATAGGAATACTTCTGAGCAAAGAATCATGAAGTCTTATTGAAATGTCATTTGTGATAGTTTCGAAAAATTTTCTTATTCCCACTTGCATACCTTCAGCTGTCGTTGGTTGTTCAAATTATAATTTTTGTTTGTTAATTGGACAAGCAGAACAGTTAAAATGAATAGTTCTCTGAGAAGTTCACGTAAATGTTTCAAAATTCAAAAAAAGTGGAATATTCCTGCCCAAACATTACCTATCCATCTCTTCTGAATACATGAAAAAGAGTGTTCATCTTGTTATTTTTGTTCTTCTTAGTATGGTAGGTGATCAATAGTTTTTCCTATAAAAAATAACGAATAACGCCGATACGATGCGTTTTCGGTATCATGTATGATAAATAAATCATACTAAAATTGACTGAGGACTGAAAACATATATAACATACAGGAGTTCTATTTCAAAAATGCAACTTCACTATGGATCACCTTGTATATGTCTCGGAATTCCAGTAACAGTATTTTTGATTTCGACCTCTTCCTCATCTTCCCTCAGCGACAGATTTCTGAAAAATATATATTAGTAAAGAGTAAAGACACAATCATCGGTCCACACGCTATTGGATCCCCCTATATGTTTACCAACGAAAAATGAATATTGAAAAAATTACAAAATAAAATTGTCCTAAATAAGATGAACAAAATGTTTTATTACCTTATATGGAAATTCAACCCTTACTTTTATTGACATGTCCACAAATCTGTCTTCACTTAATTTTTTCTTTACAGAAATAAAACGATCATAATTTTAAGTTTATATTAATTTTGACGGGTGAAGGCTGTTTATGTGATATTTGAAATGTTTACGATCCCCTTTGAGATAACAAGTCAGATATTGACAAACTAAATCTTTTTGGTTGTACCAAGCAGATAAGAGGTTTCGGGTCATTTGAAAAGGCCAAATAAACGTCTTTTTCTTATATTTCATTGCGATTGATGATCCTAAAGGGACTTAAAAAAACTATAAATTTATTGATAACCAAAAATGTATCAATATCCATTTGATAATATTTCGACTTATCCGATTACAGATATACCTGCGTTTTAAAATATGAAAATATTGGTGGTTCTTTTTATTTATGTATCAACTAAGTTCATAGGCAAGATGCTAAGAATTATAAATTTATTTAGTGGCAAAGAATTTGAAATATGGAGATACCAGTAATCAAGACTGTCAATGTCAGTACACATACATTACAAAAATAAATCCAGGCTTTCTAAAAATTAATTTTCCTTTGAATTTTAATACTTAAAAAATAAGTCTCCAATGTAGTTTCGTCTATCAAATTTCGAGAAAGACAGATTTTTGTCAATTCTTGAGTAGATTTGTCTACTAAAAAGATAATTGTCAACATAACAGAAATAAACTACATAACTTACCATACCGAATATTAGTATTTTCTCATTTGGCGGTATATTTTTGAGCTAGCAATGTGCCACACCGCCAGAAGCGTCGTTTGTGGCATTGCTGTTTAATCTTTGTGTTAAAATGTTTTTTATCCAGCAAATCACGACCCTGGAATAATGTCTATCACTACTTTTCTCAGGCTGTCCTTAAACCATTCTCCTTCTTTCTTTATATTTTTTATCAGTGTGAAAATACGGCATAATGCAGTTACCACCAATTTGGTAAGTGAAGCCACTCTTTGTTTGGGTGGACCTCTTAGGAGCTGAATTAATGCTTTTCTCTGAAAGGTTCGATCTTCAAATTTTCTAGACCCTATACATGTTTCAAAACAGCCTGATACATTTATTCATTTCTCATTTTGTTGTTTGCGCTTCTATTGTTAGCTTTTAGGGACTAGTGTCATCTTATATTAGGGCATTTTGGCTTCTTACCCCACTTTTGTCTTGCTATTTGGAGAATCCCAGGTCCACTTCCTTTTGGAGTTTTTCTGAACGAATGAGTTTCATATGTACATTTTCTGATGATGTGCGAACTCTATTATTGTCTTTTCTTTTTCGTTGCTTCCACCAAATTCAAAGTGACACACTCTTAAGGTTGTCTTTAAATTAACCGATTCTCTATTTGAAATCGATGTATCTAGTATCTTGTTGTCTTAACTTAAACTTATATTGTTAAACTAGCGACTGTTGATGATTTTATTGGTCCATCTTTAATGTATAATGAGTCTAGTTGATGTTTCGTGGTGGTGTAGGTTGTTGCCTAATTTAAATTATATTCGATATTCGCTTTTCTTTCTAATTTCAATTTTCATAGCTTCATAGGTCACCTGGTGGTAGTTCCCGAAATTATATGATTTGAAGTATTTGGGGTTGTGAGTCACTCTTCTTTAATACGGATTGCCTATCATAACACGCTGCCTATATGTATAAGCATAAGCTGCTGATCCTGCGCTATACTGTGTGTGGACGCAGTTTCCGTTCTTCTTCATCTCCGTTGACGTTATTGCTGTGACTGTTGTGATGGTTGCTCGGATTCTTAGCATGTAGGTCGACTGGAGCAGACTTCTTTGACACCCTGCCATGGACGTTCCACATGCCTGGCGATTCCAAGGCATATTTCATGGACGAGATCATCAATTCATTTTAAACATCCAGGTAATTCCGACTCGTGGGATTGTCACTTCCCAGATGAATTGATTAAAAACTAGTCTATCTAGTACGGGTTGTTTTGGTAGGTCAGCGGACAGATGTTTGTTACCTTTAGTCGGCGGTAGTTATCATGTACAAATTTTTCATTAAATCCATTTTTTCAGAATTGAGCATTATAAACCGGTCATGCTTTTAGATGTCATAAAAAACTACTACTAATACTAAGGTGAGTTTTAGAAAGTCTACGATTTGTTTAAATTTTGGCAGAAATGACGTTGGTTTTACTGCGCACTTTTTTTTTAATTGGTACGACTCATCTGTTTTTCATCGTAACTTCTTTAATAATAATGGACCTGACTTTTTTCTGCTGGTTTTAAAAGTCTTTTCAGTTACTTTCAATAATGACCTATGAGTTTTGCCGAAAAAGGCGCCCGGTTACCATTATTTAACGGTAAATACTTCGACTGACTCAAGTATTCAACAAAAAGCAAGTCCCTTCCAACGAGCTAAACTCGTTTTTGGTTTTCTTATAAACATCTTATTTACTGCATACAATTTTTTTATAAAATGGAAGGTTTTTGCAATTCATAGTAAAAAATATAAATCTGAACCGCTAATATTTGTAAAAGGACTGGTGTATGATTGAAGGTGACCGCCATCTTACAGTATTGGCAATTGCTGAACACGTTGGAATATCATACGGGAGTGCTCAATCAACCATTTCAGATGAGTTGGGTTACCGAAAAGTGTGTGCAAGATGGGTTTCTCGCCTTCTAAGGGAAGATCAGAAAGCAAACCGTCTTGCCGTATGTGAAAGGCTGTTAGCAAGATATCGAGCAGAGGGGGATGAGTTTTTGAGACTTATTGTCACCTGTGATGAGACATGGGTGCATCATTATACCCCGGAGTCTAAACGTGCAAGCATGGAGTGGCGAAAACCTGGAGAGGCAGCACCGCGAAAAGCCAAGACCCGTCTTTCTGCAGGGAAAATTCTTGCAACAGTTCTTTGGGATTCGAAAGGCGTACTGCTGATCGATTTTCTGCACGAACGCCGTACAATTAATGCTGAGTATTACTGCGAACTACTCCAACAAGTGAAACTTGCCTATCGGCAAAAGAGGCGGGATATGTCTATCCGAAGTGTGATTCTGTTGCATGACAACGCTCGGCCACATACAGCTGCATTGACTCAAGGAAAATTGAACAAAATGCATTGGGAAACCCTTGAACACCCGCCTTACAGTCCTGATTTGTCGCCATGTGACTACCACATGTTTGGGCCACTTAAAGAAGAACTGTGAGGCCACCACTTTGAGGACAACGAAGGTGTAGAAACGTTTGTGCGCAATTGGTTATCGACACGACCAGTTTCATTCTTTGAGAAAGGTATTAAAAAACTTCCGATTCGGTGGGAAAAATGTATACATAAGAGAGGAGACTGTGTAAAAAAATATGTATTAAAATTTGTATTGATCGTACCAATAAAATTTTTAAAACAAAAGTCCGGTTCATATTTGATTCACCCTCGTAGTTATGAAAGCACCCCAATAATCCAATATATATATATATATATATATATATATATATAATAAAATGTATTTATAATTAATTAATGGTAACTATAAAAATATTTGTGAAAAACAATAATTTAACAATATGATTTTTACTTAATTTAGATATATTTAAAAAATTATGATTTTCTTTCACGTTTTTTGATAGGAGTGTAAACTTTGCAATAGATTATCATTAATTAAAATGTGAAATTTCTCACATGAATTCATCAAATTATTTTACATTCAGAATTTATACAAATTTAATGTTCAACTACGTTTTTTCAGCGGACCGTATTTTATTGATACCAGAAAAAATACGTTTTGTTGCTGCATTTCTTATTCCTGGAAGGGGGGGGGGGCGTATTTCACAATTTTCAAAACATATTCTATTTAAAATGTCTGTTTCCACATTTGCAGACATCCAATATTTATTTATTTCATCAGTAATGTAGCTTTTACCAATGAAACCTTATCAAAATATCATTTCCCAAATATTATTTTTCTGAAAATGGTTACTAATGCATTTTGTCCATATATTCTCCTTTTTAATGTCACCCAATGTTTAATGAATTAAACTGTCTATTTTTTAAGCTGTTCCAAGCAGTTATAAAAATTTCTGACAGTTTTAGAGTAAATTGAAAATAAGAAATGCAGATATTTTCTAAAAAATCGGTGGGACGCGAGACTGTCCTTCAAAAAGCGGGACTGTCCCGCCAAAATCGGGACGTGTGGTCACTTTAGTATTGGGTGACTCTATTTGTGTTGCTGTCTTTGCAGACAAAAATTGAGAACTACTGTTATAAAGATTCCTATGGTGGACACTGACTTGGTTTGTATGTTTGTATAAAACCGTTAAGAAATGTACTCTGAGGTAAATATGTACTGTATTAATTCATATAAAATTAAATAACCGTAACAAACCGATGTACACTTTAAGAAACAGCTGTCCTGAAAGAAATTCGCTGACACGTGCTTGAACACGTGGTTGGTATACAGTCGAATCGTCTACGAGTAAAAAAAATTACCATCACTCAAGCAACTTCTCACATGAATGAGTCTTATCGCATTTGTTTCAACGGTCTTGATAACAAAATGAAATCGTGATACCATGAATTAGCTGTTATTTTCTTATCAAGATTGTCCAGACGTTAGAGTTTATGAACCCCAATAAGACAGTTATATACATATATTAATATCTATAAATTTTGGTCTCCTAAGTAAGAATAATGGGATTCTATGATTTACGACAAGGACTTATGATAACCAAGATCGATAATCAACAAGAACTGATTTCTAGGGAATTTTAACTGTCAATTATGGAGGCCGATGAAAGTTATTTTTTATGACGGGGTTCAATTTTTTTTAGGTATAACTGATATCAATAATGTTCTCATATTTCTAACAACTAAATACATATAAATGTTGATATATTACAAAACACAGGGCGTGCGATATACAAGTGACTGATTTGAATTTGTTGTCCATATTAACGTTATGCATTTCCAGATATTGAGATTTGAAACTATAGACCACACCGGGTGTCAACGAAAATATTTATCAATGTCTCATTCTTTTGGTTTTTGAAGTTAGAACCTTGTAATTTTTTTAAGATATGGAATGTGGGGACCTAAGTTTTTTTAGAGAAATAATTTGGTTAAATGGGAGTTGGACTCGCATACTGAGGGTTTCGTACCACATTTAAGATTTATTATAAAGTAGGTAAATCATAATATATATATTTGCCTAATTTTACAGTTTCAGACAAGCAGGGAATTAGTGTATGAAAAATCTACATTTTTATTTCTCTCAACCAGCCTCTGCTATATGATGCCCTTGATTTTTGTAATTTTAGTTGAAGTTTTAGATACCCTATATTTCCATTTTTTTTCAAAATTTTAGGTCTTATAGGTTCGTAGATAAAAGGGGAAATTTAATTTTTAATTTAAGCCTATAATTTGCCCCCCAAAATTCGTAATAGTATTTTTCCTGTATAAGTGAGACTATACATTTCTAATTGTTCTAAAATTTTAGGTCTTGGAGCTTGAGAGATACAGGGGATGGGTTCATTTTTATATATTTTTGTCAATTTCTTTTAGACAAATGATTTTAAAAATATGAAATAAATATGCTTGTATTTCTGACAATGAGTCTTTGCATTTGATATATCGCATGATCTATAATTTGTCCCCCAACATTAATATTAGGGGTTTTTCCTTATTTTTGTTAAATTCCCTTCCCCCCGAAGCACCTCCAAAAATTACAAATTCTTCATTTACAATATGTATTCAAAGTTTTTCGTCCAGTAGTTTCGGTGAAAGTTGGCTGTGATGTGACAGACGGACAGATCAGAAATAATTTTAAGGTTTCCGTATATTAAAGTTGAAAACAGTTGAAAATCGATTCTGGTTTATTCGTAAGTTAACATAGGTAGGACCCTGGCATTTTAATTTTCTTTTCGATGCAGCCTGAAATTCTATTTTTAGTGATATCACAAGTTTTAGTGATAACACAAGCTGTTAATATTTATTTATTAAAAGTTCATAATTTCATAATGAACTTCAAAGCTCATTTGATTTAACTGGATCAGTAAATCGTGCTATTCACAAGCAGCCGTTACATTGGCTTAAGATCATAGTTTGGGGAGATATTTGACAACTGAGAGAAGCATTAGATCTTGGGAACCTGTGGTTTAGCAAGACGGCATAACCAGTGACAAACCAAGGATGACAGTGGTAGTTGCAGACATATGTTTATTGTACATCTGATTTCTCGTTCCGATCTAACACCTCCTGATTTTTTCTTAGAGGATATCTTAAAGATACAGGCAGAAGATTGATTACATGTTGCTAAAAACTGATCCGAGATTTAATAGAGACGGCTTGAGTATGTAGGACATTGGTATGCTTATATTCCATACATACGTTCTAAGGTTGAAGTATAATACTAAATTCCAGTTTTTATTTGCAATCGAAAATATTTCGATCAAAAACCAGGCAGTTATATATCACCTACTCTGGATAAGACTAAAACCTGTACAGAAAGGTCTAGAGGGGGTAAATCAGACAAAGAAGGCAAATAAAACAAAATTACAAAAAGTTACTCACGGAAGGACGCCACCAATTCGATGCTAACACCGAAGTATATAAAAATTACTGACAACTAACAGAGAAAACTCGGATATAACCTTTCTTGACGTAAATCACCACTAAAGTACCTACACACACCCATACTGATGAACACTTCCAGCCCCCTTGCCATCCACCCCTGAGACTTAACTCAGGTCCTCACACTAACGCAGTTTTCCTTCTGCATAATCGCTGTCATCTTGTTGGGATAGCTTGGCTTTGGTTTGGTTCCGTTGCTTTACCTTATTGGTACTACAGCAACTGTCTTATTTGTGTTTCGTGGCTCATTCTTTGGTATGATATATAGCTGATTGTACCCTTCTGTGGGCGTGCATGTTGTCGTCGTTTGTTTTGTGGGTCTGTGTTCTTATGTCTTCTCTTATCTTGGTAGGTTGGTTTTCCCCCGGGCCCCGCTTGTTGTCTCGTGAAAAAAAAAGGACGTTATATACTTAATTTTTTACTTACCTGTCTTCTATCTCTGGGCTTCTTCGTCCTCTTCACCTTCGCTTAGGCCGTTTGTATCTGTCAATAAAACTGGGGTCATAGTCGATTAGTTGTCGTAGGTGAAGGTTTGGGTGCTGTTCCAGTTTGGCGTAAGCCTCTCTGGCCCTCCTTTTTATTTCTGTAAGCACTGGTTGGTGTCGTAAATCGTTGAAAATCATCGTGTTACGAACGAACCAGGGTGCATCGACTGCGAGGCGTAGGCATTAGGATGGCCTGCCTGTTGCTCTTGCTTGTGTGTTCCCATACTATTGAAGCGTACGTCAGCATTGGCAAGATGACTGTCTTGATGAGAGTCAGCTCGTTTAAGAGTCCCAGCTTGCTTCCTCTTCCTATTAAGGGGTAAAATTTAGCACGGGCAGCCCAGACTTTCGTACGAGTCTCCTGGACATGCCTCATAAAAGTCAACCCCTTGTCGATGATCACTCCAATATATTTGACTTCGTTCTTCCATGGAATTTGTCTGCCGTTGACGGTCAGGTTTCCTGTCGGAACGATCGTGCGGCTTCTCCTGTTGACGAACAGAGCTTGGGTTATGTCCTCGTTGATGGCTATCTTCCACTGAAGGCACCATTCCGCTAAATCGTCAGTGGCTTGCTGCAGCCGCCTCAAGGCTGGCTCTAATCTGAACGATTGACATTCTATGGCGCTGTCGTCGGCGAACTAGTCAATTCTAGCGTCGGCTGGTCTTGGGATGTCTGCAGTGTAGATTGAAAAGAGCATCGGGGACATCCTTGGGGAACCCCTGCCTCGGAAAAGTACCCGATTCGAAGTAAATACCATCTTACTTATCCACTGACCTTATTTACTAGAATTTACTAGATTGATACTATTTGAGCTATCCAGTCAGTGGAAAATTATTTTTATGAGTGAAAACAGAAATACACTGTCAAAAGCAGATAATAAAGCGATTAGAAGTGAAAACGGAAATCGAAAATAATTCATTGCTTATTATCATGCATCATAAAATTATTGTAATAATTATTAGCGTTGAATGATTGGCCATCATACCTTCCAGATCTAGTGCTCAGTGAAGTTTAACCAAATGTTGAAATTTCACATAAAAAGTACCAAGTAGAATAATAAAAAGTATGGTATGCAATAAATTGATGTATACTTGTATCAGTTATGCAAATTTTTATATTCTTTAATTATTTTTTCATTGTGAAATCTAAAATAGATTAACGTGACTGAAAAATTATATTTATTTTAAACACAACTCTAGCCTTGTGCTGTTTAAGAAATTTGAGAGACGCAACACTGCTTGGAATTAAATGGGACATTCTTCTGCATTTCCTTCTTATTGTTTTACGTTTGCTTAAGTGTAACTTCAGAGCCTAAGAATGTTAAACATGTCAAAGGTAAAGCCATAAAATTCGATTCGGCCTTACTACGTGAAGAATAATGAGTGCAGTGAAACTTGAATGTTCTCAATGAAAATTTGCTTGGAGTTATGTGTAACTAGGTGAGTATTGCCTACCGGATGCTGAATGTAATTGTCACATTCGGAATCCAAATAATATTCAAGGCAAACAAGATTTATGTATATTTAATTTCTTTGCGTTCTAAGAAATTGTCTTTTCTAGAACGGGGTTGGTGAGATTACAATTTTGACTTATAGTAAGCTGTACCTAAAGGAGTCTAATGAGAAAGCAATCACATTATAAAACTGGGAAAATGAATTTAAGAAATAGTAGTGGAAAATCATTTACACCTTGTGCCGGGGTTTGTTCAGGTATTTTTTTGACCTTGAAATGCCCATACAACTTAGTTTTCTGTGTGTTAAACAGGGACCAGCTTATAAAAATATCAATAAATAAACAAATATAACATCCAATTAATATAAAATAGCAGCACAAAAAATACTTTCATTCTAATGAACATTCTAATTCTCTGTTTCTGATATTTTAAATTAAGCTATCTTAGAAGTCAACAAGGCAACATTTACCAGCTGTGGTTATCAGTTATAAAGTTGACATTACATTTGTGTGCTGACCAATATTTAAACTTAAAGTAAATAAAGTTTTTAATAAGTAGTAATCTCAGGAAAAAGGCATTTACATAGAGCTAACTTGGTGAAATTTCAGATTCCGGAACGACGCTTGGTTGCCAAGCTAATTTTCATTATCCAAGTTTGTTCTAAAACAGATACTTGTTGTAATATAGTAGGTATTTTGAATAATAGTATGGAAATACTTTAATATTTAAAAAATATATACTTAAATAATATTCCCATAATTTAAACTGTTATAATTAAAGTGTAAGATTTCCAGAATATTAAATAGGTGAAGTAGGTTTGAATCTATATATAAATAGGCAAAGACAAGAAAAGGATTAGGTACCATTTTCTCCTCTGTCTCTCAACCGATTTTCTTCATTTTTGTTTTGTGACGACCTTCAGTGCAGAATGATAATATTAATTTATAATATCGGTTCATTCATTAAATAAAATATAATAAAAATTTATTATTTTCGTCCATACTGTCAACGCCAAACAACTGACAGTGCCGCCACCGCTAGACGGCCAAAATCAAAACATTGAGTAATTATATATGAAGAGAATTATATTCTTAGAGCATGTACTTCTGGAAATGGCATACAAGCGTTGTTAGTGTTTAGTGGTAAAATTTCAATGTAGTAGATCAGTATTGATTTTTCGGACGCGTTGCAGTAACTTTCATATTAAATATTCTGTTTTCAGAAAGTGTTGTGTAAAACATTGTCAGAGAATGTATTAAATATTTAAGTTCTCCTAGGGTTGTTGGTCCTCTATTTTCTTTAATATTCCCGAACTTGATATAGACAGCAATGAACGAAAACTTTTAGGTTGCAAAGAACAATCTTCCAATTATTATATCGACCTATTTGCCAGGAGCGGTTCCAGCCAAAAATTTGGGGGGTCATTCTTTTGTCGAAAATATTTCGAATACCTATATTTGATTACATTTTTTTTATTGCAATAGATTTGTCAATATGAGTAAACAATTTTGGTCATTACATCTACTTCTCCGATTTCTTCACAACTCTGTTTCTTATAAAAATATACTTTATACAATTTCATGAAATAGGGTCGACCACTAGGCGAACACTAGTTATTATAATGTAACAAATTTTATATTTTAATTAGAACTTAACACGTTATGCTCATTTGCAGTTTACTAACCAGAAGGTTAGATAGTAAATATATCTTACATAATATATGTCCCAAACGTAATTAAGTTATCTGTATGTACGCTGGTCCCTAATATTAAAACTATAAAACTGATTTCAACATTACTGTACTTCTTATTGCTACTTACAGAGGAATATAGGAGCGGTTGCAGCAAAACATGGAGGGGGGGGGGTCACATATTCTTTTCAGAATTATTTTGAATACCTATTTTAAATTAATTTTCGCAATTATTTTATTGCAAGGGATTTGTCAGTTTGACTTGTTTGATTTGGGGAGGGGTCCTAGAAGTTAAAGGGGTCATGACCCTTCGGACCGCTATTGATGGAGCTACTAATTGTATATACAAGGATAGTATTAAACCAATTCTGGAAATTTTGCCTTAATATTTACTTATTAATTACTAATTATTATTTTCATTTTTATTATTTGATCTTAGAGTTTTCAATTCTGGTGGAAGAAAAATGAATATGTTTTTCACTGTAATATAACTTATTTAGGACTTCTTGATCCTAGTCTTTTAGGAATTTGTATAATTTTATTCATACCAAAAGAAAAACGACTCGTTGATGGAATATTAAAATTGTTCAAGAGGCACCAGAAAAGTTACTTAATTATGTATTGTGATTCGTGCAGGTCAATTCGAACAATTATTTTCAGTACTTTTTGGTTTGGTAGATAGATACAGAAATTTTTCTTTTTTCTTTTAGTACCTTTTATATTTGTGAAATTACATTAGATATTAATAATATCTATCATTTTATGTTTTTGAAAAGACATATTGATAAATTAGGTTTCAATGCTTTATCAAAATATTAATGAAAAAAAGTTGATTGTAGTAGACTAGAAGAAACGAAACGTAACTTTCCTTCACGGCTTGATGCAATGTCAAATAAGAAACGGTGTAGGATAAACGTCAATCGTTCTAACTCACAGCTGCTAATCGAAAATAATAAACACAAAATAATTTGTATCTAGTTATTAATCAAGGAAATTTAACATCACTTACTGCTTGTTGTACCAAGAAATTGATAAAATCAAATTCTTGTAATAAATATACCCGGCTATTTACAAGATTTCGAATTCAAGTAGGTACCTTGTCATTTGAAGAAAAAAATTGTCTATCTAATGTCGCAAATGGGCTCATAGCTTACTCTCTGAAAAGGGCTTTGATGACGTTATCACTTAGACAAATAAACAATATTGTTTTTAATATGTCATTAGAAGCGAAAAAAAATTAGTGGCTTAGAAGATTTATGAATTTTTATTACACTATATGTATAAACACCAAATTTTTTTCATTCAATGCCGTTTCAACAGCAACGCTGTCATCATCATGTAGTAAACTAAAACTGCTGAAAAAATAAGGGTTTGGTGTTAGGATACAAAACTTTATGTTTATACATCTGTAACACATCAAAGGTTCCACTATTTCCATTACACTGTATAATGATACGGAGAGAAGAAAAAATATTTTCAAATAAATATGAACTTTGATAGACTTTTAACACCTCGACATATTAGCTTTTTAAATAATACTATTTAAAATAAACAAACCGAGAATTGATCAGGTAAAATTCGACTAAAGACCCTCAAGTGCAAATTTTATCCTAAACACACAAAAAACAGACTGTGATGCAGATCAAATAGGCAATACGTCCACGCGCCTTCTTAACCATTAGCAAACAAAAGTTCACATTTATTTGTGTTCGACTCTTTGACAAACAAATGAAGGACATGTCGAATAGGATAGTGACCCGATAAATAGTGTTTACCAATAAAAGGGAAACATTTAGTATATTTGTTCCCAAAAAGAGTGTGCCGGTCTTATGGCTCATTACCTGACCCAAGTTTTGTGTTTCGTGTCTTCAAAGTCGACTCAGGTGTGCAAATGCACCAAAAACAATGTCTTCTCAGTATTTCGGCGTCTTCAATCAACACATTTGATTTTTCGGATTTACAGAATATCGAAAAATTTCAGGTTCACCCTGAAATGAATAAATTTCACTTTTCGCTGTTTTGATTTTGCCAATCGATTTTACTCCACTCATTATATAAATTTGAAAATGCAACTGAACCGAGAAAGCTAAATTTTTTATATGACGTAGGGGATGTCGATCAAGATTGCCTATTTAGATTTTCCGCCATCTTGAAAAAATGAGTAAAATTTTTATATGAATACTTTTTTGTAGCTTCTTTCATGCTCTACAATTTATATTACATACATTTTTCTCGTATTATCTTTATAGAGACATAGATCGAAAAAGTAAAAAAATTAGGTATGCCGAGTTCAAGTTATTTTTCAAGGTTAAGTTCTCAGATTCGAGACAGAATATGAAAGAATTCATAACAAGGTTTTTGAAGTCGCTCAATCAATCTGAATCCTAGATCGGTTTCACTTCAGCCACTTCAGATTTTTTGCAGATTTTTGCCGAAATTTGCCAATTTGAAGTTGAAATCACGGGACCTGATACACATAAACTAATCTACAAATCTTCATCCAGAGCTATTTTTTCGTTAAAGCTGAAAATTTTTAAAAATGCAATAACTGCCACAGGCTTAGAAAAAATTTCTTAAACCTTATCGTGTATCCAGGTCAAAATGAGTAAAAAAAATTTATATACGTCAAACAAAATACAAACATTCTTTTGTTTTTAATAAATGTTTTGACGTTAAAATGATCTAGAAGCTTTACCCTGAAGGCAAGTGAATCTCGGATTCAGATTCGGTGACCCTAAAAACGTCTAGTTATGATGGCCTTTTCCAAATTAGAGCTAACGATCTCATTTTGACCTTGAAATACCTTTGACGGTGAGCTGATGGATTATATGGGTCTTGAATTGACAATTTTCGGTGATTAGAAGGTTTTCAGAATTTTTATTATAAACTGGGAGATGTACTATTTTTATTAACATTCAGAAACGCCATAAATAGATAGAAGTTTTCACATCATATAAAGTAAAGTTGCCACAACTATCATAGAACAAACAATTTTCTCAAAAGCGATTAAACCTTTAGTTTGGTGGCCTTATGTTCATGACCTATTCGCTATTTAGTTTACATTACAGATATTTCAACTTTAACTGTAATCATCCAAACTCAGTAAAAAGATGTATAATCAGATCTCTATATGACAGAGCAAAAACCAACTGCTCCATCAATAAATTTAATGAAGACCAAACGCTTATAAAAAAATGTGCTTTTTGCCAATAAGTACCCAGAAAAATGTACAAATAAAGTGTTAAACGAAATGGAATACCAAATAATCGTCAACAATCAACACCAAACTCCACCAAGCAACATGACGCCTAAGATAATCACATTATTATAACTAGTGGTCGCCCAGTGGTCGAAATTCGACCCTATTTCATGAAATTGTAAAAAGTATATTTTTATAAGAAACACAGTTGTGGAGAAATCGGAGAAGTAGATGTAATAATCAAAATTGTTCACTCATATTGACAAATCTATTGAAATAAAAAGAAAATAAAAATGTAATCAAATATCGGTATTCGAAATATTGTTGACAAATGAATAACTCCACAAATTTTTGGCTGGAACCGCTCCTGGCAAAATATTCGATATAATAATTGGAAGATTTTTCTTTGCAACCTAAAAGTTTTCGTCATTTGCGGTTTGTTTCAATCACGTTCAGGAATATTAAAGAAAAGAGATGACCAACAACCCTATGAGAACTTGAATATTTAATACATTCTCTATTGTCTGCTGTCTGACAATTTTTTACACAACACCTTGGGGAAGATTGTGATAATAATATATTAATCAAATAATTAAATTCACATTAAAAACAGAATATTTAATATGGAAGTTACTGCAACGCGTCCGAAAAATCAATACTGATCTTACTACATTGACTATTTTACCACTAAACAATAACAACGCTTGCATGCCACTTCCATATATAATTACTCAATGTTTTGACTGTCTGGCGGCGGTACTGTCAGTTGTTTGGAGTTGACAGTATGAACGTAAATAATGAATTGTTGTTATATTTTGTTTAATGAATGAACCAATATTATAAATTAATATTAGCATTCTGCACTGAAGATCGTCAGTAGCTACTAAAATAAAACAAAAATGAAGAAAATCGGTTGAGAGACAGAGGAGAAAATGATACCTAATCGTTTTGTCTTTGCCTATTTATATATAGATAACAATACCATACATAGAAGGTCTCTCACAAAGACTAAAAAGACTAGGCAGCAGATTTAGTATTAAAACCTGATTTGAATCAAGAAATACAATAAACTTTAATTATATCAGAAACACAACCAAAAACACTGCTCAAAATACAAAAAATGTATTATTTTTGTGTTTTCTTGGGAAATAATACTACAATCGAAATAAAAAGCTGTATATTGATAGAAAAACCAAACGTTTGAAAGTCGATTCTGACTCGTTGTGGTGTTATTTCCCAAGAAAATATAAAAATGATCAAGAATATGCCATAAATAACATTTAGAAGACAACAAAAAATGCATTTTCAAAATTCCTTGTGAATGTAATAAATTCTATATTGGAGAAAATGAACACAAAAATGCATCAAGAAGCGAGAATTTGAAGTCCAAAAATATGAAAATGCCTAGTCAAAATATAATTTCAAAATTTATATATAATACACAAAAGAAGAACACAACACGAAACAAAAACTCAGAGTGCTTTAATTTTGTTAAATGAATAGAATTGCTACTTTCATAGAATTCAGTCGTTCCTGATTGTCCATAATTAAGGAAGAAATTGCTAATGGTCATGTCCTTGTGAACAACCCAATAGCGGGATAGTTGATAAGGTTTTTCCTAGATTTTCTCTAATGATTTTAATGGGATTACCGAATTAACAGAATTTTTTGGCGAATGTCATGTAACAAAGTCATCCTTAGGAGTGCCACATAAAATTCTGAAGATAACCCTTTTACGTTCTTCCAATTTGAAATGAACTTTATTATTATATGATCTTTAGAACTTCCTACATATTATCAAAGTAAATTCTCATAGTTACGTCATAGGTCACATACCTATGTTGTCAAACATTTGAATTCTAAATTTCACAATTGTGTTTTTTTTTCACATATTTTTGTTATTGCCATTTACAACGGGAAATTTACAGCACTACACTTTCACTGTGTTGTTAGTCTTAATAATTCCGCGAACATTAAGTAAGGACGCCACAACTATCATTCAGGAAACAACTAAATATAAGTAGAAGAATGCTATTTAAATATTTTTTGTTAAATCGTAAATAAAACGTAGAAAATCTGTTATGTGAACTTCTCTTTGTAAATGGTTGTTTCTGTTTTTTGTAATCTCTGCAAGTGATGAGTTTATAGTGTTAATTGTGATATAAATTAATAAGTGCCCCAGTTATGACTTTTTATAAAACGGAGTGATTTTATAATTGTTATTTTCTTATAAAACTTTTTGAAACAGTTAAACATTGGGAAAAATTTGTATATTTGTAATATTTTTATACTTATTAACAAATAGATGTTGGTGAATTAGATGTAAATAAAAAATATTTATTTTTACATTCTTGTGTTCATATTACATATTTATTTTGAAAAGTTGGTGTTTCTATTTCCTTGTTCACCTTTCTCTGGATAAAAGGTAATTAACAATTCTTTTCATCACTCAATAAACTGCTATAATTAAGTTATCTCTTCTGTTATCATTATGGAACAAATTTCACTTGCATTTTATGCTAGAATAGTTTCTTTTTCAATGATTCTAACATTTTCACACACTGGTTTTCCGCATATTTTTTCTTGTCTCCATTAACTACAATTAAATGACTATTTTTGGCATCTTTCTGCTGTAGGTCTATTTTAAATATTTCCAAAGGTACGCCTGGTGAATGGCCCTGGAAAAATATCTTCAGAAGTTTGTTGAAGTTCTCGATGGACAATGCCATAATCAGTTTAGTAATTATATAATAATGGGTTCTTCAGAGTTTAATTTGTGTAGGATATAATCTTTTCGAAATTACTTAGGATATTTATCTTGACTCCTTAAAAAAATGTACAAATAAAATTTTGCTTGCAAGTCATTTTTATCTATGTATAATGTATTTCATTGACTGAATACATTTATTAATATTAAATACAAATTTTACCAATCATTTTAAATCTGGTTGTTTAACTATGATGTTTAAATTTGCAATTTTTGGATGTGTACTTACTTTACAACACATTTTCAAAAAAAAAATTCTTGATAGGTTCTGTTCTAACTGTATAAACTCTTCTTTCCTATTAATAATTAACCAATCTTGAGCGTCAGTTTTTGGTTTTAATGTTAGCTCTCAGGCATGTAACAAAACCATCTTTTCTTATTTACCCTCACATTTTTGGTTGGTTTATTTCGCAGATCATATGGAGAGAATATTTTGTGGGAATATAACTAACTGAAAATAATTTTCAATTTAATCATGTCAATAATACTACATTTATAACAAGTAAATAAAAACTTTACAGCATTTATTTTTAGAAATACTTACTTTTCATAATAAAAAGAAAACATATTATAATCTATTGTTGTAATTTGTAAAATGTATAGGTTAGAATTTTCAATTGTCTTTTAAATGTTATTCTACGAACAAATTACCCCGTCGTCCCAGTGACGCCCCCAAATTGATACCCTTTTGTGGAGACTTTTTGATACACAGAGTGTGTCCTCCTTTTACTCAACACTCCATATTAAGAAGGTAACAAAGGTTACTGTAAATTTTTAAATTGACTCATTGCCCCTTGTGATATTATTGAGATCTCTGCACTTAAATCTGTAAATAAGACCTTGTTTACATTATGCGGTAAGAAAATTTGCATATAATATTCCACACAGAGACTTGGTCAGGAATCCACCAACTAATGAAACGTGTATTTTACACTCAAATAAATTTACATATTTGAAATATGAAAATGTCACGGGGACGTTCGTTATCAGAGAGCCAAAGGAAGTCCGGTTGCCTGCATAGCAGGATAAATATGGCTTTTCTATTTGTCGCCCGGTCTCTCTCTGAATTTATCTTCGATCACGATCACAACAAATACTAAAAGCTGTTATCGAGACGAATCATTATGCATACAGTTTTTGAAGTAAAATACGACCGATTTTTAGTCGCGTTAAAATAATTGTTTGTTTGGGTAGTATTTGGTATACAATTTTTTCTATTACACATAACATATTTATTTAAAGAAAAAGCTTCGGAAAAATATAATATTAATTTGATAGAATCTGTAGACACAATGTTATCGGAAAGTCAGTAAAACATTTAAATATAACGTGTTAGTTTATGAAATTAATAAAAAATCTTTACAGAATAGTTTATTTATTAATTTTAGTTGACAAAACAAAAAGAGCAGCTAAAACCAATTTCCCATGAAAAGAGTAAAACATTTAAAAATAACGTGTTAGTTTATGAGATTAATAAAAACTGTTTATAGAATAGTTTAATTATCTATATATAAATAGGCATAACAAAACGATTAGGTACCATTTTCTCGGACAGCAGACAATAGAGAATGTATTAAATATTTAAGTTCTCCTAGGGTTGTTGATCCGCTCTTTTCTTTAATATTCCTGAACTTGATTGAAACCGCAAATGACGAAAACTTTTAGGTTGCAAAGAACAATCTTCCAATTATTATATCGAATATTTTGCCAGGAGCTGTTCCAGCCAAAAATTTAAGGGGTCATTCATTTGTCAAAAATATTTCAAATATCGATATTTGATTACATTTTTATTTTTTTTTATTGTAATAGATTTGTCAACATGAGTGAACAATTTTGGTCATTACATCTACTTCTCCGATTTCTCCACAACTCTGTTTCTTATAAAATTATAATTTTTACAATTTCATGAAATACGGTCGAATTTCGACCACTGGGCGACCATTAGTTAACGTTATTTGACAAAACAAAAACTTATTTAAATAAAATTGAAATATCCAAGCAATTTATTCTAATGCGTGTAAATTTGTGGAAACAATTGTAATACCTTCTTGGTCCATCTCTGACTTAAAACTCTTAATATGTTTAGAACAGGGGCGAGTACAAAGGGAGGGGGCGTTGGAGGCGATAGTTCTCTGCTAGAGCCATACGAATAGTGAATTCGACACTAAAATAAGCCTGATATAAATAAATTTATGTGGATTCAAGCTGCCAATGGACTATTATTAATACTAGATAGAGTCCAGAAAATATAATATGCTCAAAGCCATAAAGAACTCCCCTTTATATCAGGTAAAACTCATAGAGGTATTATACTGTAGAGTGAATTAGGTATGGGCGTTACTGTAAGTGACAGTGTAATAACAATAGAAAGAGAAAGACAATATGAGGGTGCGCTTGCTATGTCTCTCACCTCGCTCCTGATTGGTCTTTAAAGATGTCACCGAATAGTGGTGGATGGAAATTATTTTTCCAACATTTTTGATATTTCTGCGTAATAAGTTTGTGCAACTAAAGTTCCAAAAAATTAAAAACAAAGTACAAGGTACGCATAGAAATTAAAGAATTCAAGCACTAAGTATTGAAGAAATAAAACCTAATTTGGATTGCAATATTCACTAATACTTTGGCATGTATTTAATGTAGGAACTGACCTGCTCAGTAATCGCTTAATATGAGTATAGGCATCTGTTTGATGGTAAGAATCTTTATTAAAACGATCGCTACAGATTCAGACACTTTTCACAATTTCTGAGACCTTTTCATATTTTCGTTTTTCGGAAACCTGTAGTTAATAGAGCAAATTCAAATGTAAGATTTGTTAAAATGATACTGATCATATATAGTTAAGATATAAAAAGTTTTTAAATTAATTTACATATGAAAATGCCGTGTACCGTCTAACGGACTAGATTTTTTTTGCAAACAATGCAATCATTGGGCATCTTTCAGTTTCTTTTTGCATAATTATATAAAAAAATATATTCTAAGATGTCTTTTAAGTTTAACAATTTACAGCTGTCAAAATCCTACCAATAGTCGAAGTTCTGGCGACACCACTGACACTGATCAATCAGGAACGACCCGCTTATTTTCTCTCTCTTTCTATTGCTATTACATGAATTTCGCTACTTCACTTGCTCTACAGTATAATACCTCTATGGTAAAACTTCGTACGAGGTCCCCCGCTCCCCCGAAGATCATCTCTGGATCTGTTCCTGGTAGAAACAGCAGCAGCTATGATTTTGCGAAAACTATTGATTGAAAATTACGTACGAAAATAAAGAAATTAAGACCATTCGTGATTAAAATTATGCGCCCAAGAACATGTATCAGTCCAAACTTTAAGTAAATGTAATAAAGATTATAATTGGTTTTGTTACTCCATTTAAGTCTTTTAAGCCAAAATATATACTAACTAATGTTTAAAAATATTATATTTAATATTAAGTTAAGTATATAATATTAGCTTAATATTTTTATAGGGAATTGAAAATCTGAATGTAGAGAATTATAATTACATATTTAAATCTATTTAAAGGCCGAATCTTTTTTACTGTTTTCTGTTCATGTAGTTTATCTCATAGAAAATTTGTTTTACATTACATGGATCCATTCCCGCAAAATCCTGACTTTTATTACAAGGTGACTGACTTTTAAGTAAATTAAACATATCATTCACCTTTTAAGATCTATTATTTAGAATATAAAGAAATTCACTGCATCTACTGATTTGTTGTGGTAACTTAGGTACCTACACATCTACTCTAGAATAAAATGTATATTTAATCCAAGGATAATGTACAAAGGATTGCTCGATAGATGTAAAATTTTCGGAAAGCATACGTCGCAAAGTGGCTGCTAATTTTTGCACTGTAACCTTATCTAATTAAGTTGTTACTAATATCACATTAAACAGATGAAACAAAACCAGAAAAACTCTTAAACTGTTAACAGACAAAGCGAGACAACAACTCGAGAGTGGGCCCAGCACACGGTGATACGTCACAAGGTGGCAGTTTTTTTTCGAAGTTTTTTAACATTGATCAAGCAATCCTTTGTGAAATATCCTTGTTTTTATTCAACATATTTTTCCATCGAAATCTTGCATAGCTGGCCTTGACGATCAAAACAATGAGTTATTATATATGGAGGGAGCGTTAGATTGGTTGACAGCTTAGAGCATATACTTCTGGAGGTAGCTTGCATTGCACAAATTTCGTGCCAAGAGAAAAAGAGATGACAATAGAGAGAGTAAAAGTCTATTTCACTGGATTGCCAAGGAACTACATGCTGCACATAGCTCATTGGCACGATATTTGTGCCTTCCAGGCTATCTCCAGAAGTTCAAGCTCTGTGTTATCACAATATTCTGAAAGGGTTGTGTAAAAAATTGTCAGTCAGCTAACAATAGAGAATATCTATATTAAAGATTGAAGTTGTTAAAGGGTTGTTGGTCATCTTCTTTTTTAATATTCATAAACTCGATTGAAATGACGGAAATGTTTAGATTGCAAAGAATTATCTTCCAATTATTATGTCGAACATTTTACCAGGAGCGGTTCTAGCTAAAAATTGGGGGGGACGGGACACACTTTTGTCAAAATTATTTAGAATGTTTACATTTGATTAAATTTTTATTTTCTTTTTATTTTAATAGATGGGTCAATATGACATGAACAATTCTGGTCATTACACCGACTTCTCCGATTTCTCCTCAACTTTATTTCTTATAAAAATATACGTTTAACAAAACAATTGACAATGCTTAAATTATCATTGGACGAGTCCTAGCTATTAGTAAATTCATCAATTTATGAGTTTCATCAGAACATATTAAAACATAATATACCCTAGTGTTTTAAAAATAATTATTACATTTATTTAAAACCGAAGAGCTTGTCATATCGTCTTATAACTAAGAGACCGTCATTTCTCGTCACCTAAAACACTTGACTCAATTATCAGATTAAGTACGTCACCCCAATTCATTCCCACACTAAACCAATTTCGAAAACTTTTAACCCGTCATCAGTCAATCGGTGCGTTTCTTGAGACTGTCGTCATAAGCAATAATTTACTGTTGAAGTATCGTGTTCATATGTAAGTTTGTTTATAATAAGTGTGGAAAATTGCATCGAAAGCCATCAAAAATGGGTTTCTTCAGAGCTGAATTGCTCCAAGGACAATATTTCCCGCTTTACGCTACTGATTAACGGCCTGGAACGAATCCATTTGACTGATTTATATCTTTTATTGCTGGTTCGAGCAAAGGACTAGTTTTTTTTTCATCGATTCCAAGTGATTTAAGCACGAATGCATTATTTGAAGAACTAATTTGTAATAATTGGATTTTGAATTGTGTCGTGTTAATTAGAAATCAGTCTGATTCACCGACACATAATTATGAGATTTGAACGTAGCGATCTATGACATTTCAAATATTTGATAATCTGAAAAGAGATTAGTAATGGGGAGAATTTGTTCTAAATATGTACATTAAGATAAAGATAATGGATGAATAAACAGTGAAATATAGTGCGTTATTTGTGTTTTGATTGGTATTAGTATAAATTAATCATTAGGATTTTTACTAAAAATTCAGGCAAATACTAATGGTTATAGTATTTTGTCATAATTTTTCAATGAAATATGCCTTTTCGGAAATTAGTAATAATGTTGGGAATAAAAGAAACAGTAATCAATTAATTTTTCGATGTGTATAATTTCAAGCAGTGTCTGAATTTCTATTCAAAACACTCTTTGAAGTCACTCAACTCAACCTCAGGAGTTCTAAGTGGAGTGAATATGAAAACAGTTTAAATATTTCCAGCACGAATAACAATCAAGAATCAGTACGAGGGCTGCCTTTTATATTTCGGGATTGGACAACCCTAGTGTTGCAATCTGACAACTGACAGCTCTATCGTAAAGTTTGACATTTTTGAGGTTATACGTACTCAGAACGTTTTGACATACGGGCGCTATGTGTTGTTTACAGTAAGTTAAAGGATTCATCTCGGCCAAAAAATGGAATTAAATCGTGTACATTTTCGTGCGATTATTTTTTACAACTTTTGACGTGGATTAAGTAAGCAAGAGTGCATGGATGAACTTAATTTAATTTTTGGCGATGAAACTCCATCAAGGACCACTGTTTATCGATGGTATGGTGAATTCAATTGAGGTCGTAGTTCACTCCAAGACGAATTTCGTGAAGGTCGTCCAAAAACAGTTGTTGTTCAGGAAACCATTGATGCTGTGCGCGAACTGATATTGCAAGATCATCATGTGACCTATCGTGAGATTGAGTCAACCTTACACATTAGTCGGACAAAAGGCTCGTGTCGATTGTCGAAAGAAAAGCTCAAAAAATTCGATCGCGGTGCTTCAAAACACGTTTATGACATAGTGGCAGGTGATGAATCGTGGATTTACGCGTATGAGCCCGAAAGTAAACAGCAGTCAACTGTATGGGTGTTTCAAAATGAGCCGAATCCAACAAAAGTTGTTCGCGCACGAAGCACTTCCAAGCAAATGATCGGCTGTTTTTTCGTAAAAACTGGACATGTCGCAACCGTACCACTAGAACAATGCAGAAGAGTCAATTCTGAGTGGTACACAACCATTTGTTTGCCAGTTGTTTTCCAAGAAATGAGGAAAACCAACCGCCGAAGACGGATCACTCTTCACCACGACAATGCGAGCTCTCACACATCGGTTCAAACAACCGCATTTTTGACCACTCAAAACATCGATTTGATGAGTCATCCGCCGTATAGTCCTGACTTGTCACCAAATGACTTCTTTTTATTCCCGTAAAAAACAAACTGAGAGGTCAATGTTTTTCGACACCTGAAGAAGCGGTTGCTGCGTTCAGAATGCATGTTTTGGAGATACCTCAATCAGAGTGGAAAAAGTGATTCGACAATTGGTTCAAACGCATGCAAATGTGTATAGGTCTTCATGGGGAATATTTTGAAAAACAATAAAGCGATTTTCGATGATTAATATTTGTTTTTGTTCTCTAATCCCGAAATATAAAAGGCAGCCCTCGTATGAACAGACAAATTTAAAAGTACATTATATGGATGAAAAGTTAATATTAACAGTACTTTTCATATTACCAAAAAACAGAGCAAAATATAATTATATTATTTTTTCATTCGTAAGATTTAAAATTTCTTATTCGTCAAAAGTACCACTTTCTACACTTGTAACATAAGTACCACAGTTTTATTAAGTATGTAGGTATCTATTAAATTGTTTTTATAGGTTTCCGAGTATTAACCAATATTTTCGTTTTTTGTATACAGTATGGAACAGCTAAATGGAATAAAATCGATAACGAATAAAGGAGGGCTTGTAGAGAAAAACGCTTGGACACGTCGATTTGTATTTTTAAATGCGTATTTTTTTCAAGAAAAAAATATATAAAGTGTGTCATGTACAATGTCGTACACATATCTACAACTGTTTCGGAAATGTTTACCGAATTTATTACAAAAATTAACAATAAAAAAAGAAAATTATTTTATTTCACAAATTCGGTACATTTGTTTACTGATATGAAAAAAAAACAATTTTGTTTATTTTCATCCAAACTCATAGCCTTAGCATCTTGTTATCTGCCTGCATGACAGTGGAGACCAGTGTCAGTGCTATTGTCGTTTAAATTTACTTAACTGTACGTAATATCAGAAAAATTGTGCATTTAACAGAATAACACAAAATAACCATCTACAAAGGATTGGTTATGGAAGTTTCTCGCTTATTTCATGAACATTTTCCAAATTTGCTGCCTGTATTCCAAGGAATAATTAACAAAATAGAAAAGCCAATGCTGTAAGTGATAATACGAAATTGGCTATTACGCTTGAGTTTCAAGAGAACCCACATAATTCTGGTCAAAAAGCACCCCACTGTTCAACGTTAGTCACACATCAATTTTTCGAGTATTAAGGGAAAGTAAAATGCATCCCTATGAAATGATATTATATGACTATATATGAAATGATACCGACTAAGGAGCTCATGGAAGACGATTTCGATAGGAGAACGTATTTCTGTGTACAAATGACGGTAAGGTTAGATAACAATGTGATCCAGTTAGAAGATGTTTTGTTTCCTGATGAGAGCACATCTACACTTCACGGTCATGTTAATCGCCAAAATTGTCGCTATTGGTCTAATGAGAATTCTCACTGGATGAATGACGATGATGATGAAAAAGTTACTGTTTGGGCAGGAATTGTTGGAAATCATATCGTAGATCTCTTTTTCATTGATGGCAACTTGAATGGAAATCAATATTTAGAACTGCTCCAAAATAATGTCGTGCCAACTTTGACACACTTATATCCTGATCTAGTAAACCCACAAATTCCTGCCAATACAATATCATTTCAGCAAAATGGAGCACCGCCCCATTACGAAATCAATGTCTGGCAGAAGGAGTTACCTTTCTTAAATGACTAAAAGAAAATATGCAAGAATTGTAGAAACAAAACAACTGTTGAAATCGAGAACAAACACATAACGCAAAAACTATATAAGACAGGGTATGTCAGGAAAGCGATATGACGTCATCCATTTTTTATGTCAACACCCATTTTCAATCCAGAATTAGAAAAGGCATTACAAATTTCAAATCGTAAACATTCTATCTAATTTAAATGTACGAATTGGACGCCGTTAGCTAATTGTTCGGTGTTTTCTTTCTTGCTTTTTAAATCTTTGAAATCCGCTGGCCTAATAACGTATATTTTATTATTTATCTCCAGACTACATTTTATTTCATTAATTAGATGCAGTTTTTCCAAATTGTTGGATAGGATATAAGTCACTCCAAAGAATTCTTAAGTTAACTTAAACCTATCTAAGCAATTATGATACAACCTTTTGGAGATTTTCCAATCCCTTGAATATATTGGTTCTGGTGGAGAACTTACTATGCTATAAATTGAAGGTGATTGCGGGGCTTCTACTTGTGTACAATTCCCTCGTTTCCAGTTGCCGATAATTAAGAATAACTTTAGTACTTGTCGTGTCCACTAGAACAACCCTATATCCGGATAGCATATAACCTGTATATATTTGGATTATATCCAGGTCCTAGAAGCGCCCCATACATGTAATATCTTTAGTTACGTCACTTCAAATTGTCAAACCTTTTAATCTTAATTTTGTTCGTTGAATCGACGGAATAAATTTAGAGATACTCTTCTGTTTGAAGTATTGACTCTGGCCTTTTAAGGACTGTGCTGACTGATAACCAAGGCTGCAGCCAATTTTTTTTTGTCAGGGGAGAGATGATTTTGGATTGGTAGTGTTTGATTAATTTGGAAATTTATATTATTATTATTAATGTACATATTTCCAGTATATAACTACGACCTTGCCACTAACAACACCATATTCTTAAATTTGTATGTACCTAGTGTATTTACAGACAGAGGCGATCTGCCCTCACGAAAGCTTCTAAGTCACTGTATTTAAAACTAAAAAATGGAAACCTGTTGTCAAAAGGCTACATAAAGTCACTTATAACGTAATAAAAAAGCCTCACACCCCTTCCTGGGTAAATTGATCGCCCCCATGAACCACGAAAAAGCCCCCCCCCTGAAGCTCTTGTCTAAATCCGCCCCTCATCACAGAACTCTTAGTTAAGGTCTCATATAAATATATCGAGTTCATTTGCTTATTATTTCATGAACGCTAATTGTGGTAATAAAAGAATGTTTCATATCTAAAAATCTTTTAAGACATCAAAATAGTGAATTTTAACCTTTGACCATTTCAGTTGAAATAATAATAATAACGTACTGTCTGACATCATATTCGTTCCATTTTATTTTAACCTTGACTGAACGAACTATTTCCATATAAGCTTTATTTTATTGAAAGTAATTCATCGGTTTAATTATATAACGCAGAATTTCACACTTACAATATAATGGACTGTGGATTATTTCAAGAAAGATTTGCTATTTTCTTACATCTCTACCATTAGTTTCCATCATTTCGTTCCCGTAGATAAATTAAGATATTACAAAATTCCTTTTCTATTATTTTTTTGTCTTGATTTTACATCATGTATCGACAGAGTAATTTTTAAATATATATAAGACATGTTTTATATTCATGGGATTAATTACTTACTTTAGTTATTTAATACTTGAATGTTCTTTTTACATTTTTGTCGTTTGGTACAATTTGTAGATTTCACATGTTTGTATCATGTTAGACATTTTGTCAATAGACGATGATTTCTAAAATCTCTAGTCTTTCGCCTGCAATTTACCTTCAAATTGAATTTTTTCAGAGAATTTTTCTACTACCGCACTCTTCATAAAAATTGGATTTCGGTTCTCGAGTGATTTATTTAAAACCAATTCTCAAGTCATTGGATATTCTGAATTGTCACAAGTCATTTCTATCAATTTCCGAAGAAGAAGAGTATAATACATACCAGGTATATACCAATCTTCACAACTGTACATAGTAGATATATATAAATATATATTTTTTTCTTTTCGATTTTCTGTAATAACAGCAATACTGAAAGTAGGATACATGAAAAATTTGTATGTTATACGATACCTCATTAAAACCCGAATATTTAAAAAATAACTTATTTAAAAAAGGACAAACAGGTACATATATACTTATTTATCAAACTGGTAACAGATTTCAAGAATTAGGTTTCTGATGAGGGGTGACGTGTCCTGTTGGAACGTCGACAGTTTAGCATCGATCCCGGCAGGGATCAGTTGTCAACTTTACGGATGAATTCTCGGACACCACCAGATATATACAGTGTGGAACAGCCAAATGGAATAAATTCGATAACGAATAAAAGGGGGCGTGTTGAGAAAAACGCTTGGAAACGTCGATTTGTTTTTTTAAATGCGCATTTTTTGGATTCTGCAGAAAATTCGGAAATATTAAGTGTTTTCTGATTTATTACAAAAATTGTTGTTTTGTTTATTTTTGTCAAAACTCATAGCCGTTGCTATTGTCATTTGAATTTCGTTAACTATACGTAATAATATCAGAAAAATGATTCATTTAACAAATATGCACAAAATAACCATTCCACAAATGACTGGTTATGGAGATAACACACGGACACAAATGGAAGTTTCTCGTTCATTTCACGAAAATTTTCCAAGTTTGCCGCCTTTATCCCAAGGAACAATTAGCAAAATAGAAAAGCAATTTCACAAGCTTGATCATGCAAGACAGATAAAAAAAGTAGCTGTGAATGCTCTAAGTCGAAAAGCAGCCTCAAGAATATATATAAAATAATTATAGTTAAAAAAAAACTAAAAATATACGCTTTAATAGCTAACCGAACTAAAAAGCAGAAAACTGTCTAAGTTTTTAGTCTCATAAGCATGTCTTTAGTATTTATATTACGAGGATGAATCAAATATGAACCGGACTTTTGTTTTAAAAATTTTATTGGTACGATCCATACAAATTTTAATACATATTATTTTTCCTCTCTTATTTATACATTTTTCCCACCGAATCGGAAGTTTTTTAATACCTTTCTCAAAGAATGAAACTGGTCGTGTCGATAACCAATTGCGCACAAACGTTTCTACACCTTCGTTGTCCTCAAAGTGGTGGCCTCCCAGTTCTTCTTTAAGTGGCCCAAACATGTGGTAGTCACATGGCGACAAATCAGGACTGTAAGGCTGGTGTTCAAGGGTTTCCCAATGCATTTTATTCAATTTTCCTTGAGTCAATGCAGCTGTATGTGGCCGAGCGTTGTCATGCAACAAAATCACACTTCGGATAAACATATCCCGCCTCTTTTGCCGATAGGCAAGTTTCACTTGTTGGAGTAGTTCGCAGTAATACTCAGCATTAATTGTACGGCGCTCGTGCAGAAAATCGATCAGCAGTACGCCTTTCGAATCTCAAAAAACTATTGCAAGAGTTTTCCCTGCAGAGAGACGGGTCTTGGCTTTCCGCGGTGCTGTCTCTCGGTCATCTGAAAACTTTTTGTGCCAGTCGTACACTTGGGTCCTTGAAAGTGTTTCATTGCCGAACTGTGCAGATAGTCGACGCAAAATTTCAGATGGTCTAACGCCCTCCCGCGCCAAAAATTTGATAACAACACGTTGCGCAACAGACGTATGCACCTCTTGCTCTGACATGAAGCTACTAACAGCGCATCGACTACGCCTCGCCAAACCGACGAACTCTCCTCTTCTTAACATCCCTACCTAACATATATCGAGACGTCACGCCACTCGAATTACCTACAGGGCGAGAAACATAAAAGTCCGGTTCATATTTGATTCACCCTAGTAAAAAGTTTACTTCATGTTAGCAGCAAATTCTACTACTGGAAACTAGATGGCAGAAGTTAATAGACGAATTTGTGTTTAGGCAAGATCAGTGACAAAAAGACAACAAACAGACCCGTGTGCCAAATTTCAACTTAATTGGACTTCTTTAAGTTGGTGAAAATTACGTTGAAAGTTTCCGTTACATAGATAGATACATTACCTACATACCGATCGACCTAATAAAAGCGTATTAATGATACGGACTCAAGAGCTCATGGAAGACGATATCGATAGGAAAACGTATTTCTGTGAACAAATGATGGTAAGGTTAGATAACAATGTGATCCAATTAGAAGATGTTTTGTTTTCTGATGAGAGCACATTTACACTTCACAGTCATGTTATTCGTCAAAATTGCCGCTATTGGTCGAATGAGAATCTTCACTGGATAACAGAAAAACATACGCAATATCCTGAAAAAGTTAATGTTTGGGCAGGAATTGTTGGAAATCATATAGTAGGTCTCTTTTTCATTGAATGGAGATACATATTTATAACTGCTCCAACTTTGACAAACTAGTATCATGATCCACTAAATCCACATGTTCCTGCCAATACAATATGGTTTGAGCACCGCCCCACTTCGAAATCAATGATTTGACGCCATTGAACTACATTTTGTGGGAATATGTCCAAAGTACTGTATACGAAACAAGAGACAATCACATTAAATTGTTCTCTCCTTCTGATATATTTTGGATGAGTCAGCGACAACGAAATACTTAGAAAACTAATTTTCAACGACTTCCATTTTGTCTCATATATTATGAAAATGTATGTTAGTGAGTAAAAAAATGCCATCGTTGAAAAACTGTAAAAAACATCGTTAGTGTGAGTAATTATCTTAATATTTGAAAAGTTCTTGTTCTAGAAATGAATGACCTCAGTCATACATAATAAACGTTGCGATGTTATATTTTTTAGAACGTCAACGACTAGATTAGTTTTTCCACGTCAATTTTCCAGCATATTCATGTTTTCCATGTTTCTTGCTATTCATAAAGAATGTAAGTGGAATTTTTCATGTATTATGGTAATATTTACAAAACCTAATTGTGAAGAGTTACAATTACTGACCAATTCAATTTTTAACACAAATATACAAGCAGCAATTAATAATATGTGATAATACTTAATAGGTAATAATGTTTAATTTATTGTTGGAAAACAATAGCTCTGAAAGTATAGGGGTACTAGCGTTACTATACATTGAATAATTAAATAGTTACATCACCACTGACATCTACAGCATGAACGAATTTGGGTAGTTTCATAGTACAACTCGATAACTACAAAAATATACTAGATTGTTAGGTAATTAATTTGTACAGAATGACCACCTTTTAATGTTTACATTTTTTACTTCCTGGCTAGGTACCTAACATCATTGAATGTTGTTATTTATTTGCTAGAGTTGTAGTTTGTTATAATTACTTTTAGCTTTTTAGTTATAGGTGGAAGTCCGTTATATTTTTTTTAAAATGTTTTATTTCTATTTCTATTGCTTCGGGAATAGTAGATGCCCTAAGGGAGTTAAGAGATACGATAGTCCTACTGTCCTCGAAGTTGATAGAGTGTCCTGTTTGGATATTATGATGCGCGAGAGCTGAAGTCGGATCTTTTTTGACGTGCCTATTTGTACGACCGATGTAGCTTTGTGGGCAATCGCGACATGGAATTTCGTAAACTCCTTTATCCTCGTTAGGTTCTTTATCCTTAGGGTTCCCGGTTAAGTTGGCTATAGTTTGACTAGTGTTGAAGACCGTCTTTATTTGATGTCGGTGTAGGATTTGTGCTATTTTGTCAGTGACTCCTCGAATGTACGGAAGGAAGGCTTTTGGGTGTTGTTGGTCTGTTTCTGATGGGGTTGGTGTACTCGGGGGTTGTGGCGATTGACGAAATATGCGTGCAATGTGGTCTGGATGATAACCGTTTTGTCGAAGGATTTGTTGAAGATTATTAAGTTCGTTTTGTCTATTGTCAATGTATGTTAGGCGAATAGATCTAAGGGCTAAAGATTTAATTACAGAACTTAATTGGGCAGGGTGATGATTTGATTGGGCATTTAAGTATCGATTGGTGTAGGTTGGTTTCCTATAGACTGTAGACTGTATGTGAGAATGTGCCATGGCTGGTTTTTGTTATGAGGACATCAAGAAACGGGAGCGAAGAATCGGATTCGATTTCCATTGTAATTTGAATGTTAGAATGTATACCATTGAGGTGTTGTAGAAAGAAGTCTAACGAATCTCTGCCATGAGGCCAAATGACAAAAGTATCATCAACATATCTAAGCCAGCAGGAAGGTTTTAAATTAGACGAGTTTAGGGCCTGGGTTTCTATTTGTTCTATGAAAATGTTAACAAGCACTGGAGAAAGAGGTGAACCCATCGGGGTCCCACGTACTTGTTTGAACAGAGTGTCTTGAAATGAAAAATATGTGTTAGAAGAACAGTGCTGTACCAGTTTGATGTCAGAAGAGATATTGTGTTTAGGTTTTAGCATATCTAACGTTTCTGAAATGGGGACATTCATGAAAAGAGATACAACATCAAAGCTAACCAAGATATCATTTTCTGAAATTCTATAAGCGCCTAACATATCTAGAAAGGAAGAAGAGTTCTTTACGTACGAGGATGCTTGTTCGGCTAGAGGTTAAAGGGTTTTGGCTAAGTACCGGGCTAATTCTTGAGTCGGGGATTGTAACGAACTAACAATGGGCCTAAGAGGAATGTCCGGCTTATGAATCTTGGGTAGTCCGTAAATTTTGGGAATTTTAGAAGATTTTTCACGAGGAATGATGGTCTTTTTGACGTCAAGAGGAAGATGTGTTGTGTTGATGATTTCCTTGATCTTTTTCTCAAGTATGTAGTCGGATTATTGTTAATTATTTCGTAGTCTGGAGTGTGGAGTAGAGATTTCATCTTGTGAATATAGTCTTTAGTGTTGAGAAGAACAGTCGCGTTACCTTTGTCGACAGGAAGAATAGTTATGTCACCGTTGTTTTAATGCATGTTTTTCGTTCTTGGAATTACCCGAAATTTGACAAATGATTTTTAAAACGTAGATAAACCGCAATTGACGTGCAATAAGACAACTGAACGTTTCAAGATTTAAATCTTAAATATTCTATGTGGACTCATATTGAACGAATGCATTTCACTTTCGTTGCTTTGCCAAGACAAACTGCTAATTTCATTTTAATTATTTGAACTGATAATTCCTAAATTTTTTCCACAGATTCATACGTCAATGAACATTTTATCAGGCTGAACAAATACATAACAGGTCAAATGTCAACACGTTTGCTGGTAATTCAAGAAATTCAATTTAATTAATTTAAAATAAATTGCGTTTGTAATAATATGTTAAAATTCTTAAGGTCACACGTAGCACTTCATGACAAAAGACAGGCGTAATATAATCTACTATGAAGGGAAACAATCTCAATACCTATCGGTAATGATTTGCATTAGAATTACCAGTAGCCTAGGTCATAGGATGAGATAGGTAATCTGTGTTCATGTTTATTTTGCTACTAACAATTCAGATAAACGAAAGTAAGTAAATAAATGTCAAAATCTAAAATAACTTGATATATTTATCGACTTTTAGGATATCCGATATAGTTTTGTGCTTTTTTTTGGGAATCACACAATTGCTGGAAAGTATGTACATTTCAAATAGGTACTCCTAACGTTCCAGGGTCGAAAACAGACCCCCCTTCTCAATGGCGACATTTCGACCCTGAAACGTTTGGAGTATTTTAAATATACCTACAGACTTTCAAACATTTGTGGTGTTATTCCCAAAAGTGCTTAAATATTGATAAACGTAGCACAACTATCCTTCAGGAAACAAGGTACTTTTATCTTATAATTTCGAAATTAGGAAAGAGAGAATAATCGAATCTGAAACTATAAGGTATTGTAACCTTATAGTTTCAGATTGTTGAGGTTATAAATACGTCAGCATAAACAGTGTGTCCACTTAAGTTGGTATCAATTGGAAAAGATTTCTATATAATAATTTAACAAAAAGTTCATGGTTCATCTGCATGGTCTGAAACCTAAACTCAAAACACAAGCTATAACACTTTAAAGTGAAATTCCTTTATTTTCGATATTATTGAAATATATTATGATACAAAGTTAATTAGAAATGAAAATGAAAAAAAAAAAATTAAAATCAATATTTTTTTAAAGGGAAAATTTTGATTTTACATAAAATTTGGTGGAGTGCATAAGAAATGAATATAATTGGAATTAAAATGAGTAATAATTAACTGATTTTAAAAATGATGAAAGCTTTCAATTCGTCTGCATACACAATGTGATCACAGTAAATTTCCGGAACTCTGTCTCTTTCTATGGGATTTGGTTTTCAAGTACCTACTTATTGCAAATTTTTAAAGACAAGTACTTTAACGTTTTCTAGTGCCGCTATATCAGCCGGTAGAAATTACTTTTCAGCATACCCTAGTACTTTATAATATTAGGTACCTAATTAGTTACCTACAACTAAAAATGTAAAACAACCTGAGCCGTATCTTATTATAATGATGTTACTTAGGGTATTTATGTCACAAAGTATTGCACTGATAAAATAAAGGTTTCTTTACAATAACAATCAGCTGCACTATATATAACTAGGGGGGAGAAGTTGTCTTGGTCCATGGACATAGTAATTTGGTGAATGGTGGATAATTGGGATTTCCATTACGATATTTTATCGCGGAATGAATTCCGACATCCAGGACTTTTAGGAACATCTAGTCAGTATCGTGATTGCCATTACGACCCAAAACGCAAGGGCGGATCCAGACACCTGCTTCCGGGGGGGGGGGGATTTCATGCTTCAGGGCGGGGTGATCCTATACTAAATTTACATAAACATAATTTTAAACCCAGATTTCTTGGGCTCCTACATTATAAATATGTCACAGGTTTACCTTCTTCTAGGATCTTGGGGTTAAGATTACCTCGTTTTAATATTAAATTTACTAACTTTGCGGCTCTCTGAGGGGCCAATCGCTTCCATTTACCCCTTCCCCCCCATGGATTCGCAAATGCCCAAAAGTCGGTAAGATCCAAAACATTTTGTGAGCGACAATAAGAGAAAAACACATTGTGGCAGGATTCTTGTACTATTAAAAAACTATTTATTCTTTTTGATATCCCTTCAGAAGAAATGTTTTTACTATTAATTAAGTTAAGTTTTTAACTTTGTAATCCACTCATTTGGATTCCATCATATCGATTTTATTTAACTTCCTCATAAGGATTGCTTTGTGTATCAGATTAAAACCTTTAGCCAAATCCAAAAACACTTTTTTCCTCATTATTTAAGCTTTTTTTTCAATCAGCTGAAAAATTCCAGACAAAACACTACTTCCCTTTTAAAATCTGGTCGACAAACATTTTAAATGATGTCCCTGTTTAAAAATGATATTCACATATCCAACAAACAATACATAAAATTACATGCCGTGGAGCCCACATATAGTTTACTTTTATAGTTATAGCACATATCATGAAAACTAAAACAATAGTTTTATTTATAGTTCCTTAAACATAAATTTATATTTTCTTTTTTTTTGCCTTAGGCTTATGCAACTAACAATACACTCTTGTGTTGCAGGTAATTTCGTGGAGGAGCCTAGGCAACAAGAGTACAGCCCCGCCTCTCAAACCAACGATGGGGTGGAGTTGTCGCCCCACTCTAGAGCCGCCACGCCCCTCGAATGTTTCCCCTACACCACCGAAGTCGATCAAGATAACTACCAGACACTGGTCAGGGCTGATGCGAGGTTTATACCGAACTTGGCATTGGACGAGGTAAGGAAACCGGCTGTGTAATTGATCTTTTGATTAAAGATGAACTCACAGGCATTATTGTTAATATAGAAGTTATCGATTATTGTCAGTCACAATTTTATCTTTGGTGATAATGAATGAGTTATTTTAAATTTGGAGTAACTATATAACTATTACAAAACTTTCTATTGTTGTTATAGAAGATATTCTTTACTTTGAAGCATTCAAGCCTGTGCTTTAGGTTTAATTATAAAATTAGCCTTAAATCATCATTAAAGTGGTAAATATATGTGGGGAAAGGAGGGTAAGATTTTTTCAGCTCCAATTCCAGAACTGATAAACTTTTATTGAAATAATCAATAATCTTTTACCCAAACATGCCTAAATCTTAGGGCACCAATTGGGCAAGGGTACTCAATTTGTGTACATATTTAGGTCTTGGTAATAAAAACACTAGGTATCTTCAGATTTCTTAACCCTGATCGATTTTCTCGTTCTTATTTATACGGCACAAAGGAGTTTCTTATGAATCTCTTATTGTATTTTGTGCAGTATTTGATGATGCATATGAAATGAAGACGGTAAAGATTATATTGGATCTCGAATATTTGGATGTTGTATATGAGAACCTTGGCTCTGGAAAACTTGTTCTGGTAATTGTGCTGGTTGTTGGCAAAATCCAAATTCAAAGTACATATGGAATACTGGCCGTCACAGAAGATGTGCTTAGTATAGTTTTTGATGGCGACTTAGTGGAGTAATTGCCGATTTCATTTGAGTTTCGCCAGTTTGTGGTTGCACCTGATTTATTTCGATAACTGTAGATTCAACGGCAATGAAATCGGCGTCAGTATTTTTCGGTTTTCTGGGTACTAAATCAGAATGATAATGCAAATAACCTGTTATCCAGTGATTGCTTAATTCTCTATTTACTGGCTTTGTGGTGCTTTTTTACGGAAAGTTAATTGATTGGCTAACGTTTCAAAGTTGTGAAACTAAAGAGTTGATTCTACATCTGCTGTAAAGAAACAATAAGTGCAGCATCGTCTTCTTTTCCTTCTTGAGTGAAAGTAGTTTCAAGATTGCCTGAAAAAATATGTAATTTCAGTTGAGGTTCTAAAGCATTTTGACGAATGTCATAAAATTTGCATCCTAATTTATACCTGTTTTTTTCATCAGACACATTTTGAATTGTCATTACTTCATCCGCCTATTCTCCTAACTTGCCCTATTACATAGTCTAGGAGAGCATATTTATGTCTGTCAATGCGGTGTTATAGATGAACTCTGGTTTATAGAAGATGTCCAATTGTATAAAGATATGACGAGCCCATTGGGATTATGTAGTGAATTGTACGAATTATGATTTTTAGGATGTTTTTCAAAATGTTCCAGGCTTACTAGTCAGCCAATTTCTGAGTTAAACGAATCTCTGATATTATTTGCCACGAGGAAATTATATTCATAAAGACGTAGGTACCCTTGCAGTCAAAGCATATTCTCGTTTTGTCAGTCATAATTTAGATATAGTACATATTTTTGCATCATTGAAGAGGTTGTAGTCTTGCTCCGAATGGTCTCTCAAAGCTTTTTGAGGGATTTCTTATCTTATTTACAACCATAACATCTTTCAAAGTATGTATCACATTTTGTAAAGACGCGTTCTGAAGTAATCTAGGATATAGAAAGTTAGTTTTTTAGAACTAAACGTCCCGTCAAGCTTATAAACGCCCAACAAAGAGGTCGGTCAGGCACATGGGCGTACCGAGGGGGCAGGGGACGGTGGCTCCCCCTGACCTGAAAAACCGACCGTGAACCATTAAACCTTCCCAAAAAATTTTCTGTCTTGCACCCTCTGGATCATAAATTTTTCTGAGTAGTCCCTCTATCTATGAAATTTTCCTTCCGGTCTGCCCCCCCCCTCTAGGACAATTTTTTTTCTAATTTTCCCCTCCCTAAACCAAAAGCTGGGTACGCCTTTAGTCAGGCATGTGCATGCGAGGGGGGCACTTGCCTTCCCCTTTACCTCTCCGGCCAACCACTGGCGTTTCGTTACTTGTGAACTAAAGCCCTATGATCATGTATTATAGTTAGTTCCTAATGAATTAAATGAACAGTTTTGTCTGGGTTAAGAGAAAATGATTGATTTGCTCCTGAGTGACCAAAAATTTGTCGACTTGCCCCTCCTCCTCCCTAGGTCAAAACGTGTCAATTAGTCTCCCTCTAAACTAAAATCTGGCGACACCCCTGCTCCCTACACCATATTGGAGAGATTTATAATATATTTTAAGATACATCAGTAAAACAGATGATTTGTTAAAATTAAAAAAAAAAAAATAAAAATAGTAGCAGAATATTGACACTCATAATTATGATAAATGTGGCTTAAATATTTCCTGTAACAATGTATCAACACAACACTATTGATTATTTGTTCGTATGTCACATAGCCAGCGTTCACTTGATATTGCTTAAATTTTTTTTACAAAACTACATCTTCATTTGAAAAATAAATGTCTACAGCAAGTCCAATATTTGGAAACAAAAGCCTTAAAGGGATCTCCTCGTATGTTCTAAAGCTGTTGGTACTGGCGGATCCAGGATTGTCATTTAGGGGGAGAGGGGGGCTTGATCTCGTTTGGTGGTGTGCTTGACGTCACTGAAGATTGATTTTAGTGCAATAAATAATAAAAAAATACTACTTGAATGCTTTGGGGGGGGGGGGGCTCTGCCTCTTAGCTCACCACGTGGATCCGCCAGTGGCTATTGGGGTAATTTACTATAAAAAATGGATATAATTTCAAGCTTAATAATTTAAGAAACTTATATTTATAATTTCGTTGAACGAGTATATTGGTTTAACAACAACTAACAAAAAGTTTTTTTTGTTTTCTATGTCGATATTTAAAGTTGGTAAAAAGTTTAACATTTTGCTGTGTATCACACTATTTGAAACTGATGAAAGTGATGAAAGTTAATTATAATATCAAAAATCAGTAGCAATTTGCATTTTGATTCGGTTACAGGTTCATATCGATGAAACCCATACGACAGAGTACATACAACTTGGCCCCACTGGTCTCGGCGGATCTCCACATGGCAGTGACACTCCTAGCCCTAGCCTTACACCTCACATAACCTATACCGGAGTACCTGGGCTTCATTCTCCAACCAACAACAATTTGGCAAGGTAAATATTTCTACTATTGTAATGGGTACTAAAAATGAATTGATTAGATACAGTTTCAATAGTTTACATCGTTAAATTGATATCGACGGTTTTTTGACAAAACCTCTTAAGCGACAAATCTTGCTAAATAACGTTTTTTGGCATATACGATTCTTCGAAATTAATGGCATATCCCTACAAAATATCATATCCGAACAAAAAGGTTATCATTTAAATTTTTTAGCATTTCTGTTATCGTTAGCCCTACTTTTTTTAAACGTTTCATATTAAAACGTCGGATACGATAGTTTTCGGGTGCTTACGCTATTAATTTACATACCATCCTTAAAATTTTCGTACTGACCGCTAATTACACTAGCCAACTTAAAGAGTTTTGTGAACTTTAGGTATGGCGTATGGTTTTCGATGTATTTTTGCCTCTAGAATTTGAATCTATAGTCAGTTTTGCTCCATCACTCTTCGGTTTTCCGTAAATCGCTAAAAGCCTTCGGAAAAATTGCGAATTTTAAGAAGTGAAGGGTGATTGAGCCAAACTGACTACGGATTCGATTTCAAGTGACACATTCGTTAAAAGTGAGCTTGATAACATTTTATGAAGAAATAATATTAATTGTATGTCTCCTAATTAAAGGACAAATGAAAACTACATTCAATTTACAATAGTGTTATGCGAAAAAAAACATGACAGACATAAAATCATATCTTATACGCCATTTTATATCAAAAAGTACCCAACAATATATCTTATGTTGCAAAAATTAATAATAATACTGACCTTAATTTGTATATATTGATTTGTCTCAAAGAAAAAGTAGTCTGATGTCTGTTGTAAAATTTACCATTTGTCGCTTAAGACGTTTTGTCAAAAACCCATCGATATTATCAAGAAATGTTCGTATCTTATGTGAAGTCCTTTGTACTGTCTTAGGTCACTTTTTAAGATACCCACCATTTTCTGTATTGATTCTTGGCCGAGTTTTGCGTTAAATCCTCCAGTTTGAAAGATTGGGTCGCTTACGATTTATTTATTACGATTTACTGCTTCTTCAAGATCATACACTGCAATGATTTTGCAGTCCCTCTAACTTAATCATATTCTTTAATTGTGTGTCCCATGCTGTGTTCAAAATGGAGGAGAAGTGGTTACGTAGTTACAACGACATAGAACCGATGAAAAAAAAAAATCAGAAACAACAGAAAGTTGGGCAACTAAATCGGAAGACATGGCGAAATATGAGAGCTAGTGATGATGAAAGTGTTAGTTATTTCTGAGTTATACGAGGATTACGCCGTTAGGCCTATAAATATAACAGCAGAAACACCGGGCCGGAGTTAAATAGGTGAAATATGTTTGAAATAATATCATTTTTTTTTATTTGAAAATTAAGTTACACGTCAGATTTAAATTAAGAATTAAATTACACATTAGGATCAATACTTGAGTCGTAATATTGTGGCGATTATATTAATTCTCTTGAAATTTGTATACATCACTAAGAATGGCACAAAGACAGAGAAGCAGTGACAGAGAAGTAACGAGAAACGGGAAGTATATTTCGTAAGAATCTTTCGCTTTCATCGTTCAGTCTCAAAAGACTTTATGTTATTTTCCCCTTGAAGCTGTGACATTTCTTTTTGGTGAAAGCGCCAGGAATGACAAATGTATATTTCCAGGAGAATAGTTATGGTCTTGAATTCACGCAGAAATCACATCAAAAAATATTTATTTTTCCCACTGTTTTCAATATTCCAGTCAAATTTTCCGATTTTTCCTTCTCTAAAAACCGTAATAATCTGAACATTCCAAAAATTCAGTCAAATCGGCCTGCCATGCATGTTACGTACTGGGCCTACCAACGATTTAATTTTTAATTATACATTAGTACGAGAAATAAAGACATAAATTGTATTAGCAAAAACATGGTCAAGTATGAATTTCGAGTAACTTACTACTTCTTGAGTGACCATTATTATTATCTGGTCGATCATTCGTTCTTGAAAAATATAACTATGGACTTGGTTTGAACTTTAAACAAAACATACAGGAGTCGAACGAGTCATCTACAAAAAAAATCTACCAACAGGAAAACAAATTGCGATAAGAGCGCTTCCTGTTATGTATTTTCGTTGGCCATTATTTTAACTTATGGTTTTGCTTGAATAATAATCATTCTAAATCAGTTAACACCACTGATAATATCGTGTGAACGAGATCGTTACATTTTTAATCGATTCATTAAATATATACATAAAAAATGTATTGGTGAGTAATTTAATTTGTTCATCGTATTGATAAATGTATTTCAAATCGATTAATACTGTGACATTATGTTACATGATAAAATAATCTTAGATTCAGTATGTAGATGGAGCTCATTTTGGACAATTGAGCAATTCATTTATTTAATTACAGTGTAAATGTGAAATAATAATTTTAGTATTTATTTAATTTATTCATCAAATTTTGTATAAACCAAACAAAATTAATAAGCCTGAGTAGGTATTTTAAATGTGCTATCAAATGCTGTAAGGTCTACTTAGTGACCACAGTGGCCTTGTGACGTCATCTATTTCTGTTACATCATCTGTTATCACTAGTAGAGCAGTTTGCAACCGTTTATTTTCATACCACAAATTTTATAAGTGTAACTTTCATTCTACTATAAGCCCCGTAACTTCACTTCCTTCCTAAAAGAAATTAAATTTAAATGAATCAAAATGAAAACCATTAATCTGTACGATATACTCTCATGGTATATCTTGACATTTAAACTAGTTATTTGTGATGAAAATTTGACATTTACATTGATGTTTACAGTTTTTTGGCACATATTTTTTCGAATTTCAGAAAAATGGTATGTTTTACATTATAGAGAAATATATGGCATCAAGTTGGAACATATCTTTGTAGATTACAATTTAAAATATTCAAATTGCTTGAGCCTTTTTGAGAATACAGTGATAATTTAATTACTTTTTTGTCTGATTTTTTGGAAAACCGTAAATTTCATGTTATAGACAAGTATGTACGTTTCTGTAATATAATGCAATTCAAAGCACCAAAATTGCCCAAGCCGTTTTTTAATAATCAATGGTCATACATAAAATAAAGATGCTGACGAATTGACAACCTCCTGCTTTTTGGAACTCTGCTCTTTAAGTTATTAGGCCAAAAATTACAAAAGTCTGTTTACCATAGCAAATAAAAGACTGACATTGCCACAATGCTTAACAATTGAGCTTTGCAGTGTTTAATTATAAAAGTGGTGATTGGAAAATTTGAGTATACAACTCATAAAACTTGTTAAGTGGGGTCATGTTCAAACACGGAAATGACAGATATGCACTGACTTCGTTCTCGAAAGGTATTTCAGAGGATCCATCAACGTTTAAGAAAAAATGGCTCGTTCCAATCAAGAGTAAATGATCGTGGCAGAGATGGTTTTTTCGAAAATCGAGGCGGATTCCGAATTTTGCAGCTCTTATTTTGTTTACGGATGAGGCAAGCTTCAGTAAAGACGGTTACCCATGCAGCATATTTCAGTCCAGACATTACATTTGGTCTTCCGTCAACGTTTGGGCAGGCGATCGGCTAATCAGACCGTTTATGTTGTCTAATCGATTGAATGGTGAGGATTATTACAATTTCTCATGAAGACAAGACTAATGAGTTGTATGGAGAAATATGGATAGGCCGAGAAGGTCCGGTTCCCTGGTCTCCACGGTCCCTTGACCTTAACTCCCTGGACTATTTTTTGTGGGGTCATCTCAAGGCAAAGGTATATACAATTCCATTTGAGACCATTCAGGAACTACGGGAGGAAACTGAAACCGTGTGCATGGTAATTTCGAGCAGCTCTCGTAATTTAACTTATTATTACTAATTTCAATCCCATTATTTTCAATTTCCCATTAAGCTATTGTCTGAATTAGTAATTAGTTCTTTAATTAGTAAGAGTTACTCTAAGTTTAAATAGTTTTAGTTTATGTCCTAAATTATTCATAAATTCACTTTATTTAAACAATGTTTCTGAATTTTCAATACTCAATTTACTCTAAAAAAGTTGAAAATATCCATTTGGACAAACATACATTTTTTACATAAAATTGTTAAGATTTTATAAATCTATAAAGAAAATTAAAAAAAAATTGAAATAAAAACAAACACGGGCCGAAAACCCTCTTCGTCAACCTAAATAGAACGCTTCTGATTTCCATGTCGAAGAACAGAGTAGCACAAGTTATTTAACGTAAAAACTTATGTAAGACCCAAACTTATTTTCTATTTATTTTTGACCGTTTTGTCAATATCAAACAAAAAACAGTTTTGTTTGAGCTCTTTTAAGGTCATATAACTTCCTAAGGGTGTTCGTAGGGCACATGTTACGCGGGAAATTTTGGATTATTTTAATGAGTTCTATACACAGCAGAAGTTTGCAACCCTATTTTAGAAACACCCCGTATGTAGCTAAAATGAAAAAAAGAAGGGGGTGATTATTTGGTGAAATTTTTCAGAAAAAATAAGGAGAAAAGTCTTTTGGGTTGATTAATTCATCTCCTTTCTACTTCAGGGTGGAAAAAGTTTCAAAATGTGCAAATAAACTAAATTCTAGTGATGCTCAAGAATATAGAATAAGAGCAAAAATTGAACTCGAAAAATCTGTAAATGTTAAAAATAACTTTATTAATAATGAATTATGTGCAATTAAACATTTAAAAAATGACAATTCTATAAAAATTTTACCTGCTGACAAAGGCAATGCAACAGTAATTTTAAATAAAACTGATTACGATGACAAAATTCAAAATATAATAAACCAAGGACAATACACTAAACTAACAAAAGATCCAACAAGCCAAATAGAAAACAAAATATACCGTTTACTGTACAACCATAAACATGAATTCACAGAACAAGAACGTAAAGCACTCACTCCACACTATACTAAACCACCACATTTCTATGGGTTACCAAAAATTCATAAACCTAATATTCCTTTAAGACCAATTGTCAGTTCTATAAATTCTCCGTGTAGTGAACTTTCAAAATTCCTTTTAAACATTATTCGTCCTCTTACAGGAAGTTCTGTTTCTCATCTAAAAAACAGTGCACATTTCTTAAAAAACTGTCTCATATAGAATACAAAAATACTTTTACAATAGCAAGTTTTGATATAGTAAATCTTTACAACAATGTTCCTGTTTCCAAAACACTTCCAATAGTAAAACACCTACTAGAACGGGACTTTTCATTAAATCAACGAACTCAGTTATCAATTGAATCCATAATGGAACTACTAACATATTGTACCAAAACTACATACTTTCAATTAAACGATGACTTTTACCAACAGTCTTGTCTCTCCCCAGCATTAAGTAACATATTTATGGAAAACTTTGAACAACAAGTAATTTTATCAAAATAAAATAAACCTTTAATGTGGCGTTACGTTGACGACATTTTCGTAATTTGGGAACACAATCTTGAAGAACTAGATAAATTATTAAATGACATAAATAACAAAGAGCCAACTATCAAATTTACCCTAGAAATTGAAGATAAAATAAACTATCTTTCCTAGACATATTAATAACAAAAACAGAATCTTCATTCGAAACAGAAGTTTATAGAAAACCAACTCATACAAACAAATACCTAAATTTCAATTCAAATCATCCGAATACAGTAAAGAAAGGTGTCATTATATGATAGAGCAAAGACCAACTGTTCTGATGATAATAAATTTAACAAAGAAAAAATAATGATAAAAAATATTCTCACTGGAAACAATTACCCCACAAAATTTATCAACAAAGAGTTAAACAGAAAACAAACCTTCCGAATCAACCCCGAACTTCTCTTAACACTACTACTACTCAAGACAACTACATTACAGTTACAACTATACCATATATACAGGGTCTGTCAGAAAGATTCAAAAGAGTGGGCAACAGATTTTATGTTAAAACAACATTTCAAACAAGAAATACACTGAAATCTTTAATATCGAAAACAAAACCAACAAACAAAACCCAGATCTCAAAAAACTGCATATATAAGATTCCTTGCGAATGCAATAAATTTTATATTGGAGAAACATCGAGACCATTAAACGTACGAATAAATGAACACAAGAATTACATAACGAAACGACAATTTGAAAAATCAAAAATTTGTGAACATGCTTGGGACCTAGGCCATAAAATACAATTTGACAATTCCACAATACTTCACAAAGAACAACATAACACAAAACGAAAAATAAAAGAGTCTGCCTTAATTCTTTTGAATGAAGACGATTGTATCGCTTCTACTTCCATAGAATTTAATCGTATCTGGTTACCGACAATTAAGGAAGAAATTATTAATGGTAACCTCCTTTTGAATAACCCAATATCGGGATAGTTCATAAGGTTTTTCCTAGGTTTTCCCTTATGACGTTAATGGGATCACTGAAACAATAGCTTTGATCGCATTTTTGGCGAATGCGCTATCTTATAACAAAGTCGTACCTAGGAACGCCACTTATAAATTCTAAAGACAACTCTTTCAAATTCTTCTAATTTGGTGTTATTGCCCAAAAAAACATAAAAGTAGTATAGGTTAATATATATAAAAAAATTGAAATGTTTTGGGAGGCAGTAACATTTAAATCAAATATTTTCATTAGAGAATTACCCCATAAATATTTTCAGTATTATATAGGTATACCCTGTATATTCTTTAAAAACTTTTGAATTTAATTTTGTCTTATTTTGTTGTTGAGCGTATTTTAAATTCACAGGATGTACTTAGGAATTTTATTGCAATTTACCGATTGATAAATTCATTACCTCAATTATTGAGTCATAGTAGTAGACAAGAATTCTCTAAAAACATTTGTTTCTTAAAAAACCGTAATTACTTATCACTTTGGAAGATCATTAACCGTCTTATCGGCGACGCTCGGTCTAAATCTGACACAACAACTCAACATTTTTTCGCTTCGTGAGCTGATGATGACACAGATGTGTAAAAATTTTATCACGTTCTCGACAAGGTCAGTGTCAGAAATGATGTATGATTCTTCCTAATTTGGGGATAGTGATTTACTTTGCTTTTACATCGAAATATTTTTCACTTAAAATTACCTTTCTACAGAATGTCTCTTAATTGTCTGCCTCTTTACTTTGTCTGCTGTTGGCTAGACATGTTCATCAAGATTAGAAGGGAATTTCACTAGTCCGACGTCCATTCGTCCTGATATTAGGTAGTGGTTGACCGGGCTGTCAAAAAAGGCGTTTGCTGTTTTAAGGTAAATATGTCAAACGGTAGCAGATTTGAATGATTTCCAGGAATCTGTAGAATAATACATAAAAGTTTCTTAGTCATTTTTAACCGACAAAAAGGAGGAGGTTGTCAATTCCTCTATAACTTTTTTTTTATGTATGACGAGCGCTTATTCAAAAACGGCTTGAGCAATTTTGATTATTTAAACTATATTATATTAAGTAACATTACAGAAAGGTTTACGGTTTTCTAGAAAATCAGAAAAAAAGTAAATAAGGGATTAGATTTCAGCGATTTTCAATGAATCTTCACCGTAAAACATACTACTTTTCTGAAAATCGGAAAAATATATACACAAAAACTGGTAAATGTCAAATTTTCATCATAAATATCTAGTTTAAATGTCAAGATATGCCATGAAAGTATGTCGTACAGAGTGTTTGTAATGATTTTCGTTTTGATGCTTTTGAAGTCAGTTTATTTTAGAAACAAAGTTAAGTTACAGTCACGTGATATTGCAGAAAATATACCATTAGCTTATTAAAACGAAAATTTATTATTCCGGCGATCTCTTCTGTGTAGAATACGGAGTGTGCGTGCGTGCATGTAATATTAGGTTACATAAGCAGTTGTATACTTAGGATGGTTGAAATATAAGTTGGGATTGAATTAGTTATACAGGGTGGTTCTAAAAATATTGTACTGGGTAGCACATAAGTAGTTGCGTATACAAGGTGGTTGAAATAAGAGTGGAACAAAACTATAGTTATAGAGAGTGGATTTGCGTTATAGAACGAAAAATAATTACTGTTATACAAAAGGCTTAAAAAATGTCAGAAGCAGTTGAGTATACATGATGGTTGAAATATAAGGTGGAGTATAATTATAGTTATATAGGGCGGTTTAAAAAAGTTATATAGTTTGGAACATAAGTCGTTGCTTAGACAAGGTGTTTGAAGTAAGGGTGGCGTAAAATTATTGTTATTGAGAGTGTATCAAAAATTTGTTATATAAGCATAAGCAGTTAGGATATTTGAATTATAGTAGTCGGCCATCGAGTGCTACAGAATGAAGTGAACATTTTAAAAGGTAAACAAAAACTAGGTTGGCATTTTTAAGATTCCTCTTAAACTCTCGTAATGTTCTAGTAGTATTCTCGGTCAGTCATCATTTTCGTGATATTTATTTATTTTAACTGGAATATTGATGAACATAGTTATGTACAAAAAACAATTATTGTGTTTATTTTTTGTATTAGAACCTCACTATAGATTAGCTCCTAAAAATCAGCTGCGTAGTTATTGAAAAAATCGGTCACCTAAAAACATAGGGTTAATGAACAGAACCTTTCGTTTTCTGAAGTAGCCCAGGTCATTTACGAAAATACGTGACAAAATTAATAGTAGAACAAGAGCGACATCAACGTGTTCTAATGATAAAACATGACTCGTTGTCAGAAAGTTCAACTTTTTTATCGATGCGTTCTTGTTTGTTTTAACAAGAGAGAAACTCAAAAAATCGGTAACAATTTAGTTTTTAACTTTTACACAACATCCACCTATGAAGCCGTGTTTGGTATTGTATGCAATGTTTAACAGAAACGAAAAACCCATAAAATGAGCTACTATACGCTCAACTACGTTAATTGGTTTCTTAGATAATGAAACCTTTATACGAAATTCCAAAAAATAAATAATGGCTTACATATATTTTTTATTTTATAGCTAAAACATTCTTATTAAGTGAAGCGATAGATCTTCTGGTACCCAATTCATGTTCTAAAAATAAATGCTATAGCCCAGGTAGTTTTTGTAAAATTTTAGTGAATCCTATACAGGACATATTTTTTGAAAGGCCTCAGCGGATGACCCTATCATTATAAGTGAACTACCGTTGGAAAGTAGAAGAATTGACCCCTCATCTCACTTTTCCACAGTATAAATACACATAGGTAGTGAAAGTATTTGGCCATCTCGTATTAATTTGTCCCGAGGACTCCATTCGCAAAATTGCTAATTGGTGGTACCTGTGAAGAAACTATATGCTTATAATAAATAATCTTAATACAAATTTTAATTTTAAATCGACACATTAATATTTCTTGCATAATATGGATTTATGTAATAAATTTAGCAAAATGGAATACCTAAACTCAATTTGGACACATATGATAATAATGGAGCAATCATAATGTGCAAAATGCGAAGGCTGTTGAAAGCGTTTTTCCATTTGTAAATGTTTCAATAAAAGATCAAAACATATATATCTAAAGAAATTTGGCTTGTCATATATTAGTATTTATTAATAAAAAACTTCTTAACATGAATCTGAATTGAACAACATAAAAACCTACTATTATTTAGCTATATTTTAAAAGATCAGTGAATACAGAAGGCAAATTTTCGTTTTTATTTAAATTCAAAATAGGTACGCCTTTTGCATATTATAAATGATTGTTCCATCATTATCACCAGTTTCTATTTAAATAGAGTTTAGACATTCCATTTTGCTAACTTAAAATTTCCATTAAGATTATTTATTATAGGGAGTTTCTTCACAGGTACCACCCCTTGGCAATTTGTCGAATGGACTCGTCCAGACAAATTGATGCGGAATGGCCAAATATTTTCAGTACCTATATATATTTATACTTTAAATTTTGGAAAAGTGAGATGAGAAGGGGTCTCTAGTTTCCAACGGTGGTTTATTCACAATAATCCGGTAAGGTAATATGGCCTTCCAAAAAAATATGTCTTCCACAAGGATTGACTGAAATTTTGCAAAAACTGACGGGTCTACAGTATTTATTTTTAGAACGTGAATTGTGTTTGAGAAGATCTATCGCTTCAGTTAATAAGAATGTTTTAGCTATAAAATAAAATAAAACATATAAGCGTTTTTTGGAATTTCGAGTAAAGATTCGATTACCTAAGAAACCAATTAACGAAAATGGGCATATATTAGCTCATTTTGTAGGTTTTTCATTTCTCTTGAACATTGACCATAGTAGTACCACAAACGGTTTTATATAATACTTTGATGTTGTTTTGTTCTAATATTAATTTTGTCACCAAAAGGTCTTTTTCTCTGGATAAAGGTAGGCAATTAAAAGAATCAAAATTCTATATAGGGTCTCTTACTTAAGAAAAAGATTTGAAATATTATGTCTACAAGTTTACCTTTGTGAGGTCTTTCATAATAATTCATATACCGTATTTTATTATAATAATACATTTGTTTTATCTCGAAAGTTTCATTAGGAAGTAGGACTACATGAAAAAAATCTTGCACTTTTCAACAAATTACCTACTACACGGCTACATAAATAACAATGTAAGGTTTTGTTAGAAATTGTTATAAAACAATTCCAATAATGTGTCAACAGACTTACGTCAGATCGGATAGTACTTTGTACATTTAATTTATATCCTGTTTATTATGTATGAACGAATTTTTCTGTGGTTCTTTACCAAAGCTATATTTATAAGCAATAACGATTCTTTGTTATTTGTGGATCGAGTGTATATATTCTTTGTTGTCGATATGTATATATTTCTCAAAGGACGTTTAAAACGTAACAGAGTATGTTAAATATTTCAAAAAAGATTGGTGCCGTAGAATTTGTAGCAAAAATATAAAATATAATATTAATAAGAAAACAAGGCTATTCTTAGCCTTGTTTTTGTTTATGAATATTTGTGTTACTATCTTTTCGAGATTTTCAATCCATTGAACACAAGAAATATATTTTTTCTACTCGAGAACCTTCATCAGTTGCGGTTTCCTCGACCGATTGAAATGTAAAATAATGGTCTATGTCAAAATTCATTTCGTGATAAAATATTTATGAGCCTCTTTTGGTCGTAAAAGAAAAATAATAAACGAGTTCATAATATTAGAAATATGTATAATAAAGATGAACTTGAAACTAAACTAAATAATCTAATGATATTTTAAAAATTACAAAAAAAAAACTTTGGCCAGTAGACTTTTTGATTCCATTTTGTGTTTGACCAGTTTAAATATAACTTTCTTTAAGAGGAAATTGGTGGCGGATACATATGCTTCGTGAGGGGCGGGTATCCCCGGGTATCCAAGACCCTAAGGTGCAAAACTCAACAAACATATAAACATATTGGCATGAGCACACCCAGGCATGTCCAGGGGAAGCAAATGCCCCCCTCCCACATGGACATCCTCTATTTAAGGTAGAATTTTGGATTTAGATGCTTAACGATAGCTTCACATGTGGAATTATGTTCCTATATGGAATTCGATCAGCTTACACCATTTTAATGCTGCTCTATTATTCCATAAGCAAATATAGTCAGTATATTTAGTATACTAACATACTAAGTTTTTTTATATTAGACAATAAGTCAAGAGAAAAGAAATCCTTTTTTGTTATAAGGGACAGTTTTATATTACCTCTCGATGGAAACATTGAATTATTCAGGTCATTGTAATAAAACCACCTATCTTCTCCTGTGGCAGGCAAAACATGCTTCTGAGCAATTTCTTTGATCACTTATGTGAACTCTTACCTCAAGTAAATTCCACTCTTTCAAATATGAAGTTAGGATTCCTTGTTTACTTTCTACTCCACTTTACTTATTGTGATTTAATGATGGTGGTATTCACGAAATCGCCATCGTCAGTGATAGTAGATGTATGTGGTGAAAGCACTTGGGAGGTTTTAGGTCTAGAGGAAGTATAGGAATATTTTCACTGGAATGGACGTGGGAAGAAGATCTAGATAAAAATTCTTTTGAGGTATTTTTGCAGTCTGACCCTTTCCCGGGTTAATTATTCAAAAGCAACAATATTAAGTATCAGTACTAACAGTCGTTTATATTTTTGGTTCTGTAACTCTATTCTCTGGGCTACAAACTAATAAAAAACATACTCATAGGCAATGAACAAAATCCTATTAGCTCTGAGCGTATGTCTATTTGTCTATTGTTGACCTTGACAAAATTAGTAGCTTAACAAATGCTTTAAGTATAGTCCTTAAATCTTTAGTCAAAGCGTATTTGTCTCTTATTTTGATGAAGTTTTGCAATTATTTATTTTAAAAACTTGTCACCATTTATGCTTGTTATTCAATTATTTTTTTTTCTATTCAGAAAAACAAAAAAATTACGATTGAGAAGTGACTGACGTTACATGTGTCAAGAGACGAAATATAGTTACGTAAACATCGATGTATTCATATGTCGAATTGTGACCAAAATCGGGCAGTATATCCTATTGCTATCCTATGATATCTATAACATGTGTAAAATTAATGAACAAGGTAATACTTTTTAATAAAAAAAAGGTTTAACCAAAGTGTGTAGGTATTCTCGGCTGGTGCCACTGGAGCATATGCAGTTTTGTGGGCTGTTTGGTCGTGGTCTAGTGCAATTTCTTCCGTACGTTTTACCTGCAACTGCGGCAGACATCTTCAGCGGCGCAGGCGTAAGTAATACCTTGTAGGAATGCTCAAAACGTCTTGCAGATGAAAGGCTCAGAAGAAATTCCACTAAACCACGACAAAAGAGCCCGAAAAGCTACATATTATCAAATCCGATTTTAACTATTGTATATAATTTACCGATTAGTAACAAAGGTGCTGAACATCTTTGAAAACACTCATTTGCTTGGAATGGATGTGGCCACATTTCGTAAATATTCTGAGGTACATTTTTGTACACCGTCAGAAATATAGTATTCATATCTTCCCACGTTTCAATAGTAACAGGGATACTATTTGAAAAGAACTAAAATTAAAATTGAATAAAACCTAGGAGCAGCTCAGTTTGGATTTAGGAATGTCAGCAGAGAGACTGATGGAGAATATCACGGGAAATATATGTGGTTTTATTGACTGGGAGAAAGCGTTTGACCGAGAAAATTGGAATATACTATTGAAAATACTGAGGATATTTAAGTGGATTGGAATGACTGAGAGATTTACAAACGACAAAAAGTAGTGGTACAGGTAATGAAGAAACTAAATAATAATAATAATAATAAAGCCTTTATTACCCAACAGTAAAAACCATTTACAGAGTAATTAAAAAATAAATAAAGATGACAGAAAAAAGTATATATAAAATTATACTAACACTAAAATTAATTGGAATACAGACATGTATAAAAGAAATTAAAAAATTGACCAAAGAAAAATAAACAATTAGTTATAAAGTAAATACATACATATGCACTTAAAATTGAACAATGGGTTACAACAGATTTAGAGATAATTTATAAATTGAAGAATTCGTGCACCTGGATGAAATATTCAATGAAATGTCCTCTAAAAGTACAAGCGTGCTTTATTTTTCAGTTCGTACGTTGAGCAGTTGAATAAATCACACACCTCTGAGAGTCTATTAGCATTATTACTCATCAAATATATTGGAGCTTTAAATAAGATATTAGTTCGAGCTCGTTTGCACTCAAACGGTCTCGTATGCCTAGATACAACCCTAGGAATGACAATTCCAACCTGAGACAATAGCTCTGGACAGTCAATCATGTTATTCGCCTGATCTCTGCGACTTTTCAAGGACATCACATTGAACTCGAGTAGTAAGAGATTATATTCACATCCTCTTTGGGGATAAACTCCGCGATTTTTAAATGTTAAATATTTAAAAAAAAATTTTTGAACCCTTTCTATATCCAAAATGTATCGCTCGTATATAGGATTCCAGATTATAGAACTATATTCTAATTTTGTTCTTACTAAGCAGTTGAATAGAGATATTAAAACTGAAGTATTAAAATATTTGCAGTTTCGCATGATGAATCCATATTGTCTAAAGGCTGATTTAATTGTGAGGTTAATGTGGAGCTGAAATGTAAGTTTAGAATCAAAGTAAACACCGAGGTCTTTTATGGAGTCAACCCTTTCAAGAATGGTATCGCTTATACTGTACGGAAATTTTATTGTATTCGTTTTACGGCTAAATGTTAAGACCTTACACTTGGGAATGTTTAAAAAAAGTTTATTATTTATACACCATTCTTCCAACATACTGATTTCTTCTTGCAGAGCAAGACAGTCATTCCAGCTTGAGATTGTAGTATATCTTTTGAGATCATCTGCAAACAATAATCTGTTACATTTTAACGTGCTGGCCAGGTCATTGATGTAAATTAAAAACAATAAAGGACCTAGATTCGACCCTTGAGGAACTCCACATGTGACTAGAAATTTATCTGAATAAAACCCGTTGAGGTAAACGTATTGAGTTCTATTATTCAAATAGAGTTCAATAATTTTTAGGTAATTTTTAGAAACACCTAGACATGACATTTTAAGAAGGAGTCTTTTGTGACTGATTTGATCAAATGCTTTAGAGAAGTCGGTGTAGATAACATCTGTTTGACCTCCGCTATCTAGACTTTCACAAAGATGTTGCCCAAGGACTGCCAGATTACTAACTGTTGAACGAGAGTTCATAAAACCATGTTGATACGTAGATATGTAATTTTCGGCAGACTGGTATAGGCGATTGTAGAGAATTTTCTAAAATTTTGGAAAAATTATTCAAGATAGAAATTGATCTATAGTTATTGATCAGAGCACGGTCGCCTGACTTATATATAGGGCAGATTTTAGCTGTCTTCCAAGATTGAGGATAAGCTGAATTTGAGAGGATTAAATTGAAGATGTAACACAACGGATACATAAATGCACCGAGGCAATCTTTTACCAAAAAAGAAGGAATTTTGTCTGGGCCAGATGTTAATTTGTTTTTCAATCTTTTAGCAGCCTGTATAATTTCTCTTTCTGTAATGGGTTCGGAGCTGACATCTAGAAATGTATTATAATTGAACTTAAAACCAATGTTGTCTTCCTCGTTAATTGGTAGCTCATAAACACTTTAAAAAAAATCACTAAATGCCTTTACTATTTGAGTAGGGTTATTATATTCGTTCCCATTGTAAAACATTTTGGGGGGAATTCTGGAATCTGTATTTTTGTTGTTAATATATGACCAAAAATGCCTCGGCTCTTCTTTTAGTTTATTCTGGACATTCTGTAGATAGCTGTCGTATGCTGCTTTTATCTTCAATTTTATTAAGGACCTGTATTTACTAAATTCTCTATAAAAAGTATCACTTCTTGATGTTTTGTATTTATTATGCAACTTGGCTTTTTCTTTTATTAATTTTATTATCTCGCTAGTATACCAAGCAGGATATTTACGCCTAAAATTCTTATTCCGTGGTACGTGGATATCAAATAGTTTATATACCTGGTTATAGAAGCTGTCAACAATAGTATCAACATCGGATAAACTATTCAGAAAAGTCCAGTCAGTATATAATAATTTGTTATATAGAGATAAATAATCAGCTTTCTTAAAATTATAAGTGGTGTCGTTAGAATTGGCTTTAAGGCTATTTCTTTTTATCGAGATTTCGCTTAATTCAATCCTCAAAGATGGATGATAACTATCCTCTCCAACTAGTGGTACAGAATCACGGGAAACAGTACAGTTAATGTTACTAAGTACTAAGTCTAGGAGTTTACAGTTGTTGTTCAACACTGAGTTATATTGATTTATATCTAGTAATGCCATGAAGTTGGAAATAATGTTAGTTTTTCCGTCCTCGAGGCAATTTTCAGTATATTTTGGACAGTTGAAATCTCCGAGAATTAGTACTTTATTTGGGTTTAATACATGCCAGTGAGCAAGAGCATCCATGAAATTTACATATACGTCAATCGATAAAGAAGGTGGAATGTACATGACCATTATATAAAAGAAATAATATGCTACTGAACACTTACAAACTAATAAGTCAATCTGTGGAAAAGTAACATCAAATTCACGAGTGTTCACAATTTCAGTCTTTATAGATTCGTCGACCGCGTGTAAAACACCTCCACCCATAACTACGTTTAACTGCTCGAATTTACGGTCACTACGAAAGACTTGGTAGTTAGTCGGAAATAATTCCTTAGAGTTCACTGACGGTTTTAACCAAGTTTCACTAAGAGCTACGATGTTATATTCAACTTCACTGATATTGACACAGAAATCATGAAACTTGCTATTAAGTCCCCTGACAGTTTGATAATAAGTCGTTACTACTTCAACGGATCTACTGTTGGGCTTACCTAGTTTACCTGAACTATTTTGGGAATGTTGTTAATGTACTTAATTTTGTAATTTGAGTTACCTGATTTGTTAAGCTCATTTAGTTCCTGCTTCATATGTTTGTAATATTCCAACACTCTTTTAGTTCGGTCTGCTGACAAATTGATATTTTTATATTGCTGTTTTGACTTCAGTTTATTAGAGTTGATTAGTATTTTTTTAACCAAATCCTGACCTTCAAGTGTTATTTTGATAGGTCTAATTCTAGATCCAGTAAAACGTAAAACGTAAAATACATAATCACAGGACCAGGAGTGAGACAAATGTTTTTGTTTGTAAGTGGCACTATTCAATTGGTATGCTGAAAAACTGTTAATAAAAGAAGCATTGAAAAACACTGCTGGAATTTCGGTAGGCAATGAAAGAGTGAAAAATATTAGATATACTCAACACCACACAGTCCTTGCAGAAACAGAAAATGATTTACAACATATGATCTGGAAAATTAGCGAAACTGGGCAAGAATTATGACACGAAGATAAATATTGAAAAAACAAAGGTAATGCGATTAGATAAAACAGTAGAAGATGTCGGGATTATGCCGGAAGAACATCAATAGGAATAAGTAAATTTGAATATTTGGGAGGAATAATAAATTCAACTGGTAGTTGCACTGAAGAAATCAGGAGCAGAATAGCCATGAGAACACAGATTTGTTAAAGTAAAGAACCTATTAGCAGCAAGACAGATTTCCATGAAGCTAAGAAAATATTCGCAAAATGTTACATCTGGAGGGTGGTTTTATATGGATCAGACCCATGGAAATTAAGAAAAAAAGAAGAAAATTACCTGGAGACTAATGAAAACCAGCAAGCGGACAGATAAAATAAGAACTGAAGAGATCTTGAGAATAGAAAAGGAAGATAGACCAATGATCCTAGTTAGCATCATCAACTATAAGGAAAGCTAACTGGATCGGACACATTTTATGGAGATATTGTATACAATAGATAATAATGGAAAGAGAAATTCAAGTTGTTCAAAGTAGAGGGAGACCAAAGAATGCAATGCTTACTGACATCATCAAAGGTTGGACTTACGATAAGATGGAACAATATGCCCAGGCTCAGGAACTTTGAAGTCTTAGAACAGATTTACTAATATCTGTTTCCATTAGTAAATTGGCAACTGCTTCTGATCCCAGCTTGCTGGTCAACTTAATTCAAACTTATTTATACGTGCTTGTCTAATCTTGGTATGACGCCAATGTGCATTTACACTGAAGCATTTATTTACTGAATATTGGATAATGGTTATGACTTTAGTTAAATCCTACTAAAAGTGTTTAGCGAATATTACCCTATAATTTCCACACCATCGTATTTTCTCGAGTGTGACCGTCAAAGAGTGTTTCTTTCAATAATACATGTTCCACTATATTAATGGGTTAGGCACAAATGTCGTTTTTATGCAAAGTTCGCGTAAAATGTACCTTATCAACATTGTAACGAGCACATTACCCCGTTTCACTGATAGCGACACCCGCATAAACTGTTTAAAATGCAGGCGGAAAGAGAAAGAAAATTATTTCCATTGGTCCGTATTGTTCGCACACTGTGACACCACAAAAATTATTTCTCATTTTTGAGCACTGAACGTAGCTACAGATTTGTCATTTTTACAACAAATTTCGCAAGAAATAAAGTGAACTCAAGCCTATTCTTTTTTTTGTGATTAGATGAAGAATTTCAAGAGACATTGTAACCGTATAAGTAAAATGTAAGATGATATTAGAGATGCTGCTATAGATGGTGAACTAAAAAAGTAGTATTCAAATTTTTTTCTTATTAGTTATATTTTCCAAAAGACCAATCCAAATAAATAACATCTAACAAAATGTATTTTAGAAGGTATTTTTCTCTATTCCTTTTTGGAAGAGGAAACATCACTATCTTGGATTATTAAAATTATCATCAAACATTTTAGTGAATAAGTAAAATAGTGTTACAATGTTTAATGTAACATTCCTATTACTGTAATAAAAACTAATTCATCGGACGTTTAGCGAAAACGTATTTCTAGCCTTTACGACTGCTGATTTAAAAAACTATCAGAAGTACCATTCCTTTCGAGAGCTAATCATTATATGTTAGACAGGCAATGATAATACGAGAACAATCGAGAGTAACTGGGATAGGGTATAAATGCAACTGCACGACAGGAGCAGGGCAGTAGTGGATAAACTAATATGCGAGTCACTCACTATTTGATCTAAGACAAGTAGTATGTTACTGAATTAGAATTTTTGATGTAGGAACAAAGAAGAGTATTTTCAGAGTAAAAACTCACAGAAAATTTATAACAATGGTGTCAAAAGTGATATTTCTTCTCGAATTTGCGTTTCATTTTTGTCACGTTTTCCAGAATCTGACAGATTTGGCAACTCGTTTGAAAATTTCCCTGCTAGATTCGTCCATTTCTCCACTTAATTCAACTCCCGACACCACTGTTATAACTTTTATGTGGGTTAAAAAACAATTGCACCTTTCACATATAAAGATTGCACTAAACATTGTTGGATAGTACTGAGTTTATCTTGTATGTCTTCATCAATGTCATCTACTTTATTTCATCATTTATTTTTTGTATATCAGATTCTACTATTTGCATTCTCTGATTAACTGCTGCGTTAACGTGATTTACTAACTGCATTGGTTGTTCAAATTGTTGTCTTTTCAATTCATTTTGTTCCTGTAGTATTTTAAATACATCTTGCGTTTTTAATTGGGATAATTTGTTCTCACCATGTGATTTAGGAAACCTTGTAACTACAATTGATGAAAAGCACCAAATTATGTGTGGCCAGAAAAAGAACTTCACGCAACAATCAGGGTTGTCGACCATTTTCTTAAATATCTGTATGGTCGTCATTTTAATCAGAACGGAACATGCTGCCCTCAAATGGCTGTTGGACATGAAGACACCAGAGTGACAACTTGCACGGTGGAGAAATTACACTTTTCTGGCCGTTTGCATAATATGGCCGATCCTGGTCAAGAAGACCCTGTAGAACAGATTGCGGACAATGCCTGAAGATGGAACAGCGAGAATGTACCTCCATCCGATAGATTCTTGTGTAGGTGAATGAAGACTGGACAACGAAACAATGTCTGCAGGACCAGATTGCCGACTCAGACATTATATCACTAAGGCCAAGATGGGACACCTGTACAGCCAGTAAGGTTCCGAAGACCAGGACAAAGAGCAGAATGCAGCTATATAATGTGGCGTAACATTTGAAAGAATTGGTATAGATGTCGCTGATCTATTCCCCGAGTCTGAGAGGGGTTAGAAGTACATCCTGGTCGGTATGGATTATTTTAGTACGCCATACCTAATCTGGAGACAACTACGGTGGCAACAGTGGAACAGTTTTTCAACAGATTTGGTGTGCCGTTGGAGTTACATTCGGACTAAGAGCATAACTTTAAATCCAAAGTATTTCAAAAGGTCTTTACAGACATCAAGGAAACCAGAACCACACCCTTGCATCCACTAACAGACGGCATGATGAAAAGATTGAACACTGCATTGATACAACATCTATTCAAGGTCGTTAGCAATCATCAGCGTGACTAGGATGAGCATATTCTCCTATACCTGTTGGCATATCGCTCAGTCGTTGACAATAGCATGGAACTGGCTACAGCCAGAGTAGTCTTCGGAAAGGAAGTGAGACTACCTTGTGATTTGGCCTTTGCCCAGTGAAGTTAACAATTTTGCCGACCTACTCGGACAAAGTATGGCCACGTACGAATGAAGATTCGCTGTGATCTCAAGGCAAATTCAGTCGGGTACCCAGAGAGAGATAAGATCTGGCTATATAACTCCAAGGGCAAGTCTCCAAAACTCAGACCAGCTTGGGATGGACCATATGAAGTAGTTCAAAGGATCAACGACGTGGTCTATTACATTCGCCCAAGGGCGAAGCTGAAAGTGGTCCATTTGGATTGACTTATAATGGAAAAGACGATTCAAATCGGGGACGATCAAAATTACAGAGGGCAGGGTTACATACAATATCTAGATATACCGGATATATACTCCGTCAGTTTGTTCCATTCAAAATCCAACAATTTTCCAAATGTATCAGAGATTAAAGACACGACTGAAAATTGAAATATCCTTAGTCTGGAGGAGAAAGCTGTATTCCCTTTTTCGTCTCAAGGAAACCAAAATTGCTAATTTCCAGTTCTTAGATCGAAGATTAAAAACCACCTGGATCCCACTATGGTAGTGAGTCATTTCTGACCTAAACTGACATGGACATTAGAGAACAAAGGCTAATGATTGTTTCAGTAACTTCATTTTGCAACATGTTTTCTAAATTTTTCTCAATTGCTTGTTGCTGCTGTACCTAATAGTAATTGTCTAGGTTGTAGCCATAGGGTTAGGCATTTAGCATATACTGTCTTTTCCCGTTTTTAAATTCCACTTAATGCATCAGTTGCACATTCCCTACTGATTGAAATTTAGAATATTTTTTTATGTATTCAGTACCTATTAGTTTATTTAAATTTGATAGCGAAATGATATCTATAGGGTTTCAGGGAACTCACATAGACACCAATTGGGGAGTGGTACTAGTGTAACGTCGCGCCGTTTCTTAGTGATGCAGACATCACAAGAAAACGGCATTACACGAGAACGACTCCCGATTTGGGGTCTCTGTGAGCTAGTTTTGCCTGAAACTCCTAGACGTGATGTCACTATTCATTTTATTTCGCAATAAAATATTATATTTAAGAATATCTCTACTGCTCAATATCCAAAACAACAAGCATATTATGCTTCATAACTATGTTTGTCTAAAACTGCCTAAATATATGTAAGATCTTTAATCGTATTGGTTAGCGGAAGCATGATGATGCTGACTTGATACTCTTCATAACTGTCGTTTGGCAATGCTTATCAAAGCTGGTGACAAAGATGTGTGCTGATGGAATATAGAAGCTAATTATACGATAAGAATGGTAGTTACTTACAAAACTTGCCTAGTACATTAAAAGAAACACTACAAAGTGGGTGAAACATTTTTGAAGGTCCTCAATAGAACTGCCTCATAAAAAATTATCTCTCTTGAATTTTGAGTTACATGAAAATTTCCTGAAGGTCAACCTGACAAAAGTTCTTTTAAAATGACATGTACTTCCTTCTCAACAAATCAAATCAAACTAATCAGCCGTAAAGACAGAAAGAACCCTTCTGTCAACGGACCTTCATAACTCACCACTGGCCCATACCAAAGTCATTTAGTCATCTTCCTGGCCAGACCGGAAACATTTGTAAAGAATAAGAAAACGAATTCAATCTATCGGAACGAAAAATTGTCGCGTGCTCGGCCACGAGCTCGGCCACCGGTCGAGAATTAGGTACGACTCTTCGAAATTAAGTACAACTTCTTGTACCGGTAGTGCTTTGGCGTCAATTAGAAAGCTAACGAGACGAGCGAAGGTGAGCGACTAGAAAGGCACGTGTGCAAGAAGGGCAACAGAGCGAATTTGAATTTCCTTGTAGTTATTGACAATTCAATGTGTTTTTTTCTAGGTACTGTTATGTAAACTCACTAAAGCATTGCGTCAATCGAGTTGTATTATTTAATACTAGCTAGACAAATGGGCGTATTTGACGTATTAATTTTGAACATTTTTTTCAATTGGTATTTTTTTTTGTGAAAAGTGAAAACCATCATCATTCATGTGTTAAATTTATATTTGTAAAAATACTTTATTTTGGGATTTAATATGAAGAACTTGATATATTTAACATGTTTTAGATTTTTGACGGTCTTATTGTGGTTTTCTGGTTATTAATTTTAGCTTTCTTGAAATCTACTCTTATGGTCATTTTTGCAATTTTAACATTACTAGTGGTCGCCCTGTGGTCGAAATTCGACCCTATTTCATAAAATTGTAAAAAGTATATTTTTATAAGAAACAGAGTTGTGGAGAAATCGGAGAAGTAGATGTAATGACCAAAATTGTTCACTCATATTGACAAATCTATTGAAATAAAAAGAAAATAAAAATGTAATCAAATATAGGTATTCAAAATATTTTTGACAAATGAATGACCCCCCAAATTTTCCGCTTCTGGCACAATATTCGATATAATAATTGGAAAATTTGCAACATAAAAGTTTTCGATACTTGCGGTCTTAATCAAGTTCAGGAATATTAAAGAAAAGAGAGGACCAACAACCCTAGGAGAACTTAAATATTTAATACATTCTCTATTGTCCGTTGTCTGACAATTTTTTACACAACACACCTTCGGGAAGGTTGTGATAATAATATATTAAGTAAATAATTAATTTCGCGTCCGAAAAGTCAATACTGATCTACTATATTGACTATTTTACCACTAAACAATAATAACGCTTGCATGCCACTTCCAGAAGTACATGCAAGAATATAATAGCATCTAACGATCTCTCCATATATAATTACTCAATTTTTTGAGTTTTGACCGTCTGGCGGCGACGACACTGTCAGTTGTTTGGCGTTGATGGTATGTCCATACTGTCAACTAATTAATTAATTTTTATTATATTTTATTTAATGAATGAACCAATATTATCAATTAATATTAACATTCTGCACTGACGGTCATCAGTAGCTACTAAACAAAACAAAAATGAAGAAAATCGGTTGAGAGACAGAGAATTTATTTATATATAGATTTTATTTTCGACATTTTCGTATTGGTCATTTTTGATATACTTGACATTTTTGACGTTTTGTACATTTAAAATTGTTTATTTTTTTTTTCATTTTTCATTTTTCACAGAATAATTTCGACAATTTTGTTAATTTTTATATTATCCTGTTTTTTTATTATTTAATATCTTTGACATTGTTATTCCCCCCCCCTCCAATATTGGCAAAATGATGAATAATGCCGCTATGCATTTAAAGAAAATAGTCAATCTATCAATTCTTATGTAATGAATAAATGACATTTTAACACTTACAGGGTGATAAAATTCAATTCAAGTCATTTCAGTTGAAGAGCATTTATACCAACTTTTACGCCTGCAACATTTTTTGTTTACTAGTACTTTTAATTTCCAAGAAATTTAATATAAATAAAAACAATAGACCTCCCACTGCCACCCATAGCGTTGTCAAATATTTCATTGCGCCCTTCCAAAAGCTTCAAAAGTCAAATCGATTATTTTTAATGAAACAGTCCAGAAAAATAATCTGTCTATTATTGCTACTGACTGATTTGAAGCCAGTGGCGGTCCGAGAAGAGGGTTACAGGGGTCCTGATAAATATCTCATAATAAAAAAAAATATGAAAATTAAATCGAAAATAGATATTTAATTTCGGAAAGATTGTTGAGAAGGTTTTTGATTATTTTCCTTGTAATAAATTAAAAAAATATGTACTCAAACTATTTAAAAACAATGCACGACCTCCCCCTTAATTTTTAGGCTGTGGCAGCACTGACTAAGGCACAAAGAAATATGAAAAAAAATTCCTTGTAATACTGTTGCAGTCAGTATTACATTATTTATTATTATGGTTCATGTTACTCGGTGAAAAATGTTCATCAGGACTTATATAGGCTCATTTTGAAGGTTTTCTCACTCTCTGTCACTTTTACATTACTTTCATTTCATCATTTTTCATAATATAAACAAAAGTAAAAAAAAATAATATTATGCCGGTCTTTATTGTTATAATGTACTTCATTTGATGTTAAGATGAGCTTATAGAACGAGCTGACCCGCGCCGGTTTCGCACAAGGTAGACAAACCAGCTTTCTGACGCACGTATCCACCTTGATCATCCTTTTTTTTATATGGCAACATCCCGTACATATTTTGACTTTTTAGTGACAATCATTTTAACATAACCATGAGCGAAATTTATATGGCAACAACGGCTTTTAAAAATACATTATTTTGGGATTTAATATGAGGAGCTAAACATATTTGACTCGTTTGAAATATTTTAAATTTGGTATTCTGGTATAACAGTTTTAAAGTAAAGGTGTTTTTATTACCATTTTTAAATTTCTTGACATTTTTGAAAGTTCTGTCTTTTTTCCAAAAAATATAGATTTTTGACAGATACTATCACTTTTCAGTCCCCATCCTCTCCATAACTTCAATGTTGGAATAATAAAGAATAACTATTCCGACGGCATCATTTTTTGTTTCACAAAAATTATGCAAACGCAGCCTCTCACTCCATAATAGAATTTTCGCAAAATGTCATATCAGATCTTTATTAATTTAAAGATTTAAAGTCATAATACCCCAGAAATAGTGAATGTGCTGCGTATTGGATAATTAAAATGATAAATCCATTGTTTATTAATTTTAGAAGAGTTTATTTATTAAGATTCACACCAATATTACTTTCTATTTCGTGACAATTTTGGCAAAATGACAAATCACTATTACTTCATCTAAAGAAAGGAATCAACGTTTTAATTCTCATGGCTATATTATTTCTAGTAAATATTGCAAAAATAGTTTCCACACCTATTCCTCATGAGATTATAGGACAGGGACCAACATAGAAATACCAAAAATAAAGACAATTCGTTACTAAACATTATACATTACTATTTTTATGGCACTTATGGAGGAATTTAAAATGTTTAATTTTATGAAGTTACAACTTTCGCACATAAAATAGAGAGGTGAAAATATTCGTTCTTGGTTTTGGTAGATGAAATGTAGTATCAGTAGGTACGCGAGATAGGTCGAGGAACTTGCAAATGTAATTTATGTAAAATGTCACTGCAATCTATTTGGTTTCTTAACAACTTACTTAGAAAGACAGTTGAGGGAATTCTCCTCTGATCGTGCAGACTAAGTAGCGAGAATCTCTTCAGTAGCTCAGATTGAGGAAAACCTAAGGGATGATACAAACCGGCAATTTTCAGTCACCCTGGGTTCCAAAACAAAGCATCTAATTCAAGCCGAGATTTCATAAAAGCGTTGTATATATGTCAATATTCACGCCCGCCTGCCTTCCAGATCTTGTAGCTTTCTAATGGTGAAATAATTATTAAAATCGGTTCATTACTTCCAGAGATTAACCCCTACATGTCAACAAACCGGTGACTTCATACAAAAATTGCTGTAAGAAAACACAACACGGATCTTGGAAATAACCGAAAAGAAAATGTTTTAAACTTCATTACAGAGAAAATCTAAATTAGAGCAAACACCACATTTCATTATCATCCTCCTCGACTTTGTTCCTGAGTATACTCAAACCGTAAACACACAAATCATCATAAAGAGTCACTGAAAGTGTCAGTAAATCAGATATCAGAAGCAGAATGCTAAACTGACAATGAACTTGTAGTAGCCTCCAGGAAATTTAAATTTAAGACTTACTTATGGAAAAAGCTCAGAAAGACTAGGCGGGTACAGCTTTTGAAAAGATGGTTCAAGAAAATTATAGTAACACACTTCCTCAGGAGTTAAATGAAACGAAATATGAGAAAAGACAAAATCGAAATACCGAAAGTAATCACGTCTAAAACAAAAATGTACAACAAGATTTTTACAACCAACTCAGTCAACCAATGCAAGCGACTGGACGAATTTCCTGCCGCAGATATGTATGCAAGTCCAAAATTATATGGAACAAAGTACCACTAAAGTCTAATAGCAACCTGCACAACAAAAAACATAAATAACAACAAATACATGACGATGACAGAAATGCCGACAAAAATCACAAATATCGAAAAATAAAAAATTGCTACCAATCTTAGCAATGAAGCCATTAAAACGACGGAAGACTTTGGAGTCAAAACATACATAGTTTACATTAACTCACATGGAGCACAGGACAATGGTCGGATGACTGAACAAAATCCCATTCCTCAAAAAGTCTCCAAATCAAAAAATTATAAATTATAATTTTTTTTCGGAGGGAGGAGGGTTGTTGATCACTCTAGCAACTTTTTTTGAAGATGGACGAAATGATTAGAACTGGAAAAGTTATTTTTCTATTAATATATTATTGAAATATTTTTATGAAAAAAAAGTTCCTTAAAGTGAATTCCTAAAAGTGAATTTTCAATCCCCTGAACCTCCCTCCACCGCTGGCTACGGCCTTGCACAGGATAATTACCGATTAATGTATACAGGATTCTAATTTGGCATAGTGAATTTATCTAGAAAACAAAAAATGTCCTCAATCATAATAGCTGTCCCATTTGCAACGAACTCATAAAAGTACTATCTTGAATTAGTTTTTGCTAAATACGAGTACAAGTTTAGCGTCTTGTAAAACTGTAACTTTAAGCTCTTGACCGTAATGTCTAGCAATTACTGTTTCGAGATAAGAAAACTCAGCTGATATCTGATACAGCCATGCAGTCTAGTTTTACATATTATCCCAGTTTTCCGTGAAACTGAAATTGAATAGACTGAATTAAAATATGCTTTAAAAGAAACTTTTATGTAGGCGGCGCCTTCACACGGCACTTCGGATTGCAAAACTGCACAGTGGAATAAATTGTTTTGCCTATTTTGCAGAATATAATTACCATAAGATCATAGTCTGCTTAACATTTTTATTATAATTTCCAACATGTTATGAAAAGTTGTTTTTGTTTTGACATCATGAATTTGAGTCTACCTAAATGATTCACAATTGTGTGAATATTTTATTATTTTTTGTGTTAATGCTAAAAATGCAAACGCATCAGTCTGACCGATGAAATCACGCAATAGATACCAATTAGTAATGAATGTTTGTCAAAAGCTGTGAATTATAGGATGATCGATCAGTTTTGTTTACAATTTCGGCACGTCGTGAATATCAAATGTCGTCGGAAATTGTTGTTTTTTCTGATAAGGGTGTGCAGTTGTTGTGGAATGAATTGATACTGTGCTCACATCAAAGTTGAAGTTTATGACTCAAAAAGTGCACAAAACAAACAAATAAACATGTCCCGTGGGAATTCTTTATGTCCTTGTATAGGATATTGTTACTTTGGTAGCTGAATGAAAATGATTTCATGTTTCAGCACTTTATTCGTTTGACTGGGCACATCTTTCGCCTCGGTAGGGTTTTTTGAAGAAAACAAAATGTGCTTAATACAAAAGTAACATTATGACAAACAATAATAACTCGAATAAAATTAATTCTGTGTTAGTTGTTGGTCTGTCAATAAAATTAATTTTGTCGTTAGTTGTTTACGGGAGTTTTAATTTAGAGGGTTATTTTAGTTTCAAGTTGTTCGAGAATAAGTCTATAATAGAAATGAAATTATGTATGCAACACAAACAAAATATCTTGTAAATCACCACCACGGCTTTTCTGGCACATGCTTACTCTTTTAACAAAGTATGTAATAACATTATTGTGTACATTTGGAGGTATTTTAGACCAGGACTGAAGCCTTTAAAAGCGGTAAAAAGTGAAAAAAGAAAATAGTAGAATGAAGCCCATTTGAAAAGAAAGAGAATACAACGAAAATGAAAGGAAAAATAATTTACGGGCGATATATGGTCGGGAGGTGAGGGGGTGGGGCTTTAAGGTTAAAAAACGGCTTTCCGGCAAAACTACAAGTCTTGTTTCTTTCGTTTGGAGATTTCAACAAAAAAAAATCCACCTACTTTTTATAAAAGAAGATATTTTGACGTGAGAATTTTCGATTGAAAATTAGGGTTCTTTTTCGATATTAAATCAAAATAAGGTGAAAAAATGAATATTTTGAATAAATAAAAATTACAGAGGATTGGGACATAGATAGGTAAGTTTTCACCATATTTTTAAATAAAAATAAAAAACCAAAAACAGATTTTTCTTAATTTTTTACATAAATTTTAAGGTGATGTGAAAAAAGTATAAACACAAAAGTTGTAGACCTTTTTATTACCTACAACATTGCCATTTAACTTTCTTCCATAGGACTTGTAGTTTTGCCGGAATTTGAGATAAACCGTTTTTACCCATAAATTCCCCACTTCCAGACCTCAGATCAGCCGTAAATTACTTTTCCTTTTATAGGTGTTTTATTTTCTTACTTTTCGAATGGGTTTCATGTTACTATTTTTTTTTGTTTAAAATATTATCGACCCTGGTCTATTAATTTCAGCTTTCAATGATTCGGTCCTCACAATCTTCATCTTAAAAAAAATATCCTCCAATAATTCCTCTAGACCAAAAACCACATCAAATAGGGCATTGTTTTGGATATAGTGCGTATTGATGAATCTGTCGTGAATTTGCCCCAAAGGTGGAAATTTTGCCAAAAAAAAAAAAAAACAAAACCATCATTTGAAAATGGGCGTTACGAACTGCTGTAATTAAAGTTCGTTGTCATTTGCGGAAAAATGTTCTGTTTCTGATGGGGTAAAGGGGTTACTACTACTTCGCAATCAACCCATTTAATTCTATTTACTTTATCGATGAAAACTTTATTATTAGTAAACTAATGGTCTAAATCTAAATTATTTTCGTTTGCTTTTATAGTGCATTCTAAACAATTTAAGTTATTGCAAAGCCATTGAATAGTAAACTAACTAACTAATTTAAAAGTACTATTTAAAAATATATATTTTCTTTTTTTTATAACAACTCAACAATCAAAGTAACTGTCCGAGATTTCTCTCAGGTGTGTGTACTAAAACAATCAGTATTTAACATATTAGTTGAATTAAATCCTTTATCAAACTTGGGGCAAAAAATGGGGAAATAATTGTGTTATATATGAAAATTTGGTTAATTTAGTCTCTATTTTTACGATTTTTATTTAGGCTACCAAACACCAAGTCAATAAAATAAAACTGACAACATTTTTGGACATAAAATTTAATAGTAAATCGCTTATATGTCACTCTACACTAATAGATGACAATTGGCATGATTTTAAGTAAATTCCGAGAAGTAATCAAGTCAAAACCTGTCAAAAATAACGAGTTTTTTTTTTAATTATTAAAAGTGATCGTAATTGTAATTGTAATTAAACGGAAAATAAAAAAATATTTTTTTAACGCAGCATGCAATACATCAAATGAAAAGGCTCATTATGCGGAATACAAATATATATTTTTCATATTTTTAAAATTAATTGTTTACAAGATATTAACATAAAGATATAAAATATTCTCATTTTTCGCTTTATTTCCGAAACCATTCTACCTAAAATTTTAAAAATAATTAGGTGTACTGATGCTCACTTGAAATTTATAAGAAAAATTATTATAAAACCCCCATAGTAATTTTAGAGACAAATTATACAATTAAGTAGAAAAAAAAATACAATTTTCAAACGTATCATCTAAAATATCAGATAAAAGGCTCATTATGTGAATTACAAATATATCATATTTTTAAATAATTTGATTGAAATATATTAACCAAAATATTAAACATCGACTTAATTCCCACTTTAGAAACTACACTATTTAAATTTTGAAATATATATTTTATTTGTATTTTTAAATAATTTGAATAACAGATTTAATAATTTATAATTTAAAACTTGACCTATTTTGTCCTTTATCTTCCAATCTACAGAGCCTCAAAACTCAGATAGTAGATTATAAAAGTGATCGTAATTGTGATAGTAAGTAATGCTTTCAACGGAAGTCTGGTAATGAATCAGAAATGAGTCCTGATCGAAGCATTTTTCAGTAAGAAAAGCTGGAGAAACCTGTAAATTGGGGACTTTTGTCAAAAATTTGTTGTTACAAAGCCTGGAAGATTAATTCTTGTCAAGGTGAGAGGTTATGATGTTAAGTATAATTGCGTTCAAAATTTAAATAATTTATTGAAGTATTTTGTAAAACACCCCTTATTGAACATGATCATCCGAGAGCACTTAAGATATTTTGAAAGTTCTTACAATGGGCTTCAATTTGTCTTAAAAATGCCGCGAATTTGTTTCAAAATAGTAGTGAATTTTGTATTAAACTTGTGAATGTTACAAAAGCCCAGCCTATCGATGTCAAAATATCTGTTGAAAGTAAAGGTTGTCCATTTAATGCAACATTTTAACAAATTTTACGGCATTGTAATTCTGAGTTTTACAAAATACCGATCCAAAATATTTATATGGCAATTTTGCAAAAACTGCTTGACCGACAATATCTATCTTGAGTCGATTTAGATTTAATATCCCATGTTATCATTACAAAAAGTGATGAATTCTAGATAAAGTACAATTTTTGCTGATCTTTCCAGCTTTGTTCGGCTAAAAATGACACAGGTCTTACAAATACTCATTTTGAAAATTTTCTTAGTAGCTACAACTTTTCTCTTTGCCGCATTACGATTTCTTCATAATAAAACAATAAAAAAAATTATAGTTTAAAAAAACTAAAACAATATGCTTTAGTAGCAAACCGAACTAAAAAGCAGAAAATATTTTTTAATTATGAACAGTTCATAATTCAGCAGTAGACAGTCGAAAATCAATCATGATTAATTACCTCAAAATAACAATATAATAAAATTTAAGTTAATAACAGAAAAAATCGATTCAGAATAAAAAGCCTGGCTGCTTGAAATATTAAATTTTACAATTATTCTGTTGGCAACTATTTATAAGAGAGTTATGCACCTCACGCTTTTTACTCTGACTCGATTTTTTCTGTTTATAACTTAAATTTTATTACATTTTTATTTTGAGGTAATTAATCATGATTGATTTTCGACTTTCTACTGCTGAAATATAAACTGTTCATAATTCAAAAATTAGTTTCTGGTTTTTAGCTCGGTTTTCTACTAAAGCGTATTTTTTAGTTTTTTTAAACTATGATTATTTTCTCAGTTTTTAGTCTCATAACGATGTCTATAGGATTTATAATTAAAAAGTTTACTTCATGTTTACGTAACCTTTCCATTTCATTACAGCAAGTTATACTACTACCAACTAGATGGCAGTAGTTAATAGACGAATTTGTATTTAGACAAGAACTGTGACAAAAAGGGCAACAAACGGGAAAATTCAACTTAATTGGTCTACTTTAAGTTGGTGAAATTACGCTAAAAGTTTCCGTTACATAGATACGTACACATGAACCTAATAAAAGAGTATTAAAAATCCAAACCCTTGTGGGTTTTTAGTGTTTACAAAATTACTTCTACCAGTTGTTAAAATAATATTAATTATAGTCTATAGACTATTAATTAAGTAAAGAAATAACCGGGCTCATGTAAAATTTTACATCAAGTATAAAAATGTCTACTGACTGGTGTACCGACCGTTTATAAAGTGAATTTAAATATCGTTTAGTTTGTTGGTCAGTTTCCAAGTAAATATAATAATTGTCACATCAATTGATTAGCGATGTAAAAGCAATGACAAATATCTTTAATTGAACCAATGAAATTTATTGACTTAATTAAAGATTACACAGGTTGTTCAACCTAAGACAATTTATTGTTTCTTGATGAGATCCGTGATCTGTGGGGCTACCTTCGAACCTCTACATGTCAATTTTTCATTTGGATTTAAAAAATTAATTCCACCCTAACATTTCCTAACTCTGTATTAGTTTTTAAGATACATTAGGACAAGCATTGTATCATGTTAGGAAATCCAAATACCTTGTTTATTCTAGTATCGCTTTAATGAAAGCAGAAAAACCTGATTAAAAATTCACGTTACATATATTACTTACTTATTAACTCGACATTATAGAAACTAATGTATTATTAATGCAACGAGCGAGTTAAATGGCCTCCCAAGTTTAAAGACTTCTACCTAAATTGTTCAACTTAGAACTGGAAACGCTAATAAAGAGTAGAAAATTTTACCTAAACATCTCATCTGCGTTTATTTGATTTTAAATTGCTGGTGCAATATTTGAAAATCTGCACGTATCTTAAACACGGAACATGATAACATTTATAAACATTGTCTCGATGAGAGCGTAATTTTTCTAAATTAGTGGAAAAAAATATTAAGTTGTCGAAGGTTGTGAGAAATTGGATGTAATCAAGTTCAACGATTTTAAGAGAGGAATGATTTTTCACTCTTATGACGAATATTAATTTGTCTTCGCTTTCATTATAATTTGACTAATTCTGACTGAAACAATACCATCAAAATAAATATTTAAAGAGTTGCAGATTGGAGAAAAAGTGGTTTACCAATAAAACCAAATTTAATTTCAGCTATTTTGTAAACGATATTACCACTGATTTTGTCTTCATCATCATCAGTATCATGATCACCAGACTCCTGAATTCACTGCTGGACACATTCCTTTTTGTCTTGGGCAGTATGATCCCAGTTATTGGTTACTCTTTCAATGTCGTCGGCCCACTGTGTAGGTTAGGTGGTCTCCCTGTAGTACACTTGGCGAGTCTTAGATGCCATTCAAGCAGTATCTTTGCTATCTATTATTGCTCATTCTGGTTATGTGATCTGTCCAGTTCCACTTTAGTTAACATATCTTCTCCATAACATCAGCTATTCCGGTTCTTGACGTCATATCTTATGTTAGTCTGAAACTAGTAGACAATGTAACTCGTTCCTCGAAATTTTATTGGATTTCCATCGCCTTGAAGTGCTCTTTTATCATCATCAGGTGAATGTTTATTTAACTGATGACGATAGCAGATCCAAAGCCATTGAAACGTTGTGAGATCAATCATTTCAAGACGATAGAAGTCCAAGGAAACTTCTATTTGATACAAAGTCAGTTAAGAAATTTGCACTAAAGAACTTCATATTTAAGCTGACGCTGGTACAAACGGTCGACAATTCTTGATGCATCAGTCTTTATTCTCTATACACGTTTTGTCTTCTTAAATTCGTAAATACGCCTAAGTACTCATAAGCAGATTTATCTTACGTGATGCGGATGAAGAAATCACCCCAACTATTGAGAAGTTATGGAATATAGTTGATATGTTTCAGTAATCGTTTATTACTTTAAACTGAATTTGGTTGGTCTTTACAATTTCTATTTTTTTGTCGTTGTTGGTTTCGAATTTAGAAACTTATCACGTGTGTTGAGTGCTCATTACTCAATCCACTGACATAACCTGGTCAATGAACTGGATTAGTGATGGTCCGCTTGTCTTCTCAGGACTTTAAAGATGTCTTTGTACTGTGGATAGAAGACGTTGCTGGGAATTTATCCTTAGTGGCTATAGAATTGATGTACTTGTTTTATGTAGCGTTGGGTTTTATGACTCTTTTTAGTGAGCCGGCTCATTTCGTTCAGCTCACCAAAACGAGTCGTTCACAATGAGTCGTTCATTTGAACGATCTCCTAAAACACAGCCTTTTAGCCTTAGGCGGATTTATATAATGTCTCTACTTCTGTAGTGTACTGCTCAAATTAATATTAAAATATTTTGCTGAGTCATAATTTAAAGATCATTAATTTACGTAAATACAAAATTTTTATTTTTGTATTATTTGGTAACAAAAATAAGAAAAAACTCTTAAACATTAAAATGTAAACGTTCTAAACTCTCAAAACAAATAAAATTATTACGGTTACTTATAACCCAAATAGAATTTTATATAATAAAAATACTGCAAAACAATAACAACGCTGTGCCTTAGTGCATGTCATAAGAAAGATTTAAAATACCCATTCATGGATTCGTTGATAATAAAACCTTCCGACCAAATTTTAAAATAATACCCTTCATCTCATGAACCAGACGGCTGACGGCTGTTTCCTCTCCACTGCTCCGAGCCGAGGTGACTGTGCCGCTCGAAAGATTGAACGATGAACGAGTCAAGGAGTCTCTAGTTCGTGATTGAACGTTGAATTTTCAGCACATCCTATGACTCTCGACTCGCTCGAGCTGAATGACTCTATTAATGGCGAACTGAACGAGTTATTTGGCTAAGAATCGTTCGTTTTGAACGACTCATTCACGAACGACCCAAGCCTAGTTTTATGGCTTTCTCCTTCAGTTGGTCATTTCGAAGGTCTTGATTCTCTATCTGCAGGAGGCATTGAGTCTATGACTCTGATGCGTATATAGCTATCGGAAATTAAGAGACTTAAGCAATCGCAATTGGATTTTATCTGGATGAGGCGATTGGTGGTGTTTTGTGACTGTGATTTTGCTATTATTTGTGATACAAGCCCCAGGTGAATAACTTTTACCTTCCTTTGTGTGTTCGGGAGAAGTTGGAAGTTCTAATGCAGTCTCCCCCCTCTATTTTATGCCTGTCTCTGATTTGCAATACATTGAAGTAGTATTGTCTCTCGTCTTCTGACTGTGCTGACAAAGTCGGGTCGCCAGCATACTTGTCAAGGCCGCAGCCAGGATTTTTTTCCTGGGGGGGGGAGTTGGATATTGGATAATTTTTTTTGATTGGTGATGGGCTGATTAGGACTGCAAAATGTATATTTTTGTTCATGTTTTTCAGGATATATAAAAATGTATTAATATAAAATTTATTCTTATGTAAAACATGACTAATTGGTTAAAATTAAGTCTTGAAACCAAACATCCCAAAATTTCGGGGAGGGGGGTTGAACTCCCCGCTGGCTACCGGCTTGATATTTGACTAGTTTGGGTTTGCTCTTCTGCTAATCACCATTCACTGTGCATATAGAAGAGTAAAAGAGAGAGTACACAATCCTGTCTAACCCGCTTACCGGTTTGGGAACTACAGGATAATTAATTCTTCATCTATTCACAAAAGGGCTGTATTATTCTGATATATCCATTTCTTGCCAGATTAGTCACAAGAGAACCCATTTAAGAGAGGCGTTGAATTCGCTTCTGTAAAAGTGATTTCAGTCAAATGGGAACAAATTTTGCCGGTAGTTGGTATTCAATAATTCTGAATAAAAGAAGTCCTCATAGTACTAGTCCCCGAAACCCATCACCAGCTGAGATATTCAGCTTAAATATTTGGTCCAGTTTGCCTGAAACCTACTTTTACAGAAGCGGACTTGCGAAATTTGGTCAAATTGAGTGAAACCCTTTTTACAGAAGCAAGTTTGCGAAAATCGAAACTTTGAACATAATATCTCAGTGGGTAGTGGATTTCGGGCATTAGAATGTTGAAAATTATCTAACTGCAAAATTTCAGTTTTACAAAAGCATACTAACAGGAGACTTTTTCTTTCCAATAATCAAATCATTTTATTAGTAATAATATACGACAACTGTTAGAAAAAAAAAGCTGTGACGAACGTAAGAAAGACTTATGATTTCATACAGAAAGAAACTGTTGAAAATGTAGAAACAAGTCTCACGGATGTTAATACATACAAGGAGCTATATCACATATAACCTAAGAACAATAAATGATGTAATTGAATTGAAGAAATTGATTGGAAAAAGAAGGTTTAGGCCTGAAAACAACTAAATATATTCAAATTGAGTCCCTTTTCTTGATTATGCTGCCAGATCTTTAAAACATTTTACGTTTGAGAACGTAGCCTGTTGCTAAAATAATTCAGCTAAGGGAATTTATTAAGATAAATATTACACACTCTCAACTATTGACACGCTAAAAAAAAGAAAATTATTCAGAAATAAAGAATGGACAAGAAATAAAGGAATCACTAATCCAAATTCGAAACTCCCGAAAATTTAACCCGAAAATTTAATTGATTTAAATCAGTAATCCCTTTTCTTAATTCTGTTATCAGATCTTTCAAAACATTTAACATTTAAAAACGTAGACTGTTACTATGTTATCACTATGTGATTCTTCAGCTACCGAAATTTATTAGGAGGACAATCGATAAAAGAATACAAAAACACTAATATATTTTTTCAATAAACAATTGAAATTTACCATAACTATGGAATAACATGTTATAACTTGTCTTATGTTATTTATTTTCCAACAAATTGGTACACCTGTCCAACAAAAATGTCAATAGTACAAAATCTGCTGACACGTTGGCGGTCTATATAAAAACTGATATTCTGTCTTCTGTTTACAAAACAGTAACGTGATCCTCACGGTCGTGGATTCCCTGGCAAACGTAAATATTATAAACGTGGATTCGGTATATCGCAGACATTAACAATTGTTGATATTCAACGATAACAGGAAGTGTTATAGTAATAATATTGTCTGCTTTGCATGTAATTTATTTCCATTTATATAATGCTAATAGTTCCTTATTTATCTGTTTTGAAACATTGGGTAATTACGTTTTTATAGTACCCGTATTCAAATGCAGTGAATTAATCGAGAGTATCAATCGATGCATTGTATGTAGCATGCAAAGCTTGCAAACTGATAAAATCTAAACTAATTGACCATTAATCATAAAATAAAAAAAATCATTAATTGACTTACATTTGTTTTGGTACAACATTAGAAGTTGTTTATTACTTTGTTTTAATGACGGATGCATCCCTTTGGAATGAATAAAGATTGTATATATACACATAATCTTGAACGAATATCACACCAAGAAACAAAAAAAAACAACGGACGCAATAAATGTCCACAGAGCGAAATTATTTAATATAGCGTTATTTATTTTTTTGAATCATTTATTTATTCTCTTTGCGAACACCAAATAGGTAATTAAATGTTAAGGAATACACAAAACAAAATGATGTGTCAATATCACAAATATGCTATATAATATATGCGCCAGAGCTCACCAACTTTGATATTAAATGGGTTCTGGACAGCAACCATTGCAGATACTCCGTATATAATAAATGGCGAAGTGCTTCCGTTGTAATTACAGACGAGATTCGATGATAGCAATCTTATATATTCAAATAACAGGTTGGAAAAACAGATGGATGGTTACCAACATTGATCTATAAGATACCGTCAAAGGATATATGCCATTCTTTTTCTAATTTCATTGCTATGGATGTGACAATTTGGTGACCAGATGTTGGAGGCATAGTCAAGAATCGGCCCAACAATGGTCACCATAGAGGTTTAAAGTCTTATGGTTGTTTCTACATTCAAATCTTTGCCATTGCGTATGACAAATCCAAGTACTTTATATACTTTGTTTAATGGTTATTGAATTTAAAGTTGTCTTCAAAGACCACACCAATCTTTCATCTCCTTACACCTCTTAATCTAACAATTTTCAATGTAATAGTTTTCAATATCTATATTCACTTTTCGGGAGTTTACAGTCAAGTTCAAGTCAATCTGAGGTGTAATAACATCGTTTAAAATATTTAAATAGTATAAAATCATCAGCCAACAACAACCCTACGCAGGTCCTCAGGCTATCACATAAGTCATTAAAAAAAATCAGAAACAAGAGTGGAACCAAAATGCTACCAGGGGAAACCCTGAGGTGGCAAAATATTGGTGGGACAAGACCCTTGTTTATCAAGACACAGAAATCCACCTTGTAGTATGAATTTGCACAATTAATATATATGAAATCAAGCTGTTGTTTGTTCAGAAAAGACACAGACGTTTGTAACCATTGACTTAATATAAGGAAGATTTTGTCAGCTATGTATGTCAGTATGAACTTTTATACAATTTTTTTAGTCACGCTGTTTAATAAGCTGAAGGGTCGATAGATATGAATAGCTTCTCTTCGTCCTTTTGGGGTTACAATAAATTCCTTAAGTTTATCAGGAAAACATCCCTGCTTTAGAATTCTAGCTTTAATCTATATTTACAGAGGTTACCAATAGATTGGCACACTCCTTATAGATATATGATGGTATATTTTCAATTTGTTTTCGGGGTTCGAATGTTTTATGATGGAAATAATACCATCATCGGCTATTTGAGTAAAACTGAAACCCCCTTACAAATATTTTACCTATTTACTTGGGATTTCCCTCTCCAGATTTTTCTTGTAACGATAAGTGTTTGAAATACAGTGAATAATAATAAGTAATTGAATACAGTGTAGTAAGGCAATTTCGAAAAATTGCTCGAATTACTGGTTGTCTGTACAGAAATTCTTCCCCCACAGATCTTCTGAGAGAAAAAGATGTCAAGAATATGATTAACCAGTACTCCTGTATATAAATAGTATTTTGTATATTGTGTCATACTTATCCTTGTTAGGAGATGTTTGATGTTTCAACTCCAACTCTGGAGTTGTTGTCACTCGCTGTGTGTTATAGCTGGTGGGTATAGATTTTCGCTTTGATACCAAATTTTGTTGTTTGACAAAAAAACTGTGACAGTGAAAAATTAGGTGGTTGGTGTTAATTTTATACTGAGGGTACCACTGTTCTGGCAATAGAGTTCGTCATCCCAAATCCCCCTTACAATAACAGGAATCTGCAGTGCTTTGCTCATCCGTCAAGGTAACATTATTTCAAAGGTTAGAAGGGAACAACGAGGAATCATGGTACAGGGTGAAAAAGATGTAATTAATAACGGTTGTGTCCTTTTGAACAACCCTATGTCGGTATATTTCATCAGTTTTCGTAGAATTTCCCTTATGATGTTAATGTGTTTACAGAATGACAACTCTTTGAAGTTCGTCCAGGATGAAAGCAGCTTGACTATTTTATTGTTGAACTTTCGACTTTTTTGTACTACTCCGTATTTAGAAAAAAACTCAATCAAACCATAAAAAGGAACTAGATAGAATCTGCCACAAAATCTACAGATAACAAATTTCTTCAACTTTCTCGTATTTATGAAATGTTTTGGAAATCACACTAAGCTCGAGGAAAGTTAGTATACCTATTTCAAAATTTACAATTGTTCAGGGTCTAAATCAGATCCTATTCTCGATTTGCGCAAAGAAAAAATAAAAAGATTTGCAATTGTAACTATATGAGTATCTATATATATCTATAAAGTGTGGCGTTGGTCTTTAAATCCGTATTATTATTGGGGGAGTCACCAATTATATACCCGGTATAGGTGGCGGTCCGAGCGAGGGCTCATGGGAATCATCACCCCCCAAAATCGTACACGTCAAGTTAATTAAAAATAATTTTGTAACATACGCAATCCCCAATTTTTTGGTTGCGAGCTGTATAGGTTGTGCGTGGTACACAGTGCTAGTGCCGTCATTCTAAGTTATTCAAAATACTTTTTTTTACATAAAAAAAATAATTGTCATCTTTCTCTTATCCAATGATCCTATGTTTCATCTTCTACTTTTCAAGCACGGCCAATCATCCGCCCCAATATTGTCTTACCTTGTTCTCATAGTCATTCTCGCCCAATCAGCAAGCCGCATCCGTTACACGTGACGCTAATGCAAAGCACCAGTGTTTTAACTCAAGCTTCATCGACATCGGTCTCAACTGTTTCGTCTAAACCAACATCGACAATTAGTGCATTAGTGCGTCGTTGATTGTCGCTTGTCATTTCAAGTCTCGACCGTCGAGCAGGCAACTGTAATTCGAATTTTCGTAGTCGGCATTTGCTTTTTTTTTTTCGTTTTAATTATTATCTGGTGTGCGGTGCAGAACAAATCGCGATTGTTTCTGAATGTCGAGTGCAGGAGGTGTCACTGCTATGGATTTGAATTTCTTACAGCACAAGTTAGTTTTTTATTTTAATAATTATTTGACAAATGAATTTTTGATTTTGTGCTGAAATCACAGTAGGCTAGTGGATTCCCAGTCAAATTATTTCGACATTAATTGTTACAATTGTGGTGATATCTATTAGTGTGACCAGGAGCTTTTGTTTGTAAAATAGAATCTATAAATGTGTTAAAATTAATAAATTCTTATTAGTGTTGTTTCTTGCTTACAGCCCGCTATATTCGAGGGGGGCTACGGCCTATACTACAGGAACGATGTCTTATTATAATAATGGTTCACCTGAACTGACTACCCAATCATCACAGCTTTGGACAAATTCAGGTACACCATCTTTATTTTTATAAATCGTAGAGTTATAGTGATTGTAAACATATTTTTTACAATTTTATATTTTAAAGTGATAGTTTTAAGAGTATCTCTTATTAATTAAGGAATTAATTCAACAAGTAATAAACATACTTTAGGTACAAACTGGTTTAAGCTGCCTCAAACTTCCTATTAAATTAAATTCGTTCCCATAAAAAGCTGTTTTCAGAGTTTTGACTTTTAACATTTTTAATTTTAAAAGAGTGAAAATGAGAGTTTTAACGAATTAAATTTTTAGAATCTTTATAAATTCTGTTGTAGCGAACTGCTACCTTTAAACGAGTTTCAAAAACTAATTATTGAAACTATTAAATAGATATTAAAATGTGTTTCTTGTTGAGGCCCAGATTTTAGGATAGATGCACACGTCTGTATGTTTTCCATTTTTGAATATATGAATTTCTCAGGTGCTTATTGTGACAATATTCGTTTTTCAAAAATTCGAGAAGAAATGGAAAATGCACGTAAAAAGCGCAAAAACCGGGTCACACCTAAATGTGTTAATTTACCGACTAAGTAAGAAAATTTTATTATAATTTTTGGTGTTTTTTACAGGACATTTTGATCTTGATTTTGCAAATTATAACATTGTTTTTTATTTTGGGACAACTGTATAAAACTCTTGATAAGATAAATAGATAGTAAAGAGGCTTCCTGTAGTTAAAAAATTCACCTGTCACTCTTTTTCTTCAACAGGTTTTTGAAATTTATTATTCCTCGTATATGTTCAGAATGAATAAAATGTTTATCCCTTATAGAAACGTTTGAATTCCAAAGTTTCAATTTTTGCTAATATGCACCATTTTTCTTGTTTGTCAAATACATTTGATAGTGACAGTTTGAAAGATTATTTTTATATTGAATGATCCGTTTTAGTATCCATCTAGGAAATTGTAACCGATTTTAGATTTAGGTAAATGTACTAATGTTGCTTACGATTGAAGATTTCGTTCTCACTGGTATATGTATGACCACAAACACAAGATACACTGTAGACATAATTCTTGGCACTTTGGACTGCCATAAACGTTTTTGTATGTATGAGAGCACAAAGTGATGTTTTATTTGTTTTGAAATGTCCTATCTATTTCATAAAATCTTATTCTTTAGTAAACTTACTAGTCACTTGATATTATTGTACTGTTTAGTTAGTATCCAAGATTGTTTCTTCTGTTTTGTTACTTCGGCTTACATTCTAAGTTTGTTTTAAATTTATGTGTAAAAAACATAGTGTAACTTATTCGGTGTTTTTGGTGATACCAATACCGGTGAAACTTTTGAGACCTCTAGAAGTAAGAGAAACAGAATCCCAATACAACATCGAAAACCAGTTATCCTGTCACTGTCAAATTTATTGAGCAAACAAAAAAATTTTGGGCGTGACAACAAAAATTTAAGAATTAAGGCGTAGCTGAGCTGAGTGACTGATTTGGAGTTACCACGATAAGTACACTTGTTTGTTCACTGGAAGACTAGTTTGTAGGTATTTTTTCCATAAAGCATCTGTGATGAGAAGACATTTAGTGAAAAACCACTAAACCAGGAAATTTTTCGACATTGTGCTGCTACAGTTTGTCTCCGTCATAAATTTCATATACGTATCTGTTACAGAGAAAGAAATTACAATAAACAGGCAAAATAATTAAGGATATACTACACGATAATTTTACAATTACTGAAGATATATGGTAACTCACTTTTGTTCGTATCTTAGATGGTACCTACGTGCTCTATCGATAGTTTATTGTTTCTGCCAGTTCATGTTACAATTGCCTGAGAAAAACTTTGCTGTCCGTATTTTGGACCTTGATATTTATGCCATAATTGCAATAAAATTTAGCAAGTTTAAACTTTTAAAGAGGTTATGCCAATTGTTGACGTCATCCTCAATACCTACATTTATTTTTTTCAAATACAGCGTCGTTATTATAACTAGTTTTTCTGTTATTTCGACAACAACCTTATAATCATAAATAACATAACAAATGACTTATTTTCGCCGAAATCAAACCGTGCCTTTGAACGTTGAGTTCCATTAAATTTCATTTAATAATTTTACCTTTTGAATGTTTTTTGCATGAATAAACTGAACACTAAAATAATCAACTAATGTTTAATTCAACCAATTACCTTTTATTGTTTTAGTCTTCACCATAGTAAACATTGAATTAGTAGTAACCCTTTCCAAACATAGATAAAACAATACATTTTTGTAAACGTTTAGCATCAATCAGAATAAAATTCTTGGTAAAAATAATGGCCCTATTTTATAAAATAGTGTTGTGCTATACGAACTTCGACATGCTGTTTGCAACAAGTATACAAATGGAAAATATTTAATCTAATGTTTTTTTTTATTTAGTTGTGTGAAAATGTTGATTACAGGATTCTATAAAATTTCTTATTATCGGGCTATACGAACTTCGACAGGCTGTATGCAGCAAGTATTGGAATGGAAAATTTTTATCTATTGTTTTTTGTATTTAAATGTGTGAAAATGTTGATTACAGTATTCTATAAAATTTCTTGTTGTCGGAATATTTTCGCTTGTAAACACTCAATTTATAACATAAATCTCTTTGTTGTTGAATACATTGTTAGAAATTTGTTTTGTGATTTTAAAGTGCCTATATTTATATGAAACGAAAATAATTTGGCCATTTTGTCTGTAACCATAGCAAAGATACATTAGATAAGCATATTGTATCTGATATGTGATAAAACTTTGAACGCAAGACAATATTAGCTCCTGGAAAAGATCCATAATCAGCTACATTTCACGGTGTACAAATTTCGAACAAGTATATGTGTATTTCAAACATACATATTATGACGTATTTTACCTAAAAATATTCTCGGTTCTTAGTTTTGAAAATGAGATTAGGTTCATATGTTTGCCGAAAGTAATAAAATTATGGATTGGATGGATGAATTGTAAAGTAGAATCTGCCATATATATATATATATATATATATATATATATATATATATATATCAGTAAAATAACTTAACACGTTCGCTACCGCTCGTCTCATATATGAGTCGTCTTGGTTTATTATATAGACCACCGGCTCCTATATGAGCCGATGCAGCACTTCTACTTTAAGTTAATTTTTTCTGTCTGGTCTATCGCTAGAGACTCTATACTTTGAAGAGGTCTGTACGAATATATGACACACATATGAGTCGAATGGTCTCGGGATATTTTTTAAGGTTTCCAGTGTATGTGTAAGTAAATATTAGTGCGATATGTCTTCGTCATAGAAAATACGTTTAACTGAAGGTGAGCTGTTAGAAGAAGCAAACATTGTTGTCGATTACAACAAAAGTATGTCTGGGATTGACCGCACAGATCAAATGATTTCGTATTACACTACACCAAGAAAAACCATTAGATGGTATCTAAAATTATTCTTTCATTTATTGAACGTTTGCTTATGGAATAGTAATTGGCTGTATCAGAAAGCTACAGGGAAGAAAAAGACTTAACTGAACTTCAGGGACGAGATAATACAATCACTCATCGACTCCACGACAGCTGACAAGGAGACAAATAAGAACTATGTTGTCCAAAGTTCCAGAATTCCTCATATTCCAAAAAAAAAAATCGAAAAAAGACTAAGATGTCGCGTTTGTTCACAAAATAAAAAAAGAAAGCAAACATCTTTTGTTTGCAATGTGTGCGTAGACAGCAAAGGAAATCCAATAGGACTATGTCCGGATACTTGTTTTGCGCAACACCATACATAATTTTTCCTGTTTTATGTTGTACAGTATAACAGATTGTTTTGCTATTATATATTTTGTTGCTAGTTTTCTATGAAAACTCAAATGAAATATAATATTTTTAGTTTTTTAGTGTGTAAAAGGGTGTCTCATATATGGGACTTGCGGTCTATTAGTGCAAATTATTACTGTAGACCACTGTCTTATATATGAGTCATATTACTATAAAGAAAAATAAAATAGTTTTGCGAAAAAAACTCATCAATTTATTTTCATTACCTTATCTACTTGCATCTTTTACAAAAAAAAAACAAAGTGGTCTGTGACAAACGATTTTTTTTTAAATGGCGGTAGCGAACGTGTTAAAACCGATCGGAGAGTTGGTCAGGTTATTCTTATAAAATTAACTGATACCCCAAATCACATATCTGCACTAGGAAAACATAATACATGGCAGCTACGAAAACAATTTGTTTTGGTGGAAAGGACGCTAGTGTTGATGCAGTTGACATCAGCCTTTCGGTTGAGTTTTTAGGTGGCCAACTATTTGGTTAATAATAAAGTGTTAGTCGAAACTGGGCATATTTCAGTATTATGTGTTTTGTTCCATGATTCCCACATCTGGATCCAGTTTGAATATCAACTTTATGTTGAGCTCGAAATTCAAAGCACTTTGTTATAAGAAGTCACCTAAAATAGACAGAGGAAGTAGTTTGGATGATACACTTTTGTGGAGCTCTGATATTATTACTCAGATTATGCTGTGGTGCTCAGATGAATATTTAATTTGGGTAATATATCTATTTTGATCCTTTAAAGAGTAGGCAATAGAAAAAAACGGTGTTGTCACCAACATTTTGGTTTATAAATATCCGGTTAGCATATGGTGAAAAAATATGTTAAAAATGTAAAATAAGCTTAGTCTGCCTATCACTATTGGCGCCAAATGAAAACCTCAGCCGCAAAGCTGAATAATGTATTCAAATAGCCGTATTATATTAGTACACATAGTCCCTGACCTATAATTAACAATGATATATAATTTATATTTAATTAATTTTGCGATTACATCTCAGACTTGGTAGCTGGAAAATATATCAAGAAGATATACTAATGCAAACGTTCATCAATCTGAGATATTATTTAAATATTTTGCAATAAATGTAGACTCAGTTCTTGTTCTTGTGCCACATAGTTCTTCTGATATGTTTGTTACTCTATATAAGTAATTTGTATTACCACATTTTAAGAATCAGAAATCTTCACATATAGGGTGTTTTGCAGAAGGTTCGCCAAACATGCAGGGCGATATGTAGGCTCATATGCTATATTATGTAGCCCATGTAACATCTAGATAGATTTAATTTTGTTTTCTTAATTCCCAGATTTTTTCATATAAACTTTAGTAACTTTTTATTTTTCACTGTATCTCCACCAAATAAATCTAATCTATGATGTTTGTTGGCTCTTCTTTTTCGATATTTGACACCAATAATTGGGTGAAGTAAATAAATCATGTTAAATTGTTATTGAGTCCTTAATTTTTATACTGTTTATGTCAAAATTAAAAAAATAATACATTTGTTTTGAATAGTATTTATTCTCAAATAGTCTTATTTATATATTAATTGAGTTCTTAGGTTATTACTGTCATTAACATGTTATCTCCTGATTTTAGCAGTAGTTTTAAGTTTTAACATACAAAGGTAAACAGATTATGGTCAATTTCACGGGATGGAACAGGTACAGAAATTCTTTAAGGACAAAAGGAGTTGGTTGTCGGTTATTTATAACCAGAAATAGTCTGCCATCCCATATTAATAGAAAATAATACAACAACAATGTTTTTGAAAGTGGGTATACAAATTTATGATTCCTATAATTGCTTTTAGTCTAAGTATTTTTAAGACGTAAAATAGGGTTGTGATTTCTTTTACAAGGAATGAGAATAACACGTTTAGAAGTTTACAGAAAATCAAGAAGATAATAATCTCGAATTAAAACTTAATGGTTTTGGGGATTCAGTATTGGTCTCCAAATTTTATCGACGATATTCCATCTCTTCAATATTTATATTCAAAGAATGACAGAAAATATTATTAAATATTTATTTAGATCAAGTTACCCAGCATAAATAAAATCTTAGGCTCAGTTTTGCCAATTTAGGCCTGCCAACAAAATATTGACAATAAATCAGCAACTTCTGCTTATTTTTGTAATATCATTAGCCTAATTTGTTAAAACTTAAAATAATAATAAAAAAAATGAAAAGTATTTTGCCATCCTAAGAAGAAGAAGAAAGAAAATCAAGAAGATAATAATCTCGAATTAAAACTTAATAGTTTTGGGGATTCAGTATTGGTCTCCAAATTTTATCGACGATATTCCATCTCTTCAATATTTATATTCAAAGAATGACAGAATATTATTAAATATTTATTTAGATCAAGTTACCCAGCATAAATAAAATCTTAGGCTCAGTTTTGCCAATTTAGGCCTGCCAACAAAATATTGACAATAAATCAGCAACTTCTGCTTATTTTTGTAATATCATTAGCGTAATTTGTTAAAACTTAAAATAATAATAAAAAAAATGAAAAGTATTTTGCCATGCTAAGAAGTTTCATTGACGACGTTTCTCAATGTATTTTTAGGATTTAAGTGAAGGTTTTATTTAGTGATGCTATACATGATGGTGTAATTACATTTTATTTATAGTCGCTGATTTCAAAATTTGTAAAAAAAATATCAAAATTATGAACCAATACAAAAATTAAAATAGTTTGAATTCTAAAAGCACCAGAATCATAGTAAATACTTTGCGGATATGCTACTAGTGGCACTTTCTATATTTCTATTCCTTCTATATATCTTGCCTGTGGTCAAACCACCTCAATAGTTTCTGTTCCAGGATTCCACATTCAGGCCATTTTGTCGCTGTTTGAGACCCTTTCTGCATTTCTTTTAAGCCTTAATTCATAACATTCTTTGATTGTTTTGGCTGTCTATCCATATCTTGTGATCCCGTATTCTTAATCTTTGGACATAGATATTCTGTTTGATGCCTTCTGTTTCTGTATCCATTAGAACTCGGGCTCGTACTCTCAAATGTTTTAATTCTTCTTTATTACTGTTAAAAGTTTAGTGTGTTGGTCCAATTTTGAAAATCATATATCCAACAATCAGCTGCAGTATTGTCTGTACTTTTTTATCCATCAATATTACAGTCCTTGGTGAAAATACCTCCGTATGATTTTTCCATATAACGGAATTTTGGTTTACTCTATGCAGGTTTTTATGACTTGAATTATTTCCTCACTTGTCTTTTCGCCGGAATAACTGATTCATACTATTCGTACTCAGTTTTAGCTCAGGTTATTCGTTACAAAACTAATAGTTAAACAATGAAAACCCTAGCGCGTTCTAGTAGTTGCAGATGACTTAGCGGTTTTTCAACTCCATAATCTCAAAAAAATTGTTAAAAAATAAGTTTTCGCCTTTTGCACGAAATCAGATTTTCCCGTGAAATGAAAAAAATGAGCTATTATAAGCCTGACTTTGTTAATTTGTTGGTTTTCAGTTTTCTTATTAACTAAAAATGTAGATCTGAATAATGAAAAAAAAATCTTTTGAATATGTTTGTGCTAGTTTTATTCTAACTTTTTTTTCTGTATTTGGTTTTTAAATATCATACGTAATAACATTTATATACTGTTTCCATATATACTGAAACTGCTGTGGAAACTGACCACAAACTAGTTCTAAACATAAAAGTGTTGTATTTCTTAGTGTAAAATATTAGACAAACTACACTACGAAAAGACTTCTGTTGATCAAAGTTACCTCCTACAAATATTTAGATTTTCAATAATTCCCAACAAAATCAAATAATTACTAAAACTACTAATTTTCAGAAAACTAAGAACAATTTGATAACTTATCAAAATTCGTGCTGTTAAAAGTTATTACTGAATGGTAGTAAAGAATTCTAATTGGGGTAATAATAAAAATAGTTTTCGAAAAAGTACAGGAAAAAAATTTTTACGGTTAACTTGTTATTTTAATTATATCCTATTGCGCCAAATAATTTGCGAGTTTTATCAGTAAGATAAAATATGCTAGCCTTTGCGGCTAAATTTTAAGTTTGCGAAATATCTTTTGTCGACAGCGAAGCTTAATTATAAATTAAGGGAAAGCTCTTATCGAGTAAGACTCCAAAATATTTTTTATGATTATTATCTTATTTATTAATTGGATGTGGTTAGAAGAGTTCGATTCCCAAGTCTTTTTGGTGGAAATCAGATTACGAAGCCCAAGAAATGTTTTCTAGGCAAAGTATACTATAGAAGTATCACAGGAAAAATATCTTTTATCAATTCTTTACTAGAGTGTTTCTTATATTAAATCCTTTTATATGATATGTTACATCATGCACTAGCAATTTTTAAAATTTTCAAAGTGTCTCACAGACTTAAATTTAAAATTTTGTTTAGGTTTGTCTGTAAACTATGATCTCTATTGTTACTAATTGGTATTTCTGTACTGAATACTCGTTATTTCGGTACATTGTTACTATGACGAGTTTAAGAGGAGTGGTGATCCCCCCCAAGAGTTTTAAACGAAGAGGAAACTAAATCTAAGGGCCCGGAGGAAGTTATTCCTATGGGTTTAACCTACAGATCGGAAAATTTAGTAAAAGATAGCCTTTCTTCCTTCTTATCCTTGAAATAACTACAATAGTCGCTTATGAAGCTCGTTTACTAATATTTGATTTGGGATTTTTCACCCTTCTTGATCAAAAGGTTTATAAATAGTTTCATTATTTTAAGCAAAATAATAATATAGTCCTATAAAGCATATTATTTATTTTGTAATTATGACTTACAAAGGAGAATACTCATGTGTAGCAAAGATAAATATCTTTGTGATTTCAATATTTCTATTTATTGTTTGAGTAATCTAAATTTTATAAAAATAACATTCATGGTTAGGTTTTGGTAAGTTGAGCATGTAACTTAGATTCTATAGGGAGAATTTGTATCAAAATTATTGCGAAAATTGCGAAATCAGGAGAATTCAAAATCGTCAAGCATATGTTATCTATATATAAATAGGCAAAGACAAACCGATTAGGTACCATTTTCTTTTTTTGTTTTGTTTTGTTTAGTAGCTACTGACGACCTTCAGTGCAGAATGCTAATATTAATTTATAATATTAGTTCATTCATTAAATAAAATATAATAAAAATTCATTATTTACGTCCATACTGTCAACGCCAAACAACTGACAGTGACGCCGCCGCCAGACGGTTAAAACTCAAAACATTGAGTAATTATATATGGAGCGATCGTTAGATATATTCTTAGAGCATGTACTTCTGGAAGTGGCATGCAAGAGTTGTTATTGTTTAGTGGTAAAATAGTCAATGAGTAGATCAGTATTGATTTTTCGGAAGCGTTGCAGTAGTAACTTTCATATTAAATATTCTGTTTTTAATGTGAATTTAATTATTTGATTAATATATTATTATCACAACCTTCCGAAGGTGTTGTGTAAAAAATTGTCAGACAGCGGACAATAGAAAATATTTTAAACATTTAAGTTATCCTAGGGTTGTTGGTCCTTTCTTTTCTTTCTTTAATTTTCCTGAAGTTGATTGAAACCGCAAATGACTAAAACTTTTAGGTTGCAAAGAACAATCTTCCAATTATTATATCGAATATTTTGCCAGGAGAAGTTCCAGCCAAAAATTTGGGGGGTCATTCATTTGTCAAAAATATTTCGAATACCAATATTTGATTTCAATAGATTTGCCAATATGAGTGAATAATTTTGTTCATTACATCTACTTCTCCGATTTCTCCACAACTCTATTTCTTATAAAAATATACTTTTTACAATTTCATGAAATAGGGTCGAATTTCGACCAGTGGGCGACCACTAGTAATCCTAAAATCACATGACACAAAAAAGATTGATACTAATAGTAGGTAATGCAAATTAATTATGTATATAAATTATAGGTAACTATTGCGACAACCGACAACGCATTCTTTATGTATCAACTCATCTATCTACCTTCAAGCTGGTAGCGCTATTGTTTCACCGCTTTCGTTATATGCGTTATTCTTATGTACTATCGACTACACTGCATTGCGTCTTTAGCTTTTAGGGAAACTTGAGCCGGTCTAGATCTGACAACACCTTTAAAAATTCTTCCAGCAGCTGACTCACTTCAAAGAAAACAACTTCTCTCAACTCTCTCCATGTAATTGTATCAAAATCTTATGTCTAAATCTAGGAGGCATTGTTATGAAGTTATGAGCATGGGCGTACCGAGGCAGGGGGTTAGCTGCCCCCCCCCCGGGATCTAAAAAACCTGTCGTGAGCCATTAATGCTTCTCATAAAATTATTGACTTGACTTCCCCTGGGCTAGAAAAAATTCCTATTTGTCCCTTTCTATAGGGCAATTTTTTTCCGATTTGCCCCGCTCTAGAACATTTTTTTTTCTAATTTGCTTCTCCCTACACCAAAAGCTGGGTACGCCCTTGGTTATGAGAAAGGACGTAAAATCCCCAATGACATAGTTGCAACCATTAGGTGAAAAAACGAAAAAAGAAGATACAAACAAGTTAGAATATGTAATAAGGGAGGCAAAGGAAGGCAGAGGGGTAGCTGCCTTACTGAACCTGAAAACGTGCAATGAGCCATTAAAGCTTCCCATGAAATATCTGATTTGCTCCTCTCGCTAGGAGAATTTTTTTCTGATATGCGTCCCTCTAGGATTTTTTTTTTAAATTTTGCCCCTCCCTAAACCCAAAGCTGGGTACGCCCTTAAAGGGAGACTTATGGAATGAAGAAATAAGAAGTTCAGAGCATAGAATTTTATCTTTAACGTGTCGTACGGCATTTATAGATGCAACGACAACAAAGAAAAATGTACAAGAAACAGCTACATTATATGCCGATAAAAAAAACAAAAATAACCACAGCAATTGTTATTCAAAAGTTCATAAAAATGTATATATTATATTTAAAACAGTAATTTGGATAAGAGAACCTAAAAAGACCTCAGCTTTGAACCGAGATTTAAATAAAAATAAGAATAAGAAAGAAAATAAACTAATATTGACGAACATTAAAATAGCGAAAATAACAAGAAAATACCAATAAAGATAAGCAGCCTTCTCTACTAATTAATTATATTTTTTTCTTCAAATTGGAGGCTATTATTTATAGTCCAATTAAATGACAGAACACGGTTTCGATCGGTAAATTAATTTTGCAAATCTTGTCAATCTAATAAGCAAATCGTGTTTTTCGATTTAAATGACGCAGTTAATTTCTTGTTACAAGAATCCTGATGCGTTATTTAGCAATTCTATTTTTATTTTGTCGAGCAATACCGTCGTCTATTAAAACTATTTGCACTTAATGTCATTGTTAGTACGCGATTTTAATTGTGCAATCTGATCAAGATCTACGTCATAGACCTTGGTTTTAGAGGTATTTTTCTTTTTCCAGGTATTTTTCGAAAAGAAAAATCATATAGAAGTATTTCATAAACTCGCGAGTTTCTTGATAAAAAATGCAAACGTTTATTGATTTGTATTGAGCTTTACTTACAAATATATTTATATATATGTTATTATTAAGGTGGTCAAAAATTTCTCGGCTAAATATAGTATTTTTCATAGCTAGCAAAAAATTCTAGTACGTTTCAAGGAATTATAGTGTCATAAAATGAATAACAAAGGTACAATAGTTACTGATTTTCACAAATGGGAAAAATATGTTTTGCAAAGTGTCATATGCATTAAAGGATTGAATTTGAAATGTAGATCAAGATTTCATTTTTGTTGGTCAATTCATCTTACGGAAACCCCTATAGGATCACTCTTGGGTTTAACAGCCCATCACACTATTTTGCTTAAACTATTCCACTAAATAGACTATTACCTCACATATCTTCGAAACTAATGAGCTTAAACTCATATAATAGGGCATAGAAGTCATCGCTCAAAGTTTACTGAAAACAAGCGAATATCTTAATTTAATTTTGGAGTAAATTACAAATTTAAATGGGAATTAAACCATTCAGTGCATCATGGAATATATCAAATGAAATATTTTTCCAGAAAATTTAAAATGTACAGTTTAAAAGATATTAAGGGAAATATATAAAAAATGACCCCCACTTACTTTCCCCCTTGTCGCCGAAATAACTGAGCCTAATATGTTAGAAAAAGCAGGACGAATGGGGTCACGCTCAAAGTTCAATTTTGGGGCCACATTAGAAAATTAACTGAAAAATATAAAATATAGTTTTACAAGCACTTGTTATAACAAATACTATTACATTTTTTTATAATTTTGAAATGTATAGTTTAAATTATATTAAAGTAAATAAACAAAAATGTCACTTTTTCGTTATATCTAACGTTATTGTCCAAACTACTTTGAAATTAATAGGGAGACCAGAGGGCGGCACTCTGGAAAAAATAAGCTATAATCTAAATAAGACAGCCTATGACATCTTAAATGTGTGTATTTTGATTCGTGTAGTTCTGAAGGGACTTTAAAAATATGCCAGTCTAGAAAACTACAGTATGCATTTCTAAATAGTAACTGAAATACTACAAAAAATGTATGAAAATGCTTCTGATCAAATTAAATTAATTATTTTCGATATTTTAACTAACGTATTTTGGCAGAACTTTCAATTTGCCTCGTTGATTATTGCGGAAATAGCACACGATAATAAAAAAATGTTCAGTTACTACGTACAACCATAACTGTTTATCGTTATAAAAAATTATAACATGATTTATCGTGATTCAGATTAGCTGAATATTATTTATGTGATTGGTTTGGCGATAAAACATAAAACCACATGTAATTGTTTTATTTATTAAACGCAACAATATTTTATTGTTAACGATTTTAATAACGAAAACGGATTCGATTTCAAAAGTAATTTGTGAAGGACCTATATAATTCTCAATACCAAATATGTGAGAAATTTTTCACATTTGATTAGCAAAACTTGGTATTCTGCAGCGATACAAGCATGGAATTTTATTATTATAATGTCAGCTTTAATTTCAGTATACATGTTTTTGAAGTAAAAGCTTCTTAATGGAGACGCACACTCAAAGATTTAAAATTATGAGTATGGTAGTGAAATGCAAAAATTGCACTTGTTTCGACACCTCGTTCTGACCGACACATTTTCTTGATTGAAATACAGATGCAATTTTTCTGTGTTAGAAACTGTTATCTTTTTATATATTAAGAGTCTATTCGTTTATATAAAATCAACATTTTATAGTAAATAAACAAATATAACTTCCAATTAATATACAATACATGAACAAAACTTGCTTTTCGTTCTAATAAACATTCCAATTCTCTATTTACTGAAGGATAGTTGTGGCATATTTTGTCAATGCTTAAGCGTTTTTTGGGAAATAACATCCCAATACACGTTTTGAAATATACAGTAATTTCGTGTATTCTGGTGTTATTTCCCAAAAACTGGTTAAACATTTCAATACTCTGCGATATTTTAAATTAAGGACTTGACAATATTCATCAGAAGACATAACACAAAACAAGAGCAGTAAAATTTGTGTTCCAAAGAAAGCCACAGTGCCACAAGCGTGATAATTGATTGTACAGTATTTAGAGTTAAGGTCGACTCTTCGTAAATTAATCGTTAATTTTATTTGCTTCATTTAAATTCCAATCTTCCTTCTGCACTGATTTGTTTAGCTTTAATTCCATATTCTGATGCATCGCATTTCTCTACGAAAAATTATGTTACTTGTTATCACAGTGAACTTGTTTTTTTTTTGTGTATATTGAAATTATTGCTAGTTACCTGTTGCATTATATTTATTTGGAAATGATCCAGGTGTCATAGTACGAGGGTGGGCGTAGAAGTACCGGGTCCAACCAAGAGATGGCGGCAGTTTTATGATACATATCACTGTATTATTAGAAAGTACAGTCCCTATGAAGCATATGTTTCCATTTTGAAGGCGCCCTGTTGTTTGGTATTTGTTTGGCAGCCATCAATAGTGAATGTTTTCAGTGAATTTGTGAAAATGGCGAAAATTTGCCATCGTTATGAGATATAAATCTTTTAGTTGGAAGGCCTTAGCCAATATAAAAGCGGAACTAGATTCTATTCTGGGTGAATCTGAGAAAATTCACAAAGTCGTACTGGATGATCTTCGACTGCAAGTACGGGAGCTAGCACATATTGTAGGCATATCAAACAGTGCAGTACATCCGATATTATCGAAAAATTTTGACATGAGCAAACCAGTGTCGTGACGATGTTTCAACTGAGTGTTTAGCGAATTTTTACAGCAACAGAGAAGAATTTTTGCGTCGTTTCATAACCACGGATGAAACATGGATGCATCACTTCACACCTAAGACAAAAGCCAATCAGAACAATGGACTAAAAAGGGAGAGCCGGCTCCAACGAAGGCGAAGACTGTTCCAACTGCAGGCAAGATCATGGAATCGGTTTTTTGGGATGCACATGGGATAATTTTCATTGAATATCTTGAAAAAGAAAAACTATCAACTGCGAGTAATATGCGAGCTTATTGCAACGTTTGAGCGAAGAAATCAAGCAAAAATAGCGGAATCTGGCTAAGCACAATGTGTTCCTTCATCAAGATGCACCAGCTTACAAATCCGTTATTGCAATGGCCAATATTATTGATTAAAAGTTTGAATTGCTACCAAATGCACCCTATTCGCCAGATTTAGCCCCCTCGGATACTTTTCTATTCCCGAACTTGAAAAAATTAATCAGCGTCTAAGATTTTCTAACGATGAAGAAGTGATATCGGCAGTTACTGGTTATTAAGGATCTAGACAGTTCTTCTTATTAAAAAGGCATAGAACTTATTGAACATCGCTGGGGAAATTGTATAGAGCCGAATCGAGATTATGGTAAAAAATAAACTTTTTTTTTGTTTTCTTTGTTTGGCCGGCTACTTCTGGGACTATCCTTGTACCTCAACGTAAATCTGGTATTGACGTAACACTTTTCAAAGATAATAAAAATTGTTTAATGATACGTTCGTTTGTTAAGCTCAACTACGGTTATAGCTTTCGATAACCAACCGTTGCAACCAATTAGTCTAAATATCTGGCAGCAAAAAGATTCCTTAACTTGAGTATTAATTGATCGGGGAAAACATTAGTTTCAATTATTTTGAATGAGAACTTTATGTTAATATGGATGATTTATTACGATTTTTTATCGTCACGTTGTTGCTGAAATATTTCTAAATTTGCTCGTATATAGCACAAACAGAATTTTTCGAATGCTTCGGTTTTTCTAATTGTCATTTAGGCTTATCTGTTGAGGCCTATTAGTGTCTAAAAAATTTGTATGGGTGGAGTTCCAGAGAAATCGCGAGATAGTTTTTTTGGTTTAATTGACATAATTTACACAACACTTATTTTTTAATTAAGTGCAAATGTCATAGAAAATAACCCAAATCACCAACGACTTGCCATTAGTGGCATAGTCTTGATATTTCCCCTTTTGATTGTTTTTTTGACATTGATGGGTATCAGGAGGTATTTTTTAGCAGCAATGAGTGACCCACGGGTGATAATGACGCGATAATTCTAATTAAAACTGATTATTTTGAATAATTTCTCTTTCATTCAGTACCAATTTGGCAAGTGCATAACTTTTATACATGCAATTTCTTATCTTAATTTATTGTGGTGACAAAATAGTTGATAAGAAACGATTTTACAAATCAAAATCGTCCAGTTCATCGTATCAGAGAGTGTTAAAAAAATTATATTAAACCTTTTTATTTATAGAAACATGTTGATAGAAACAATAACAGCATAGTTACTCGAGTCTAACTAGACCTGGAAAAAACTTAGGGACGATTTTCTTTTGATAAAAATAACTTTTTAGCTTGAACCCTTAATAATTATAAATGAAGTGGAAAGAAAAAAAGAGCTGCACAGCCTCTTAAGTATCCGAATATTGACTGCAAATTCTAGTAGTGTGTTAAAATAAATGAATCAAATAATACTAAATCAACTGGGGTAAAACGTATTTAATATTAAATTGAAAATCAACAACTTACAAAATTATTTTCTATGAAGAATCGGCTAACTGTTGATAGCTAACAAATTAATATGATCATTACAGTTGAATTTGGTTTTTATTGTATGTAAACAGGAAAAAAAGTATAAAATTCTACAAAATTTAGATTTTCGTTTTGTGATATTTTTTGTCATCATTGCAAAAAAAAATCAAAAACTATGCATTTTGTAGAGACTTAAATTAACTATTGAAATGGTGCGTTCTAAAGTCGATTGTTTTGTGGAAAATAACATATTTTTTTTTGATCTTGTACAAAGTATATCGTTAGAAATTTACATATCGATAAAATTGAATTTTATACAAAAAAATTAATATTTATATACCTAATACAATTTTAATGAGGTGTAACGCAAGAATTCTATCTAATATTTACTTTGGAGGGCAAATTATAAAATAGCTGAAAGTTAAAAAGTAGATTTGTTCCAAGCACTTCATGTAATGCATTAAACCAAAGGGTTCGCTAAAAATAAATTAAAGAAAATAATATTAAAACTATTAACTCTAGAATTGGTACTCAAAGTTTATAAATAAAAAATAAAATGCCAACACTATGCTAATTTTGGGAAACCTATTAGAAAATTGAATGGAAAGTACAAAAAACTAAACACCTAATGTATCAAACGATAGTTCTTCTCATGAAAAAGAGAAATACAAATCCTTATCAATTTGAAAATAATTTTCCTTACAAATATATTAACTCCTTTAAGTTTGAAAACACAAATATAAGTCCTTTTCAACTGGCAAATGATTTTCTTAGAAAATATATTAACTCCTTTACCCCTGAAAACTGGCAAAGACAAATATAAATCGTTTTCTATTTGAAAATGATTTTCTCAAAATAGATATTAACTCCCTTTATCTCTAAAAATTGAAAAAGACAAACATAAGTCTTTTTCAATTTGTGAATGCTGTGCTTAAAAAAGATGTTAGATGTTAACACCTTTTCTCCCTAAACATTGTAAATGGCAAATGTAATTCTTATTCAATTTGTAAATGTTTTTTCTTAAAAAAGATATTTAATCTATTTACCCAAGAAAATTTAAACGACACAAAAGTTTTTTTCAATTTGAACATGTTTTTTATTAACTTTCTTTTCCTCATGAAAATTGAAACCGATAAATGTCATTTTTACTTTGAAAATGTTTTTCTCCTTTAGCTCCTTTAACCCCAGAAAAATGAAAAAGATCAATATAAGTCTTTTTAATTTGAAATTATTTTTTAAATGTATTAACTCCCTTTACCTCTGAAAATTGAAAGTGAAATTAAAGAATAAACAAATATTAGTAAGTGAAAAGTAAGATATTTTATATATAATTTATTACTTAGTCAACAATTTAGAAAAAGCTACAAAACCCAACCGAATTGTTAGGAAAACTAGAAAATTTAAAAATTCCTATTAAAATTTACTTGGATTATAAGAATTCTCAGAAATAGAACAAAAACCTTTGTATGCGAGTGTAACTCATAATTAACCAAATTATTATAGTAAGTAGGGGTAGTTGAAATAATAAATTCATCTATTAATGACTGTCACCATTTTTAATGATGAAGTTTAACAAGTGTTCAAATGCCATAGAAACCAAGCTATTTCAGTTCTATACTCACTACAAGGAATTACTGAGATAAAAGTGTAGCCAATTAGAACAAAAAAATATTTCAGTAATTCCAATTTGGAGAAATGTTAGTAATATTACGGAATATTTGAGGACTAAAGCTGTGATAAAAATGGCATAATGTGGGAATTTTAATAGAAATTTCAAGTTCGAAATTACACCATTATATTTTTTCAAGGATTCGTTACGCTTCAGTTAGTTATTATTTTGACTAATTGCCTAAAATTACAAAATATTGATAGCTATAAATGTGTAATTAAAGCTTCAAAGAATTCTAGTACGTCAAAAATGTTATCAACACAAAGAAACACACGTGTGAAATATAAACTAAAGACATTTAAATCAATTTAGAAAAAACAGTAAATGCTTTAGAAGATAAAATATAAACTGTAAATTAATAAATAAATTACAAATTGTCCAAATAATTTATTACTAAATAGCGAAATGTTAGATCGGAACTGTTCAGCTATGCAAACTTGAGAAATATAAATAACCTAACAAGTGAATAAAACCGCAAAATTTATGCAAATTATATAAAAAAGCGTTATAATTGCCTAGAGACGAGATATTGCTGTTTATCATAAAAATATTGTCGTTTTAATTGTATTAATTTCTTGAGGTTTACAAAGTGTGAGTATGTCACATAAATCATACTTTTCTCCGAGTGATGAAATGTTGTTGAGTGAACTTATGTATATTTACAGTCGATTGCTTTTATTACCTGACTGGCATATTTTTACCAAGCATTTATAATTTTTACACTCAAACCAGTTTCAGCAGGATTTTGTCATTAATAGCTCTCAATTTTAACTCATCCAGTTGTGTAGCTTATATAAAAAAGTAAGCATTAATATTTGAAGATCAATTCCAAGACCAGAGAGCAACACCAAGACTGATACCAACCTCGATCAATTCTTGATCGCGGTTTGCTCATTATAACTTCAAGCCCCACCCCGTAAGTAAAATTTTTAGACAAAAGTAGAGAAAAGTATCAGAAATTGTGGTTAGCAATGATGCTAGCAAAATTTAAGTTTTAAGTTCTTCACTTTTTTTCTCCTATTTTCCTCTTCAATCAGTCCAATATTCAAGTCCACTATATCAATAGTTAGTAACCTATAAAAGATATATCTTCTTCTCTTTCATTGAACTCACTTATTCACTCTTTCAAATAGCTCTACAGTTCTTCTTGTCATTTTCAGTTCTTTATTTCTTCAAGACCAATTATTCAGTCCTCAGGGGAACATGTAATAATAATTGAACATCCTAAGCAATGATAACAAGCGGGTTCTCCATAATTGCAGTTCAAAATAAATTTTTGGCATTCAACTGTTAGAAGGCAACCTACAACCAATGTTAAGGCTTTACAACATGCAGTTAAGGTAATCAATGGCTGAGGTATTGTGAGAAATCACCTTGACGAAGCCAATCTTGCAAAAGTTGGCTAGGGTCAATCATATCAGAATTGCCTGCACATGATTGGGTCACAGACGAATGGAGTTCGTGATTTCATTCACATTCTCGCCGAACAAAAGAGACGTTCTGAAAATATGTAACGTTTAATGCATGTTCAGTGAGTGTACACATACAGAAGTAATTCAATAATGTTATGAAACGGATTAATTATAGCCTGTAGAATCAATTCGCCTTTAACAGCTCAACTGTATCTGTATCCATGCTGTAGCCACTTGCAGGTAACGATTTGAGCGACGAGTGAATTAAAATTTTACAGTGGCGCACAATATTCAGACCAGAATTACTCTACAAATGGAGAACATTTACGGTACTGATCTTGATTTAAGGAAATTTTTTCCTCAGTGGAATACTGACAGTGACAAGGAATAAACCAACCCATCATATTTTGTATTAAACAATTTTTTGAACACTTTTTTATACTATACTCTTACTAACTGCTTCAATTTTTTTTTCAAATTGCTAAAACTTTTGAAGGTACGAAGGTTATTATTAGATTTCACTAATCTGGAAGCTCGCCTTTGGTTCCAGGCAATTTTCTTGGACTCGGTTCACTTAAGAGGGACAAAAAATAATTTGCGCCTAGGAGGATAACAATTGAACCGTCTGTGGAAGTAAATCGTAATTCTGTTATTACTCGTAAAAAGAAACATAAAAACGGTGTTCATTTGTTAAACATTAATGGCGATACAACATTTTAGGGAAGGGTAGAATTAATACTTTCGGCAGTTATCGCTAACTAATTATAAGCTAGTAACAGCAATTAAATGTAATAAAAAACTGATATCATTATGTTTGAAAATGATTTTATTTACAAATGAAACCATCATAAGAGTCATGGGACTTATCATCTCATACCCATATTATAATTTTTCTGCATTTCATTCTTTCCTCTGAAAATCTATTCTAACTATATTTTTTACAAATTTTCAGAAACTCACAGTTTGTTTGTTTTCCAGTTAATACCTCTGGAACATTATCTCTCCCAGAAGAATATCCCAAAGTTTCGACAACTACAACTGCTAATACTCTACCTGGATTCAACAGATTACCGACTGGATTTCACTCTAACAGAACCGCCTCGTACTCGTTGCCAAATACTGCGATATATGGTGACTGGACCGCTTATAATACTGTGGATCAGTACGGACTAAATGGTACAGCTCAAAGGAACAGGCCTTTATCGGCAGCAGCTTCTCTATCAGCAAGTAAGTGGTCTCCTTCCATATACCAATGACATAAAATTAAAGAGCTAATGTTGCAGTTGTTATGGTAGATAGATTTTGTATAGATATGACATTTTTATTTGAATTATTATTTTAATAATGTAATATCTGCTGGTAAAACTGTTGGTAAGGTTGTCATAAGAATTACAGAAAGGAAGTTAAGTAACACTTTGATAAGTAGTAAGACAGTGAATGGCAGTGGTTAATGAACGATTGGGTATGTGATACCTAAACTCAAAAAATCTAAAAGTTTTTTCCAATCTGTTGAAATAACTTCAATACATCTTTTATTTTTATTTTCTTTCTGGTTTATTGTCACAATATTTTTTTTTTATTTTTGTCAGGCGGGATTTGCATTTACTACTGAAGTTTTTTATTTCATAACGAGCTGGCAGTTTGGTTTATATTGCCGAAACGGACATTTGCATCGGAGGGTTTGGAGTTTTTTTAAATAAGGTGTGGTTTTGACCCAGAAAAAAGTGGAGTGAAAATTTGTTACAAATCTCTCGAATAATTTTGGAATTGGAGCTAGCTTATGTATTGTTTGCCGTTCTTTCTATAATTTATATTATCATTGTAAGACACACTGGAGTCCAGTCAGTTCTAGTTTAAAAGAAAACCTGCCTAACGATAACAAAACAGGTAACAGAATACAAATTTAGTAGCGAACCTGAAATAAAACCCAAAACTGCTTATAATATTCATGAAATTGACTTTATTTTAAAAATAATTTTCTGACATTTATGTTTGAAAATGATTTCCGGCATGTGGCCAAGGCGCCTGGCAGATACATGCCATAATCTGGAGGTCCAATTTTCACAACCTCTTCGCAGTAAACCAGGCTGTATTTGGCAATTACGCGTCAAAATTGGCTTACAAGTGGTCAATTGTTTCGAGTTTATAGTCATAAACATGCGACATCAAATCGCAAGTACGAGGTGGCCAGTTAACTTGTACATTATTAATACGGGGGAAAGAAAAAGTTAGTAATCATGTTTCTGTACCACTTACCGGTCACCGTAATGATATTTTGAGGGCATTAAACCAATAAAGCCCACCAAAGGGTGTCTTTTCTAAATATAATAGTGTTTCGGCAATGGCTTGTGGATTATTATTGTTCTATTTGACTAAGTCAATAAGCAACAAGCTTATTGAATTAGTCATTTAACCAAATGTGTGCCTAATCACTGAACATAATTATCAAATGTAATTTTGGACCAATAGCTTTGTGACAGATCCTCACGAAATATTTTCCATAAAGTGTTAAAGAATTAGTGATTGAGAGGGTTCGAATAATTGGTCTGGTCGACGATTATGATTACCATAGAATGCACGGAATGTCCGGTGAGTTTCTCGAATTGATCTATGGTTTTCAAAATAAATTTGAACAATTTGCAAACGTTGCTCCGTCGTGAGTCTATGCATGATGAATTGCCAAACAATTAACTGTAAAACTGAGAACTGTTAAATTGGGTGTCACAGGAATCAGTAGTGTCATTTAAAAGTTATGCATCTCCAAAAAACGCTAGTTAAAATATACTCTTCAATGTTTTTTACGTAGATACTAGTTGGCAGAGGTCGCTAGGTGTACAAATAAATGCATACTTGGTGAATTTGTTGTGATTATCTTATATTTTATATCGGTTTGTTTGCAAGGTTGCATAGAGAGCAGACATTTTTTTACAAAAGATCTCTGACAATTGAAAGACTTCAATAATGTCATTGGATACAAAGTGGTAAATTGGATTTTCCATCTCTATATGTTACTGGACAACTTTTATTGGCATTTTGTATCTGTACTTACTGAATGCGCCTTGTAATAAGTAACTGGGATGTAAATTCGTGTTTCTCACGGATCCAGATCATTCTGGCAGACCACTGAATTTCGTTAGTTAATCCCTAAATAGGTAAGTTCAGAATTGTACTGGCCTACTTTCATCTTCATGTCTATCCACGTGGTTCTTTTTTAATTCCGCTGTTGCTTCGGGATACCTATAACCAATAACCTATAATAATCTTAAAGTAATATAATCACTAACTGTGTTGAGAGCTCCTTATATTTATTATCGAACATTTAGGGTCGTAGTCCATATGGTCGCGAAACTTAAAATATGTTGAAATTTGAACTATCTTCAATATTTGCATAACTAACGGCTTATGAATCGGAATATTGGACACAGAACATGAACAAGTGCATGCAATATATATATAAGAGCCACTAAATGAAAAAGTCATTACCAATTCAATCTCTTTAATCGTCCCACAATATCAATTTGTCAGAGAGGTATAAGAGCACATTTTTTCTTACAAACGGATTCAAATTGTATACTTTGTCTTTTGTCTTGGAGATTTTTCTATGAATCCAGATATGTGATATCTTATTGTCAAATTTTTTTAAATTGTGAAGATGGGCTTTTTTATATTTCCATATAAGTTGGGGTCATTGTTCACTTTTTAAATTTTTAAGATATTAAAAAAGGGCCTAGATCATAAATCTGCACTAATCTACATACAAAAAATTTCTTAAAATGGAAATATCAAAATTATTTCTCCACAAAAATGTGACGATTTTAATGTACTTTCGTTTATATTTACAAATCCAATTTTCAAAAAGTACGAAATGAACAATAGTCAGGCAGGGACTTCCAGAGAGCCCTAAAAAATTCCAAACACAATGTTTAAAAAATGTGAAATGCATTCCTTACTGAGATCGCTTCAAAGATCGAATTACAGAAAAGCTTTCAGTGAAGTTCTAAACGCCACCGTCGTAAATCACTTAACCGGGGGTTTCGGTAAAATTTTATGGGTTTTTAATACCTTCGGCAAATCAGTGGTGACTGACGAATTATACGCCAAGTTAGCAGTTGACGCCACCGCCTGACACAGTAAAGTCGGAGTCAAAATATGCTCTTTTTACAGTTTTTTCCTCTCTCATAATAAGATGAGCGATTGTAAATATCGAATAACGGCTATTCAATCAAAGGATAGTTTCTGAGCTAAAATTTTGTAATTTTACGTTGGTTTGTTTGCAGATAAGGGGTAATCTCTAGAACTATACCCTTGCTAATAGAGACTATATTTTATATTGGTAAACAATTAATTCAAAATTGGAATATCTAGCTTTTATATTAAGCCAATAATGTTTTTATCTTAAATTCAATTACAAATTATAAGGTGATCTTTATGTTTACTTATTAAAATAACATATCACAAACAGAAAGATATACAGGCACGGATATCCAGAATTGAATAGTTTATTAATTTTTTTGAGAACTCAGTTCTTTATATTAATCACAGTTCAATTTTACCCATTACCGAAAAAAATTCACAGAGAAAACTTAAAAATTCATGAATGTCTAAGATCTCGAATATGTAAAGTCAGATTCTAGAAATTATATAACAAAAAAGATAAAACCAACACAATAAATAGTCCCTATCGTACTTACCTTTTAAAATTTTGGTCTAGAGTATTTATGTAGAGAAGATTTGGCGGTTATTGATTTAAAGATGCTAAACGTCCTTCCTTAAAATTTAAACAAGCATATATTTGAGATATAATATTACATAAGTCTCATGAAAATTAGCCAAATTTGTGAATGGTTGCACCATATATCAGCTAAGAAAGTTTTAACATCCGATTTTTGGAAATTTTGAGTTGCCAAAAAATCAGATTATTTCGGTTACCTTTTGGACCAGTTGGATGTTAAAATTCTTAGAAAAGATCTCATTTATTGAAGAAAACAATCATTTTACATGAAGACCACACTGCCTCTCACACAGTGCCCACTTTCGCCAGGTTTGGCTCCTTAATAGCAGCCGTGGCATATGCTATTTAGACACTTCAAAGATGGAGTCCATACATTACAAGATCATTGGAATAAGTATACTTCAGGTCAAGAGGATTTTTATCGTCAAATGACAAAATTGATTGAACAACTTGATACAAAATTCTAATAGAAATTATGATTGATCAAAATAATATGAAATACAGCTAAGCCTTTATTAACTTTGAGAAAGTTCTCGAAAGCATTGTGCCAAAGGCGGTAATCAACGCTGTCTGTGAACAAGTTATAGATAAGCCATCTATTATATACAGATATGCTAAAGCCAAAATCAGAATATCTGAAGTCATTCCCAAATTCCCTATTAACAGAGGAATCAGACGAGTTGGCGCAATATCACACAAGCAATTTACCAATGGCGAGAGTGATGCCCATTTTTTGGTTAACCTATTTCTTAACTTCCTTTAACTACGAGGGCTGCCTTTTATATTTCGGGATTGGACAACCCTAGTGTTGCAAACTGACAATTGACAGCTCTATCGTAAAGTTTGACGTTTTTGAGGTTATATGTACTCAGAACGTTTTGACATACGAGCGCTATGTGTTGTTTACAGTAACTTAAAGGAATAATGGAATAAAATCGTGAACGGTATGGTGAATTCAATCGACGTCGTGGTTCACTCCAAGACGAATTTCTTGAAGGTCGTCCAAAAACAGTTGTTGTCCAGAAACCATTGATGCTGTGCACGAACTGATATTGCAAGATCGTCATGTGACCTATCGTGAGATTGAGTCAACCTTACACATTAGTGGGACCAGCATACATTCAATATTGCATAAACATTTGAATGTCAAAAAAATTATTCGCGTTGGATCAATCGTTCAAAAAAAGGCTCGTGTCGATTGGTCGAAAGAAAAGCTCAAAAAATACGATCGCGGTGCTTCAAAACACGTTTATGACATAGTGACCGGTGATGAATCGTGGATTTACTCGTATGAGCCCGAAAGTAAACAGCAGTAGACTGTATGGGGGTTTCAAGATGAGCCGAATCCAACAAAAGTTGTTCGCGCATGAAGCACCTCCAAGCAAATGATCGCCTGTTTTTTCGGAAAAACTGAACATGTCGCAACCGTACCACTAGAACAACGCAGAACAGTCAATTCTGAGTGGTATACAACCATTTGTTTGCCAGTTGTCTTCCAAGAAATGAGGAAAACCGACCCCCGAAGACGGATCACTCTTCACCACGACAATGCGAGCTCTCACACATCGGCTGAAACAACTGCATTTTTGACCACTCAAAACATCGATTTGATGAGTCATCCACTTTATAGTCCTGACTTGTCACCAAATGACTTCTTTTTATTCCCGGACGTAAAAAACAAACTGAGAGGTCAACGTTTTTCGACACCTGAAGAAGCGGTTGCTGTGTTTAGAATGCGTGTTTTGGGGATACCTCAATCAGAGTGGAAGAATTGCTTCGACAATTGGTTCAAACGCATGCTAAACTGTATAGATCTTCATGGGGAATATTTTGAAAAATAATAAAGCGATTTTCGATGATTAATATTTGTTTTTGTTCTCTAATCCCGAAATATAAAAAGCAGCCCTCGTACTGCTCTATTTTGAAATGTATCAAATAATATAGTCAATGCTGGTAAAAATCAACGAAATAAATGCTGCTATGTACAACAAAAGTAAATGTTGTTGCAATTTCATTAGTGAACTTTTTTGTGAATAATGAGCTAAAACAAATGTTTTGTATTGCCTATATTAACTATTAATATTTTAACAAAATCAATGAATCTCACAGGGATTATACATTTTGCCTTCGAGTGTACCTTACTTTTCCATAATCTATTGGCATAATAAAACGGGATGCACACATATACCTACATGGTCACTATGTGTGGCAAATTCGTGTGTGCGAACAGATAGAAAACAGATAAGGGGCGTTAACTCTTGAGGGATTCATTCGGTATCTTTTACATGTTAGGCGTGTGTGGTTTTTTTGTCCCTCGCACTTACAAATTATGTGGCATTCCTTTCAAAGCCGTCTGATTTGTCGTAAGTGGGCACAGCTGGAACGTATTCCAAACAACATAGTTAGTTGCTTTAGCAAATCTAACTAATACATTTTTTGAAGAGATTTTACACAAGATTTTTTGTTTTATGTACTAGAAATATGTAGACAAGGTTATAATGTAAATGAAAGACATAATAGAATATAATCAATTCGGAAATAATAAATTATGTGTTCAAAAAATTACCAAAAATCGGCAACAAGTAAAAAAAACAAATATCTTATTTTTTATATCTACTTTATCGAGTTTTAGTGATGTGAAAATTAAAGCAAGGAAACGTTAACTCAGAGCCAGGAAAAAATATAGAGAAATCCTCCTCTCTACTTGACTAAATCAAGCATAAATCGTCCCGAGAAAACTGTAGCCTATATCCGCCCTTGACCAAAAGGGAAACATAATCTATCCACTAATTAGCTAAGAGTTAATTTCATACAGCCAGTCATTCTTATGCTTGATGCTTTTCAGTGGGCATTTTGGTACCCGAAGTTTATATAAATTTTCAAGAAATGACGTGGCATGTATGTACTTTACTGCTAAAATATATTTTTATAAAGCCTGATTCTAGTATTCTTTCTATTAAAAGCTTGAGAGGACTAAATAAGAAAACATATATTAAATTATTGCATCCAGATGGGAACTTAAGGTCAGTAAGTTCGATAGTAAATCCAGAAAAATCTTACATCCAGTTATTTCATTTCAATGAATCTAAAGCAATTTTGGAAGTCATCCCCCACTTAGGTTAATTTCGTGCGAGATCGTCGTCACTGACTCACCCCCTGACACACCAAAGTCCACCCCTGAAGCTGGTCCCTGGGTTTGGTAGTTCTACTAAAAACACATGGCAACCTTGCATATTTAAATTGAATACCGTGTATGTTTTTTTATTTTCGAATTCTGCCTAAATTTTAATTTGGTTAATATTTCCTTATGCCTATTTCTTACTGCTTTTGACAAAATACAGCGGGGATTTTGATATTTCATACTTGTTACCTAATGAATTTTCATGATACATTGATATTAAGCCTAAGGCGTCAGGGCTTAACATAGAACCTGAAAAAATTCATTAATATAAAAAATAGGGAAACATTTGCTCTAAAATTCGTACCAATACATCACTTGTGTTTTGTCGTTGCTCTGTGTATATTTTCAGGACTTAATTCACCAAAATCTGGAAGTATCTGATTTTCCAAACCGTGATTTTCCTATAGCTTTACCACGAGCGTCTTATCCACGATTTTCGAACATTACGTTTGATTCGTCACTACAATACATAGGACCTTCATATAATTGAATTTGCAAGATATCAATTGTAGTGGCAACTCATCAGAAATCACTAATTGTCGTTCAAATAATCCAAAGTTAAAAAAGTAAACTGAGCCCCCCTCTCTAATAAATGCTTATTGCACCTGATGTCCCTTTGTCTAAATTTATTTGCCCAAATTACCTTCAGAAAGAATAGCGAATGTTTTTCATGTTAACTTAAATGTTAACATAAAACATGTCACCAACTTTAAACGTTTCTAGCGCATTCCTAGTAAATTTGAATGTCACTTATGTTTTGTTCAAACTGGTTGAATCTTCTAATTTGAAATTCCTCTGTTTGTACCTTTAACCACATAGCCCTCTATTTTTCTAACCATGTTTGTAAATTAATCAGTTCAGTTTACACTTTTTCCTAATTCGGAGTTTTCAAAAATTGTTCATTAATGTATAATTTGTACTTCACCGGAGTATTTTGATCTCAATAGCATCCTGTGTAACTTGCAAATCTTCATCAAAAGGAAATGATGCAAAATATTGTTCGCGTCTTTAGATGTTGCCAGCAATTGGACTTCTTGCTTGCTTGGTTTTCTGGTATCTTTGGTTCATAGTGGTATAAACAAAGTAAATGGATTTTGTGACCAATAGCCCATAAACTATAATTATCCATGTTCAGGGGGTGTGCTTTAACCAGTTACGCACACATGGGGTTGATTGTTCAACACTTGTGTTCATATTTCTTGGAGGTCATCCAAATCGGTTTCTTCTAAATGGAACTTAAGTTTTTTATTCACCTGAACTTGAAAAGGCAATATTAGGAGACCTATCTCCAATCTTGGCTGGTACTGACATATGAGTTCCTTCTCATCATAGTTTATTTCAGAATGATGCTACATTAGGACACCCAGACAGATTTGTTCATGTTCGTAGGCAATTTTTAGAAGTTTATAAAACAATGGCGTATTACCAAACTGCAACTATTGCGTAAGCGTCAGACCTGACAATTTTGACTGCGTTTACCCCATGTGTATCGCTGAATCAAAAACTGATAAATAACCAAATATACGTTAGTCTATAGAAATCATTTTTTGTTGAGGACAGGCGGATTTATGATTCAAGCTTAGTAACATAGGAAAATGTTAAATACAGTACCCCAAGATATACAATTTTCCGAAAACCAAAGTGAAGCCCCCTCTCCTCTGGTAAATTTATATCGAGGTATCTTACTGACGCACGCGGTCATATTGCCCTTGAAGCTTTTTGCTGGTCTCACTCCCGGGATTGAGATTGAACAAGCGCAACCGTTAATTGGAACCCAAAAATCTGAAGCTACAACAAGTTCAACAATAATATTTATATAAGGTGAAAGAAACTATGTAGAAAAGTAATTATCAAAATTTAATTTGCAATACTTGTCCTGCTATTTATGTTTGTTACGTCAGTAGTGCTTACAAGTTCCTCTTATTCAAAACAATTTTGTCTAACATAACAAAAGTTTCTAGTGATATCATCATATCGATTCATCTACTATCATGTCTAACAATGACTCACGCCAAAGCGAATTTCATTACCTTTGAACGTTCACGTTAATCATCATTCATGTGCGAGTAAAAAACAATCGAACGAAAAAAAAACATCAACAACCACCTCGGATGCCATTAAGAATGGTATCATATGAATTTGCAATGTCAGGTGAAACTTATATTTCCCAGAAGGTTCGCACACAAAACTAAAAGTCACAACATCTCTTTAGAGTCTTTAGTATCATGGGAATCTGGCACCGAGTAGTCTTTCAATTTGCTCGGTAGACATATTCTGAGGAATTCGTATCAAATGATACAACAGCGATTGTCAATAGCGATATTGTACTGGGACTTTTGTTATTAATTGAGAATGGAATTGAGGCAGATTGAAACTTGATATGACTATATACAAGATTGTGACAAAATTGTGAATCAGTGAATTTTATGTTAAGGATTTTTATGTAATTTCAAAACTTTCAACTTTTGAAATTAAAATTTTGAAAAATTGTTGGAGGATCTCAGAAATTCGGTAAAAGATTTATCCAGGGTTTAATTTTTAAGCAAATATTGCTTCACCTTGTTTATTCCTGTCCCCAGAAACTACTAAACCATCTTAAGTAATAAAAGATATCGATTGATGTTTATTGAAAATGCATTTTAATGTCTTTTTTTGGAATTTAGTCCGGTCATTGTAGACATTTGAAAGATAAAAATTCCGAATTCAATAAACCTCAAATTTTGACCCCGAATAACTTTGGTAGCACATATGGGATGGATGGGGAGTTTTGAAGTTTTTTTTCTGATGGTGAATTCAACCTTCCCACAAAAATTTGACTCTGTCGGAATTTTTGTTATTTGATCACTATTTTTACGTCTAACTTGACCGGACTAATTTGCTATGGGGCCTACCAATAATTACGTGAGGTGTTTTTAGTATAATTGGGATCCCTCCTCACCCTTGGTGAATTTTCGTACGATATTGTTAGACCCCTCCTCCCTCGGGTGAGATTTACCAGTCAAAAGTCTCCCCCCCCCTTGGTATCTTTTGAACGGTTACAATTACACTAATGAAATTTGTAGACTGAATATAAACAGTTGTAAACTTCTCTCCTGGTGGGAACAGTAACGTAACACTAGTAGATTGCGCACAGTAATGGTCTGAACGTTATTAAACTCAAAAACTACCAAAGGGATTTTAATAAGTCTTCATTGATGGAAGTAGTGATTCTTGAGAAAGGTTTATGTGAATAATTCATTAATGTTTTGTGTAAATTGGGTGAAATATGACGATGGTTGTTGAGGATATCGGGAAAAATCAAGCCTACTGGGAGCTTTCATCGGCTACACCCTTTGATATATAAGAAGCAGGATAAAATTAAAAATTTAAATAACCCCTGACACAATAAACCTCTAATAATAAACATTACTCATATTTCGAACTTATGTTTCTGAATTTGAATAACAGCTCCAATGGAGCAGGTCCAGTATTGGGGTGCTACCTGTACCACGAATCCGCACACAAAAAGTTCTTTAAAATCGGTCCAGCTGTGTGAATGTTGCAAAATTTATATTCCTATATAATCTAATCGATGCGCTATCTACCAGACACATTTGTAAATCTACACCATTCGGAGATCCACTCAAACTCCCTTTAGAAGATTCATTAAAATCTGTCCAACAATTTAGGAGTTTAAAATTTGTTTCCTAGAAACTTATGCTACGCCACCAACTTGGTTCAATAATGAATTTAAATCATCCACGGACCTACTCAAACACGCCCAAAAAATGTCATCATATCAATCCAGTAGTTTAGGAACACCTCAGTTTTGAAACACAAAAAACTGCATCAAAATCAGTCAATTTGTTTAAGAGCTACGATGCCACAGAGAGACACACAGATCCACGGATACACACCTTAAATTTATTCTCTCTTCGAGGTCTCATTCCTTTGTACGCAAGACAATACATATGATATATTGTTTCTGATCAGGCAACCTTCATCAGTTGCGCTTCACAATACAGAATGTCCTCATTTATTTACGTATATGATACATATCGGTAAATTTGTATACGCGAAATGTAAAGACGACATCTAGGATTTTCGGTGACAGGTGAAGTTAACCTGAAAATTTTATCGTGACAGTCTAAGCTAGAGTTACGGGTTAACAGCAATTACATGGAACAGCTTCAGATTCGGAACCTCTGTGTGCCAGGTTCCCCGAAAATCCTAGATGTCGTTTTTACATTTTGTCTCTACATCTTAAACTTGTAACACCCTTCTTTTTGCGTCGGGGATAAAAAATATATGGTGGAATTACAATTTTATAGGTCTACAGAAACGTCTTTTTCGGATAGCTTATTATACCCATTTCAATGATAAAAAAATCCTCACATATTATGTGGTAATTGGAAAGCTATTTAGAAGGATACGATATTAATCCTTGCCTATCGAATTAAATACGTTAGTTACCTTAAGCATTTCATGCATATTACAATTCCCATATTCAATTTAAACTTAAGAGTTATCGCAGAAATAAAACTATCATATGACAAAATAAATTCAAACGGACTCCTACCGACGAAACTGACGACACAGCGAGAGAAAAAAAACTGTAGCCATATATTTTCTGCCACCCCTGCGAAGCACAAATAACATGATTAACAAATAATTCATAATTCGTTATTTAGCTTTATCTTACCGGTATAGCAATGATATCTTATTCTTAACAAGATTTCTGATCATTAATAATATCTAGGATCTGATAATAAGAGCTAAAAGTGAGGCACAAGAACTCAATACAGAACACAGTTTGAAAACAAAAAGATTTTATTTGGACAACATATAATGTTTAACGAAAAAATAAAATATATGCAAAAAACTTTTTAAAGGCAAGTTTATTTAAAATCTGTTGAGTGAAAAAGTAGAAATTAAAATTGTGTGTATCAGTTTACATAGTAAAACTACTGAAGGACTGATCACTATTTAAAGGCCGTAACTAGCAGTAAATACTTAATAAAACATGAATAAATAATACTCTCTTCGAGGTGTCATTCCTTTATACGCAAGACAATATATATTATATATAAATATAATATATATTGTTTCTGGTCGGGAACCTTCATCAGTTGCGCTTCCCACAATTGAATGTCCTCTCGAACACTTCTTTATGCATTTGATGCATTTCGTTAAACTTGAAGACGCGAGATGTAAGACCGACATCTAGGATTTTCAAGAGAATCAGTACACAGAGGTTCCGAATTTGGAGCCGTTCCGTGTAATTGCTGTTCTCCCTTAACTCCTAGGACAGAATGTCACGATAAAATTTTCAGGTTACTTCACTTGTCAGAGATATTGAATACTCTCTTCGAGGTGTCATTCCTTTGTACGCAAGACAATATATATATTATATATAAATATAATATATATTGTTTCTGGTCGGGAACCTTCATCAGTTGCGCTTCCCACAATTGAATGTCCTCTCGAACACTTGTTTATGCATTTGATGCATTTCGTTAAATTTGAAGACGCGAGATGTAAGACCGACATCTAGGATTTTCAAGAGAATCAGTACACAGAGGTTCCGAATCTCCTAGGAGTTAAGGGAGAACAGCAATTACACGGAACGGCTCCAGATTCGGAACCTCTTTGTACTGATTCTCTTGAAAATCCTAAATGTCGGTCTTACATCTCGCGTCTTCAAATTTAACGAAATGCATCAAATGCATAAAGAAGTGTTCGAGAGGACATTCAATTGTGGGAAGCGCAACTGATGAAGGTTCCCGACCAGAAACAATATATATTATATTTATATATAATATATATTGTCTTGCGTACAAAGGAATGACACCTCAAAGAGAGTATTCAATATCTCTGACAGGTGAAGTAACCTGAAAATTTTATCGTGACATTCTGTCCTAGGAGTTAAGGGAGAAAAGCAATTACACGGAACGGCTCCAGATTCGGAACCTCTGTGTACTGATTCTCTTGAAAATCCTAGATGTCGGTCTTAAATCTCGCGTCTTCAAATGAATAAATAATGTTTTAAGACATTTAATATTTTTTAAAAGCGTAAAACGTCAATATACTTGAAATGCTTTTAAGAAATAAGATTTAAAAAAATAAGATTTTTTAAAAATTGTAAGCTGTATGTAAGATTCATTATGCCGCAGAGAGCCCGGGGAGTGGGGGCAGGAGTTCAAATCCCGCCCCGCTGAAATTTTAGGTTCACAAGGTAAATTTTAACGAATTCATAATTTTTAAATAGATAAAAATGAAGTTCATATTGTACACATTTTTATATACTAGAAATACATAAAAATAAACATATAATTTTGTGGATCTTATCAAACTGTAGGCCTTCAAAAAAATTTGCCTGGACAACAAAAAATTCCAATTACGGTCTTGTCTCAGGACAGGGATTTTTTCTGTATCTTTACTATTTAACTTGTTACAATATTATACCAATTAGTTACTTTTTTAAAAAAGTGTTGTGAATCATTTTATTTCGAACTAACCAATTTTCTTTATTATATTTGTCTCCCATTGATTTTTAATTCTCATTATGAAACTTCTTTCACATTCAGTTGAGTTCCTGCTGACCCCACACATTCAATCGACACTAACCTACATCAACTTCTTAGCGTTCAGAGGTTCCATAAATGATGATTCATCGTTTCGTTACACTTTGCAAGCAATTAATAATTCCATTATTTATAATAAAACTGAAACGAGTAATAACTCAGTTTAAATAATTCTCAGATTTCACAAATTGACGGCGGAAGTTTTGACTGTGAATAATAGGGTTTTTGATGTACGTGCTGAAAATACTAAAACCAATCTTTTGACGAGTACCGGTACGTGTAAAGTTACAGCAAATGAAAGTCTATTATTAAATAATATAAGCTTGTTTCCTTGTAAGAAATCCCGCCATTTTTTAAACGTTAGTCAAGATATTTTGATATGTTGTCTCTAGGTATGTCAGTTATTTATTTGACTACATAATTTACTAATAATATTTGTTGTTTTTTTCTTCTAATGAGGATCGTAAATCAATTTTTATTTTTCTTTTTGGTTGATAAATTTATTGGTGTCTTTCAAATAAATGGTTAAGTACGCATTTAAATGCTGAATTTGGTTGCGTTTTTTTTTGGTTTGCTTATATAACTTTTTGACATATGTTACATAAGACTGGTTCATACTGATCAGTACTATAACCTACCAAAAAATATTTGCACTGCATTATATTATATACAAAAAAATTACATACAAATATTGGTTAATAATCAGAAACCGATAAAAACAATTTAATAAATACGTACATATTTAATAAAACTGTGGTACTCATGTAACAAGTGTAGAAAGTGGTAGGTACTTTTTGACGAATAAGAAATTTACAATCTTACGAGTGAAAAAATAAAATAATTATATTTTGCTCTTAATTTCTGGTAAAAATTTACATATCCGCAGTACCAAAGAAAATTACATTAACTTGTAAAGTATCTTTAGTAATTGTAATATGAAAGTACTGTTAATATCAAATTTTGATCCCTATAAAATATCCTTTTAAATTTATCTAAACATACTTATTCTTGATTGTTATTCGTGCTGGAAATATTCAAACTGTTTTTATTTTCCATGTCCACTTAAAACTCCTGGTGCACAATACATTTTAGTATTGAAGCAATTATCCACATATTCATTGTCGACCCTGTATATGTTTGTGGTTGTGATAAATTTAGGTACTTTAATTACTGACGGAATTTAGAAGAAAGTAATTATTCCCACTACTTGATTCGTGAATCGTCCGGTTCTATACGACAGAAAGAATTGTCTAATATTTGCGTTCTTTGGTTTAACATATTTAAAAAATATATTCAATAAGTTCAAATTAGGACTCCCTATGTTTCCGATAGCAGTAAAGCGTTGTTGAATGTGTGTCTTTGAGTCGGGAATTGTTACAATCAAAATTTTATCAACTCGTCTCTCTGGCAAGCCCCAGTAATTCCTAATATTCTCAATATTACCTAAGAATTAACCTATCATTAATAATTCAAATTTTTGTTGTTCGATTCGTCTATTAAAAGTTTATTTCCTCTCTTGGGCTTGCTAAGAGTCCACCTTCTTCTTTGAGTGCCGCTATCAGATGTCAGCAACCAACATATTACTTTAATCCCATCAGTGCGAAGCAGATGTCTTATTGTTATTTAAAACCAGGTACGTAAATTTCGTAACCAAGAGATTCTTCTTCCCGAAATTCTTCTACCCAATACTTTACCCTGCACAACAGGTTGTAATTGATCAGAAAACTGCCTTCCAACGACTTGTTAGGGAAATCGCACAGGATTTTAAGACCTATTTAAGATCTCAGAGCTCAGCCGTAATGGGTGTTCGTTTATTCGAACATTCAGAAGGCTAGAGGTTTCGCCAATATAGAATTTAATACATTCACACGGGATTTTATAAATGCAATTTTTTGTATTTTGAGTTGTGTTATTTGGTTTGGTTTTTGATATAATTGATTTTAGTGTATTTCTTGTTTTAAATGATGTTTTGATATTATATCTGTTTCCCACTCTTTTTAGTCTTTCTGATAGACTCTGTATGTATAGTATAGTTATTGTATTAATGTGATTATCTTGGGAGTCAGTGTTGCTTGGTGAAGTTTGTTGTTGGTTGTTAGGGATTGTTTGGTATTCCATTTTGTTTAACTCGTTATTAATAATTTTTTTTGGGTAATGATTGGGAGAAAGTACATTTTTTATAAACGTTTTGTTTCATTGAATTTATTGATATTAGAACAGTTGGTTTTTGCTCTGTCATAAAGAGATTTAATGATACCTCTTTTTACTAAACTTGGATGATTAGAGTTAAAGTTGAGATACCTGTTAGTATGAGTCGGTTTTCTGTAAACTTCTGTTTCAAATGTCGATTGTGTTTTGGTTATTAAAATGTCTAAGAATGGTAATTTGTTATTCTGCTCTAGTGTAAACTGAATAGTTTGTTCTGTGTTGTTTATGTCGTTAAGTAATGCATGTAAATAAATCATCAAGATTATGTTCCCAAATAACGAATATGTCATCAACATAACGCCACCAAACTAAAGGTTTAATCTGTTTTGAGAAACTTGTTTGTTCTTCAAATTTTTCCATAAAAATGTTGCTTAAAGCGGGAGACAAACAGGAACACATTGCCATGCCAAAATCTTGTTGGTAGAAGTCATCATTAAGTTGAAAATATGTTGGTTTTGTACAAAATGTTAGTAGTTCCACTATTGTATTAATGGACAATTGAGTACGTTGATTTGATAATCAGCCTTGAGTGGCTACATTCACTTGTCACTAATTTTTTTCCCGGTAGTGTTGTACATGTTATGTCAGAATCTTTCAAATGGACTTCCGTTTAAGATGGCGGGTCAACCACGTGTGTAAATAGTTCGCCGTAATTTTTTTAACTCCTTTGTTAATAATTATTTCATAATTAGTTATAAATGCAAAATTAATAGCTAAAGAAGTTAAAAGTGAATGTTAACCCCTATACTGTTTCTCCCTTATTAAAATTGTGGATTTGTTTGGCAAAACCTATATAGACGCTCAGGAAGGGTTGACTCTAAGAAATTAATAGTGCTAGTGAACAATTTAAAAATGAAGGCAAGGTAGTAGGAAGTTCAATAGTGCCTGTCTCAGTTGTAAATATGAAAATTAAACAAAAACTTAAATGGATAAAAAAAATATAAAGTAAAATTAATTGGTTTCTACAAGAATTTATAATTGAGATATATACATATAGCATAAAAAACATTTAAGGAATGGAGAGGAGACGATTGCCTAGAGCAACACTAGTCTTCTATCATGGAGTATACCTGGCTAAATAGTCTGAAAAAACTTGAAGCCAATAAAGGAAAAGGAAGAAGATATTGTTTCAATTTAACTTTCAAATCAAGCTTTAAAATAATTCTCATCGAATCAAACAAATTTTGAGGTTTTTAAAGTGAACATCTTGTAACAATTTCAATTGTTTTCCACGCATTTAATTATTATTTATTTGTTTGATACTCGGTTAAGCAATGTTTACCTTTAGAATCGACCAATCAATCGTAATCTAGTTGAGCTGAAGTTGCCATATGTTCTGCTAGAATTATTGACCAGTTTTTGCTGAAGTTTTCTTTCTTCTAATTTTTCATTCTTTCTCTTCGGTTGATATCAGCACAATTATTATAGATTTTTAACTTACTTTTTTCATCATTGCAATAAAATTATTTTTTTATGAACGCAATCAATTATTAACTTTCATTGAAACATGTCTAAAAGCTTCTTTCTATAAAAAAGTGAGTATAGTTTACCTCATACAAAAGTGTGTGGATATACTTATGATTTTATTAAAAGAATTCTTGGAATAATTTTCTGTATACAACAATTTCAACCGGATGTATTAAGAGGGGGTTACTCACTTAAAATATTGAATTTCATTAATAAACGTTCCACATTACACTAGCAGACGCAAGTGTACTAATACATGGGAAGCTCTTTAAAACCAGACGCGGGTTTTTAATTTTAAATTTCAATTTGTCGGCTATAATTCTTCACGTACGCTAGAACCTATTCTTGTTTATGTTTACTGGCAATAATTTCATTCAAGAACAACGTTACTACTCCTACATTATTGGAATGTGCTTCCTTAAATTCCCTTCAGCATGGGGAATACCATTTTGGGCTATTTCAAGTAGTCAATTAGTGCTAATGATAGTTTTGCTTCGCATTCTTGATTGTCATGATGTTCTGATAATTACATCTTGGCACGCGTCTGCTGTATCACAAGCAACAGATAAAAAGACGTTTTGAAGATGGTAATGGGGGCTTCTTACCTTTTTTATCTGTTATTTCCGGTATCGAAACTTTAAGTGTCTTATCTCTGGTTTATATAGGATAGTTACTTAAGTAGTATGAATACCGAGTGAAAAATCACAGTAAATGAAAATTTTATATTGTTTAATTTCGTTTGCTTGTTTTGTTTCTTAGTGTTTTGAATTATAAACGTGAATTTCGCATTTAATATTTAGTTTATACTAGGTGTAACATAATGCAGTACAAATATTCTGGTAGGTGGTAGAGCTGATCAAAAAAATCTTATATAACAAAATATGTCAACATGTTTATGGTTTAAAAATGTTCAAAGTTGCCAACCAAAGTAAGCACTTAAGTGTGTATGTATCGATTTACCTGTACGCCGCCATTCCTAATAAAAAATTGACCTTTAAGCTATATTTATTAAATAATTTCCAGCCGAGGTAATAAAACAGAGAACATGACAACATTGGCCAAACTGCTTTTGTTCAAATCGTAGTAAAAGTAAACATTGTTGTAGGTTATGAAATTGAATGGAATATTTTGATATGGTTTGGCTTAGTAAAGACATTTGGTTTCATTTCAGTATTAAATTGAACAATTTTCTGTTGTGAGGTAATATTATGTTTATGTGACAAAATTCTTCAGGAATGCCAGGATATACGTTTATTGTTACGATTTTTCGCCTTAATATGCATAATGGGCTTTTTTGTTTCTTGCAATAGGCTTGATTAAAATTAAAATACACTTTTTAGTGTAGTGTTTTCGTATAGTACTCCAACAAGGTTGCCAGATGTATAAAAATTCCAAATCGAATTGGTCATTAATTATATAAGACAGATATATTATTACTTGTTATTTTATAGTGATGAGTACTCTCACCTGCCAAACTATGTGCACTGCATTAGGTACACCCTGTATAAGGACAGTTAACGTAAGAATTATGCACTAAAATATCAGAGACTAGTTAGATTTGGACACATACAGGGTTTTAATTTAACATTAATATAACTATACGAATAAAATCAGAAACCATAACATTAAATCCAAACAACTAGCCGACAATACTTCAGTATCTAAATAACTTATAGGGCGGTAATTTGAAAAAGGGCAATCGGTAATTTTTTACTTTTTCCCCACAAAAATTAAATAGATAGCTGGCAAATTTCAAATTCATCTATGGACAAAAAAGTTTTACTAATAAAAAGTAAATAAGCGATTAACAAGTTTATCACTTTAGAAAATGTTCATTACAATTTAAAAATCTGTGATAAATTACCTGAAATAGTTCAACATTCTTGGGTATTTTTTTAAACTCGTCTATAAAGTCTGATTGGATTTTATTCACAATACATTGAAAGTGACCATCTGATAAAAAATCCAGTGAGTTCAGCTCCGTCCTGTGAAAAGTGAATTAGGCTCTGGTGTAGAGCAATATTTTCTTTCTGTTTGATAGTTACAGTGGATTAAAACAAAGTACAGCAAGATTACCACAAAAGAGCAGTTGGGATTTTTTTGTTTTTTATATATACACCATTGACATATTTTATTCAAATTATATAAATTTGTTTCGAAATCCATACGTTAATAAGCAAGACCTGAGTTGTAGATAAGTTATTGAATTGTACTTATGTAGTGTCTAGATAACTCCGTGCTTAAGATGGCATGCAAAAGTGTTTGAAGGATGAGAGTCGCTACCCATTCATTGTTGAAGGGAAGCAAGTTTGGATAAGAAGACCTCATTAACAATTTGGTTATAGTTTTCTTGCCTCTATCTCCTTGGAACTGCTATCTTTATTTTATTTTGAGAACTATGTAATTTATCTATGGGCATGTCTTAGTCACCACCCTAGAATTCCCAAAATTTGCTATAGGTGTTATCACATAATAACTTGGAAATGAGTATTTTAAATTAAATATGTGGGCAAGATTTCAATGTACAATTGGCATGAGCTTCCCAAATCAAATCTAGTGGTAATCCGTGTCTGAGTTAGCAAAAGCAAAATGTTTAGTCTTCTTCATATTTACAATTTCTTTGGATATATTGACAGTGTGAAGTATATCACCCTTATCCTTATAGGAGATAAAATCTCCTGATGTACTTAGTAAATTGTTTATATAAAATGTAGATAAAAGAGGACCAAGTTTAGTTCCCTATGGTACTCATGTATCATTCTTAATAGTTTCTGATAGATATAACAAATTATAATTGTTCGATTTATATAATGAGGTGTATAGAAAATCTGTTAGTATGACATATATTTCGCATCCAAACTATTTTTTACAGCAAAGTAGCATTCTGCCAATTTAAAATATTCAAAGTACTCTCCTGATCTTGAATATGATTCTTATTATTAACCGATGAAAAAAAAACATTTTTTTAAAATAAATGCCTGAATATATTTTTTTCATCAGCTCCTATATGTTACCTTCATGGTTAATATTAAGAAATAAAAACAGGATAAACAATTGTGGTTGTAAAAAAGTACTTTTAAATCCCGAAATTGTTAACTGAAAAATATCACGATAAAAAGTTGCTTGTTAATAAGTTAGATATATATCAAAAACATAGTTTTGCACCTTAACACCAAACCTTTATAAAGATTTGGTGAAACACCAAAGGTTCCACATTTCCATTAATAAGTTAGATAGTTAGATTTTTCAGTTATTGACGTTTTCATCTGTTTTGTTACAATACCTTAGAATTAGTTATTATTATCATTTTATTGTGGTGAAAACCTGTTTTGTCAGTATTAGCAAGAAACCTTTTAAACATCTTTTAAACATTTCATCGCGAAACGGAAAATCTCGAAAAGTTAGCCTCTTTTAAAGAGATGAAATATTTTTTAAAATTATATTGCTGTTGGCAAATACGAGGACTGTCCAAGAAGTTTTAAAAAACTCAAGCTGTACAAATTTATTTTTAGTTTCGATATTTTTTGTTTAATCCTTGTATATGATACGAATATAATTCCCTAAAAAAATCTAACATTTCGTTTTATTGCTTCCATCTAACACTTATCATAAGACAGATTGGTCCAAAAAACATTAAACCACTAAAACATTCTCGTTGGAAGTGGAATCTTCGAGTGGTGAAACGTAAATCCGTGAAGATTTATTGCTCGCACAGCTCTTAAGTCATCAATCCCTTGTAATATTGTACAAAAATATGGCGCCACCAACGACACATTTCGGTGTAGAATTTCAAAATACATCAACTACCTCACATTCGAAAGTATTGAGTTGTCTACAGATATATCTTCGATTAAACGAAGAGGTAGTGACCACACAGATTCAGAATGCATCCGAGACAGGGGTGAAATTTATGTGTTCTGAATGACACTGGTGAGTCAATAAGTCGGTAGCGATCAAGATTGATGATGGTCTTTGCGTATTTACTAGCCTGTAAAGATTACTTAAGGTAAACTCTGTTCAAGATTTAGAAGAAAACTATTATTATTTTATAACTCTATAATTTTTATTCTGAATGATGGTTTGCGTCTTAATAATATTTTATTTATTTTCCTTTCCTTTAGTAATGAAAATTTTAACTAAACCTAGCATAAAATACGGGGGGTTTAAAAAATATGTGATAACTCTTTGTGGTGAAGAGAAGTAAAAATGACATGAACCAGTAAGAACCTATCATCGAAAACTTCCTTGAAGAAATATTACACAAATTATTTTGAATAGTGTTTAACATGACCGAACTCTCTTTAGCGTGGGAAAATGTCATGTAATTCTTGCCTCCTGACTATATATTTACTCCGGGTAAACTTAGAGTCTGTATTCTTACATTCTGTATACCCTTTTCACTAACTCCCCGGATTCTTACACCCTGTAGACTTACACTTTAGTTTCCAGACCCTGTCCAACTCTCTTTTTTTTTGAATTGTTAAACGCGAAATTTTAAAATTGTCCCTCAATTGATTCACTAAAATTGGTAAACAAATTATTTAAACAGAAACCTGAGCTCACTCGTCTGAAGGTAATATATGAAATATATATACTTATATCTCGTTTTCTTACACTCTGTATACTGCTCCATATGCTTTACCCTGTATACTTATATGATGATAACATTTTTGACAAAACTGGGATGGAGATCTCCAGTTAATTATGGGGGTAGTTATAGGAATATCACTAAAGCATGACACCGCTAAAAGTTTTCATAAGGATAATGCACATTATAAAGTCAAAATTACAATTTCATGTCACCATTCGTCACTTTTCCCAGTAAATTGTTTATGGTAGATACATTAGAACTAACTATAATATCTGCTAAAGATTGCATTATGAGGTGTCACTCATATTTTCTTGTCATGACAGCTTTACAATAACTAACCATCTGCTACAATATAAATGTTTTTTTGCCATTTTCTTTTAAAGATATTTTAAAAATTATTTTGGGTGGCTAATTTGAAATGATATTTATAGGATATTCCTTTTAAATATCTTCTGTGGTAACACTGGTGATTATTTATAGTGTAAGTGCATGTATCCAACATAAATAATAATATAGCTAAATTAATCCTTTGAAGTTTTTTGTATGGAGTTATTTCTAAATATTGTTACGAGAATTCATCCGACAGCTGGTGCAATCGGCCATCAACCAATTCGTAGAAAGGACATTATTCCGATACTTCTGGGAATCCGAAATGTTTTGTCTCTCAACAGGCCCACCGCTGCTGTTACTGGGAATTCCCTTGAAGTTTCCAGAACACATGAAAGAAGTTTCCCGATGGTTCGTTGACTTACCAGACAATTCCGAGAGAAATATATAAATATCGAGAGCTGGCGATTGATTCATTCAGTTTTCAGTATTCGACGGTCCTATTGTTAAGTTAAGATAACATATATAAATATGAAATAATTCAATTACCGACCAGCTTATGGATAAAAATAATTATCCCTAAACAACATTTTATATTAGCATATACTAATGATCTTTTACTTATATCTAGCAGAAATGTCTCTTTATATAGCTTGAAATAGTCAACGTTTTCAAAAACCACCTGTATTAGTTAGTTTCGAACAGGCTTCCTAAACAGCAATAACCTTTTCAACCTTAAAGATTTTATTAACCAAATGGAAAAGGAACTTCACACTGAAGTGTTTTAGCTCCCAAGTTATAGGTACTTCTTTATTATAAGAGGTATTTAAAAACGTTTGTACTTGTCTCGATGTTATTGCTTAACACTTTCTAAATCCACAATGACCCGTTTCTAGCACTTTTTCTAGCACTAGCCAACGAGAAACACTGACTGTAAGATATGTGGAACGAAACAAAACACTTAAGCATAAAACGACAAACGGTACACAGCTCAAATTTTAGGAGGCAAACCATGAACAATACAGAGGAAAGAAACATGTAAGCAAACACTAGAAATGGATTTTAGGAACAACTAGAAAATATTTGATCTGAGCACTCAAAATAAGGATCAAAGGAATAACTCCCAGTATTATAAATACACGATTATTAAACAGAGGAAAAGAAATATTGACATAACGAGCAACAGAGTGCCACCGTAATAACCAATATTATATACACACACATATATATATATATATATATATATATATATATATATATATATATATACAAGAAGCTAAGAAAAAGACGAAGGCTTTTGTTTATATACTTTTTTATTATTATTAAAAAATTGAAAATGTAGGTATTTTTACGAAGAGCCAATGATCTGATAACTAATTTCTTTTTATTCATGCTTCAGATACAAACATATTTAGATCAGCGGCAAAAGTCTTGCGGTCAACTTGTGCGTCTAGTAAAGTAATTTATCGAGTTAATAAATAGCGTTTGAAACATGCTTGAGCATATATTAATAAAATAATTACAAAATTCCCTAAAGTGATTTCAAACAGTATGTAACAGTTGTATTTATTTGAAAATTTATGCATATACTTCAAGTGAAACTAATACTCAACATAGTTATATTAATTCTTAGTAAAGTGTAGAACGTGCTAAACAATATGTTACATAGGAACCGGCATTTAAATAAACATCAAATGAATTTGTTTTGTGCATTATCAAGCCCGTATCTATTATATTTTTGAGATTCAAGATCCAATTTTAACCAATTAATTTTTCATCAGAATAAGTTGTATACGTATACAACTTTATATCCGGGAAATAAATGAACAAGAAGATAAATTTTGCAGTCCTAATCAGCCCATCACCAATCAAAAAAATTATTCATCGCACCTCGAAAAAATTTTGTGGCTACGGCCTAGCGCATTATGTTAATTACTACAAAATTGTTCTGTTTGGGGTAACTGACTATCTATCAAAGAAAATGACTCAAATATCAACTGATATAAATTTACTAATTAAATTCATGCTCTACAGCTTTTAACTGGCTAATATTAAATTGGGCACAAGTTTTTTGTGAGGACATAAACTGCACACTAGCGTCTCAAAAACCTACTTATAAAGTGTTCGTTTTTCGGATACCAGTTGGTTGTTTTTGATTGTTTCAACGCATAGAAATAATCTAATGATTTGAAAGAATATATCTCGTACAGATATCAAATAAAAAGTAAAGAATAAAACGACAACTTGGTCTCACAAATCCTGCTCATTACAGTAAAGGAGTTCACTGCAAAAAATATTATTGGCACATACTTTAACACTCCAATTTTAAAGGGATTTAATTTTTTTGACGTAAACTACTATTTTCTGTCCTTTATCCTATCACAGACACTACAAAAATTTCCGAAGAAACCAAGGACATTCTTTTGTTTTTCTTGCGGAATTATATGACTGACACATTTGGTTCCGTCGTGATTTTCACAAATAGTTGACTTTTTTTTCCTGATTATTACTTTTTGGCGCAGGGTTCAAAATAGGAGAACATTTTTATTTTTCTTAGGAGTACGGGATATCAAAGTTTCGTTATTATCGAAGGTGAATATCGAAGAACCTATTATCTATATGGGCAAAAAACTAGGGGTTTTACTCCTTCAGCATTTGTCTTTTCACAAGATTTGTGCAAGCGTCAGTTTATACCGCGGTTGGTACTGATTTTCTGGCATTACACGTTCATTATTCCCTCAATGCATTTCGCCCACATAATCATACAAAGTAACGACTTCTTAAATGCTCGTATGTATTCGTTACTTTTAGTCTGATTACCCGTTACAAAGTATTACTCGTTACTTTCGTTAGTTGTATTTTGAGTAGTAGAACGTAAATATAGGGTATTATTGAATGCATACCTATTATAATAATTAAGTAATTATCAGATATAATACGTTGCAATTAAAGGGAAAAAAATAATTATGTGTGAAATATGAAGGGATTTTATTAAGTAACATTTTTGTTTAATTATAAATATAAATGTACACTCAAGCATTCCAACTAAATACATATTTTTTTATTATTTTATATCAGTCTTCTTAGTAAGTAGAAAGTAATATAAACATAGATAATATTTTCAATAAAGAAATAGATGAATAATTGTAGTCTTATACTAATTTGACAGTTTTCCTAAACTGCTCATCACAATGAAAATTACCGCATTTTATTGTATGCCGAAAATATGTCATTCACATTTAGAATTTTTTTTCATCCGTTTGGGTTTTCATGAGGCACCATTTTCCGACAATATTTACCCGATTTTGACAAAATTTGTTCTGCTAGCAGTGACTTTACAAACATGCATAAGCATTTTTTTTGTAATTTCCACTTCATCATGGATATAACAAGGTTCGTGTCTACCAAAATTTAAGTGCATTATCTTTTTTATAAAGAAACTTTTCTTCCATATATTGTCTTTGCATAATAATACTACCAGTAATTGGAAACGTTGTAGGACACCATTTTGTTATTACATACGTCAAAACTCGATATGGAATTTGCATTCAATAAACTCATTCAATCCCAAATAGAAAATAACATCAGGAAATCTTTTATTTTATAGAGATGTTTTCGAAATAATATCTTATAGGTACAATAATATAATTTTATAGACCTCAATGGTTTATGAAATCTTTAAAGTAAAGAAAGACTAGCGATTATTGTTCAACATATAAAAGCATTTAATAAATAACACTATAAAGATATAATTAGTTGAGAATGAAGAATTATTTACTGTCATAAAAATTCGGTAGTTCGGCAGGACAGACACCATTTCGGAGAAATACCGAAATACGGTAGGTTCGAAGTATTCGTACATGCGAAACATATGAAATATTCGTATGTACAAAACATACGAAATCATAACGTATCTTATGAAGTAAGGAAACTAACAACTTCTGCGAGTCGGACGTTTCGGTATTGGTATTATGCGCCAGTTTAAAAGCAAACATGCGATTCAAGTAACGATACTAATGTAAAAGTAACGATTCGGTATTTATCGAGTATTCGTTACTTAGTAACGAATATATACGGTTTGTTACACCCCTAGTAATTTCAGTAAACATATGCGTAGCTGATTTCCTATATAGAGCCAAAACTAAAACGGCCACAATAACTCATCAGTTGTGTCTAATAACAACTGGATTTGAGTAAAACATGATACTTATCTCATGTTTTACTCAAATCCAAAGAAGCAAAATCTCTTTCCGAAGACATGAGCTGTTAATGCGGTTAACTAGTTACGTGTTGTTTTCTTTCAGTCTAATAAATAGAAGGTATAGCAATTATTTCAAAGATGTTTACACATTTTTCAATGCTTCAAAGGGGTACTTTTATTACTCGTACCACCTTTAGAGCCAACCAGGTGACGAACACTATAATTTCGGAAAAACTGTTATGGAGGTGTTTAATTAATATGCCTGTTCATTTGGTGTTTCTCTCCGTAGACTTTTCCTGCAACAGATAAGTATTTCATCTATATTTTTCTTTTATCCAAGTCTAACCTATGGCTGTCGGTGCTGGTTAATACATGGTTGATCAAATTTGATTTGTCCATATGGCTTTTAAAAATATTATATTGGTGTTTTTTCCGCTTTTATCGCGCTAGCCATTGCGGGTACCACCTTTGCCGATTTCGAAAATGGACATTAAGCTCAACTCTTGTCGTCGAACGACGTAACTGTTGTTCATTCTGATCATAACTGTTTTGTTCCATTTCATTATCACTGCTACAGGGCAGTTTTCATTGTAATTGTCTCGTTCATTTTCGGCATCGTCTTGTTCAACATCTTTACAACCTTGATTGTTCTCATCACTATCTTGTGTACCTTCGTAAGCAATTTATTCATCATCTTGTGCCTTCATGTAAATATTTTTCACCGAATTTCAATGCGTATGGTTTTTTTAGCCCTAGAATAATATCTAGAAGTCTGACCAGCTGTATATTATTCCAGAAGAAGCAATCTAGAACTACTTCGAAAACTGAGTTACTGTGTACTGTCGAAGTGAATTATTTTGAAGGGGATAAGTAGATTTATTGTAAAAAAACAGATCCATGGTTACGAAAAATTCTCTCATTACTTATTTAACACACCTTCGTGTTTGAGAGACCTATCAGAATTGCGTTAAAATGCCTTTTAATGATTTTGAGGTTGAGGTTTTACGATATGGTATTATTCTAATGAGTAATAAAATCAGTACTTTTATTAACATAGGTCAGTACAGTTGGTGAATGTGCTATCTAATCACGTGTTTCATAATGACAATTATGCTGATGATACCTCTTAATTATGACGAGTAAAAATGCAAACACAATATTAAATATTGACCTGGTCAGTGGCATATCTTTTGACATTGAAGGAAAAAAAAAACGAATGCATTAAATTTTAACTTGCGTGCGTATTTCAGATTTTATTCTCTGTATGTTTTCTTTCTTAATGTAACTATAACGAATCTCCGAGTCGCTGAAACTCAATTTTGTTTAAATCATTTTGTTGCTCATTAGTATACCAACATATACTGATAATAATTTTGGTTCGCTTTCTTAAATGGGGGTTAGTAATAGCAAATTTTACAATCCCTGTTGGTGTTAGAAATTTGAATCATTCTGTTTATTTTGATTTTTGGTTCTCTCACATACAATTTTTTTCATCATTAATCAAACTAGCAGCAAATGTTAATGAAGAATACACTTAGAACGTTCGGACAATGTTAAATTGAAGCCGAATTTTGCGAACACTGTTGTGAAAAAACACTGACTTAGACTTATACCTATAATACCTAAGGAAATTCCAGCACTTGTAAGCAATATAGGATAACACAACTTCTGGCTTTATAAACTAGGACTATTCTATTGTTTTTTTAGAACCATTACCCAAGCCAACAAAAAAGTGTTAAATATCGGCTTATATTTATGTTAAAGTCATTAAACACGGAATAGTCACAACTGCACCTAGTAAGATATGTTGCAATGTTGTAAACATGCGTAAGAATGAAAATTAACCCTTACAATACGAACAAAACTTTATTTGGCCATAAAAATAAAATTTTAACCTATCTCTCTTTTCTTTAACTCACACCATCTTTGTTACTTATTTACTTGTCGCTTGCTGACTTGCTTGATGAAGTGGACAACAGTAATCTCCCATCAAATTTATATTCAATTTAACAATTTGTTGAAAGCACTCAAACGGCACTTTACCGATAGCACCCAAATTCTGAAACTCTCCAGCTTGTAGGTAACAGTGGGTTGATATAGTATGAATTTTTTGTTGTTGTCTAAAAGCGTATTTACGTTTGCTTAAAATTAATCAGTCTGGCGATCAAAATTTTTCTCGTTCAATTTTGTTTCAGATAAATGTTGAAACTTTTTACTAAGGCGGTTACCTTTAGGTAAAGTGTTAAAAATAACGGGAATGTTCTTTACCGCGGGTAGTACCATTGGTTTATGTTATTTGCACACACCCCATCCTAACATTCATTGTCGAAAACATCAGTTTCCAACGATATTTTGAAACGGATATTTAGATTCATAAGCATCAATAAGGTGAACTACCTCACAACCTTAGGATTTTTTAGAATAATGGAGGAAACTGAATAGATCTTTACACCCTTTGTAATGCGCAGGCGCGTTCGGCATGTTAAAAAGACGGGAATATGAAAGTTTCGGGCACTTTTCACAAATATGCATAGCAAACTAGTATCATTACCCTTATTGGACAGAACGCTCTCTTTTAGGAAAACATATAGAGAACACGGCTGCAAAAATTCAAACGAGGAATAACATTCTGGAAAAGCTCTGTGGAACCTCATGGGGGCAACTGCCGATACCTTACGATGTTCGGCAATGGGTCTCGTCTTCAGCGCAGCTGAGTATGGTGTTCCAGTATGGATGAACAGCCACCATGTCTCAAAAGTTGATGTTCAGCTCCGCAGGAGCATGCGTATCATAACGGGATGCATAAAATCTATACCAGCTTACTGGCTATTCGTCTTTCGACTGACATAAGAAAGTTATAAATATTTAATTAAACTTAATTTTCATCCATATGTCTAGTCATGAGTACACTCGTTTTATTTAATATTATATCTTTTAGCAACTTACTGTCTTAAAAACAAACACACATAAACAAATATATGTATTTTTATTTACATAACCAATTACTTGTAATCGACGATCACTTATTTCATATCTCTAACCTACATTTGACATATTGTAGACAAACTTTTAACTTTGGAAAACTAATAAAGTCAAATAAATTCTCCAAAACTGATTTACTGTACGTATGGCTCCCACATATTCCATAACATTGCTTTTTGCTTCATTCTTTGTTGATGAAATGTTTATACATGGTAATTAAAATCGTTATACTGATAGTTCACTTTAAGTTTATAACTATTAAAACTTTACTAATAATAGTAAATTAAAAAATTACATTGACATTATCGTATTCACGTTAAAAACAAGCCTAAAGTGCCCGAAAAAAATCATGGACGTCGTCGCCATCGCATTTTTTTTTTCAATTATGTAAAGATCTGTTGGCACAACAGGACTAGTAAGAGGCTAGGTCACCTGATTTGAAGCATATGGAATTCTCTTTTTTTTATGGCGCATTAAAACCAAATCATTGATATTAACCCTGTAAAAGAAAACTCCTAACAATAGTATATATTTTATAACATTTAAAATATACTGAGGTTGATTAATTTTACCATCTCGTATTTCATTTGAAATCATTGAAACTTGCCCACTGTATACACCAATAAGAACTTTTAATTATGTTCGTCATTTAGTCTGTTTCATAATTACCCGAAGAGGTTACTTAAAATCCAATATGCACAGGTTTTCTTCCTAGAAGAAATTCGATATCAGCGCTTGCAAAAAGGCAAACGGTGTTCTGACGAAGTCAGTTTTTATGTTTTCAAAGATAGCCGAAGAATGTTTCAATTTACACGATAATTTCTCGAACAGGACAGAAGTAACTTTACTTACCCAATGTATTCTTATCAGGCCGATAAAATTGGAAGGAAAGTAGAAAACAAATTGCTCTAATAGAGTAATTGTTTTTTAACGAAAAGTAGCTACTACATCGCGTAGTAGGACAAGATATTTTTTTGTTTTTATGGTTGTTTATGGTGTCGTTTATTATGATAAGTTTGACAAGTTTTTTTTTGGGGGCTTTTATCAGTAATAACTTGTTTACGGTTCAGAATGTGGTTTAGAACTAAGTTTTGTTTAATCAATACTGGAATGCAGATAATTAAAATGTACACATTCATTTGGTGAGAATAAACTAAACGAAATAATTTTTATGTCTGCATTATTTGCCCATCTATAGGATGTGAGATTTTTTATTGAAAAGAATTCTTAAGTCGTTCTGATCCTTCTGGGTATGTATGTGGTACCACAGTATAAAAATAAACAATTGATTAAATTTAGATATTCTAAATTTATTGCATATAGTAGTTGGGGGGATGATTTTGATGTAGTCTGGTCTGGCTATTCCTAATAGCATTGCAATGTGTTCGAGCATACCCTGAACCTTCACAACGATTATACTAGTTGTTCTAGTTAGATTAGCAATGATTTGCTATCTACATTCAGTAAGATTTTCCGACCATCTTTGGTGGATGCGCCAGTTAAGATATGTTTTAAAATAGTGATAGCGTGATGGGTAACATTTCAGGTTTTAGAGTGCTGACACCTAAACACACGCTCAGCTCAGTGTGCCAACACAGTGTTTTGGCACAATTGTGCCATATAGCACAATGAAAGAGTTGACAGTTGACGATTACTTTAACCCAGTCTTATTTCTTTCCATATATAAATATTAGATTAGAAATTCATTCATTCAAATATATAGTTAATGTGGAGGGAGGGAATAAAAATTATAAAAGTTCGAAAAACATTTTTGAATTATAATTTGCTTAACTATAATTTTTTACATTTGGTTGCTGGTATGTTTCTGAAATATTTTCATTGTTGTACTACCTTTAGTAGTTTTAAATAAATAAAGTACAAATATCGTATGTTACATTGTATTTGGCATTTCCTGTACCATAATAATAATAGGTCATCGAGCTACACCGATAAAGCTGGATAAGCACAGTTTGGGTTAAACACTGCTAAGCGAGATGTTGCACTTTTTAGGCACTCGATCTCGACTCTTCCTTTCGGCTAGCACAGAGCACAGTACCACTTACTGAGTTGGAGCACACTTGATTCAACACACGCAAAATGATCAACAAGTATTCCTGTATGTAAATCGTGTTTTGGATATTGTGTGATGACTTATCTAAGTTTGGAAAGGTTTCAACTCCAAATCTGGACTCGTTGTCAATCGCTTTGTATGTTTTTCGAGGTTGAATGTTTTATGAGTCGCTGGCTCTAGTTGTTGTGCTTGAAGTTTAAAAATGCTCTGGAAATTTTTAACCATGTTGTCTTCCAATCCAACTACTCCATGTTAGCAGTTGTTTATAAGTTTTTTGTATCTGACCAAATCAGTTATTTTGTTTTGGAGGAAAGTTTTTAGATGGGATCTCGTGGTGAAAATGCAAAGAAGTTCTAGCTTTTTGGCTTAACTGACTTCTGTGGATCAACAGTGGAAAGAGAAATTTGGTTGTGCGCTTTTATAGAGTACTTGCATTGAACCCCCCTTTTATTAATGCGTATATTTTATTTTCTGATACCATGTTATCTCTTAAACATTTCGACTTCGTTTTCGCACCTGGGGGTTGGCCCTTAATATTGTAAGAATTTTAGTTGTTCTGATGACATTTAATAATAATTCATATACCAATTCGGTTAATGCAGGGTGTCTCAAAAAAATCTACTCACACTTCAAATGACGAGAAAAACTTTATTCATGAACATAGACTGAATTAGAATGGCTTTGAATACAGAAGACATAAAATTAAAGAATCATTAGCAAACGTCACGAAACAGGTCATTACAAATTTTAGGACATTGTCTTTCAATTTCAAATATGAAGCATCAATAGTTTTTAGGTTGGTGCGATAAACTTTGTCTTTGAGATATACTCAAAAGTACCTCTTCGTCCAGTCCATGTGTATGGAAAAGCTGCGTCGGGGTGAACTCCTACATTATGATGGTAGTGGGTAGGTGCTCCATCTTGCTTCTCTGCGCAATTTGGATATCTCAGATCACACAATTACTCCTGGTAAGTTTAAATGGTTTTCAAGTGTTACATGAGGATCTACAGGAATCCAGCACGTGCAATTATGGCGAATAATGGAGCCATTTAATTTAAAGGATGCGTCATGGTTCCACACTAATTTGTGGGAACTCTGCACCTTCTGCCATTAACAGAGTTGAGGATCATCTCTGTGAGCATGGATTAGTATTGGAATGTAGCATTTCCAGTGCAGATGCTTCATGATGTGATGGATAATATTTTTTGAGATGTTGTTCCCGAGAAGAGATTCTGTAGTGATCGAAGAGGTGTCTGCTGTACATAGTTGTCTTTTCCGGGGCTTGTGGATGTCCGTGTTGTCCAGAATGTTTCTTGTTGACGCTCTGGATGGTTCGATCTGCTTCAAATTTGTCTCTAATGCGAGCAATGCTATTTTCGGTCTTCTAATAACATTTCAGGACAACCTTTTTCTCTTCCAACTTAAGTTCATCTCCTGCCATGTGATTAATTATTTATACCTACAATTCAAAAAAGTTAGCATGTTAGCAACAGTTAAGTTGGGTACATTTTTTTGAGACATCCTGTAGTACTATATTTTCACATAGGCCTCTAGAGTTTGAGGCTAATATCTAATTATGTATAGACCAAAACTAATTACAGTCACACATTTTCATAGTGATAATTTGTATCATAATACTGCAATATTTAATATAAGTCATTAACAGTTATATTTGTAAGTACAAGTGGGTATCTGATTTTTATTTCTTTTTAATGAACAGTTGAGAGAACGGCTGAATATTTCACCGAAGGTAGGGAATGTGTCAATTGTGGAGCAATTGACACGCCTTTGTGGAGAAGAGACGGTACAGGGCATTATCTTTGCAATGCTTGCGGATTATATCACAAGATGAATGGTATGAACCGGCCACTTGTCAAGCAGCCTCGCAGATTGGTACTTTTTACTTTATTACTATTATTTTAACATTTATGTTTTGGGTTTTTTAAAAAAAAGTTGTAACCGAATGACGCTGGATTTGTTATGTTGCATGAAAATTCATCAAGGAATTTTAAAGTGGCATGTTCAATGTTGTCTTATTTTTATAAAATATTTAAAAATAATTTCAAGGATTCGAAATTTTTGGGCTATTTTTAATATTTACTTAATATTTCTAGAAAACTAATTGATATTGTATGCAAATGATTTGTAGACAGTACGGTAAGTTTTAGATAATTTATAAAAGTTCATTAAAAACCAACTTAAAAATTCATTGAAATGGGAATTTTATTAGAAAAATTAATTATTGGCCGTTCGGTTACTACATTTTATTAACAATTCCAAAAAATGTAAGACAAAGGTAAAAAACACCCCCGATGTGCGAGGCTATGCTGTCAACTAAGTCGGTTCAATTTTTTGAAAAATCAAATTTTTAAAAATATTTTTAACCCCCCTCTTTTGCGTTACAGTGGCGGCAGAGCCGGGCCACGGGGGTGTTGCTGATTACTACAAGCCATACTATCCTGGGTATAACGGGGTGCGCAACCAGGTGCACCCCCCTGAAGAAAAATCAAACCGACGATTGGTAGGTTCTTTTAATAGTAGTTTTTTGTGCTTATTTAACTTAAATTTCATATTTATTTTACAAATTCAAAACCTACCAGATATTCTATTTAATTTTTTTGTAAAAAATAGAATTTTAATTTATTTATTAATTTATAAACTTAAAATTATTGAAATAATCAATAACTTTGCAAAATTAATATAACATTGTGGCAAAATATTCCAGATCAGAATATTAAAAAATGTGAAATGATTAATGTTTTATCATTTAAAAAAATCGATCAATTCTTATTAAAATCATTAAAAGATTAATAAAATCATTAAGTTAAAGTTTAAAATTAAAAGGTTTACAAAAGTTGAGATTTGAATATTTTTTAAAAACATCAAAAGTTGTTTTTCACGTAATTTTTCTATTAAATATATATTTTAACACTATTCAAACTATTATGAATTGGTAAAGGACGCCTAATTCAAGATCAAAACATTTAAGGGCTCTGGACTCGAAAAATAAAAATCTGCAAATTTGATACCTAAAAGTTTCACCCCAATTATATTATGAAAATAACATTATGATGAGACATCAATAATTAAGAATTTGTTTACATAAAAATAAAGTTCTTTCAAATATATAACAAAAAACATTTTGAAAACACATTTATTTTTAGGATAAAAGTTCCTTACTAATATTAAAGTATTTTCAGAAATTTATGATGTTCAATGATTTTAATAAGTCCCGGTATTTTATTTAAAATAGTAAACAATTTAAAATATTTAGTTATATATTTTATTAAAATGCAAGATTTAATCCTTTTAAAAATATTGAATTTTCAGTATTTTGAAATTGTGTCATTTTATTTTATTTTATAATGGAAATACCAAAATAACGAAAATATTTAACATTTAAAAGCCGTGAGTTTTCCAGGTTTTTACATATTGAATAGTTCATGACCGAATTTAGGACCCCTAAAGAAATAAGTTTACTTAAATTATTGTACAAATTCGTTTTGAGAGTCTTGACAAGATCTAAGAAAATGTCAATGTAATTGGGAATTTTAAAAAATTATCAAATTGGAACAAAAATAAAAAATGAAAACAAAATTGTAGAATTTGTTATATCTTGAGTTATAAATAATTGATAAATCTTATAAATGCTAAAACAAGAGGTTTGAAATTAAATTTTGTTTATTTTCAAATAAATTTCATTTAAAGTTTATTTTAAGCTCATTCTTTTGTGATTTTTATAATTTGATATTTTAACATGACAAGTGTTTTACTAACATTTTTACGTTTTCAGTCTGCTTCACGTAGGGCCCACTTGACATGTACAAATTGCCAGACTAACACTACATCTTTGTGGAGAAGGAATACTATTGGCGAGCCCGTTTGCAATGCTTGTGGCCTTTATTATAAACTACATTCCGTTAATAGACCGCTGTCTATGAAGAAAGATAGCATTCAGGTAAGAAAAAATAAAAAAAAACATACTCTGGTATCTTTGAAGAAAATGATCATTTTCGTTTTGATGCATTAGAACAAAACACTAAAGCATCCAGCAGCTATGAGTTACTTAGCATATAACAGCAAATTATGATATTAGTGTGGATCGTCCGTTAACAACAAGTTGCTGCTCCTTAATAAAAATTGAAGTATAGCTCTAGTTATAAACTAGAATTAAGGAAAGCTTTAGGACAGGTTAACAGATACCTATTCCAGTTCAAGTAGTGAATGGATAGTAGAGTCGGATTATCAAAAGAGAGGTTTAGAGTGGGTCAATATTAGTAAAAGCATAGATCTACATGCAAAATTTTATAATTTCATTTTAGCTTGTGTCTATAAATTTGTTAATAATAAGTATAAAGTAGCAATTATATGATTTTTTAAATGCCTTCATAATTATGTTAAATAAATTTTCAGACAAGAAAACGAAAGCCTAAAGGCAGTAAAGAGAGCAATTCCAATAACAATTCAAGAAACGTTGCCAATTCCATAACTAACATTAAAATGGAGGATGGGATAAAGCTAGAGCAGTCGTTAGGTAAGTCATGCATTTTAGAGGAAGTACCCATTTATTGTTAAAAACCTTCGCAGTAAGACATAATTGAAATATATTGTGGTATATTCTCGTAGACGCGAAAACAATAAAAATATTCTTTAGATCGATAACACAAATCACAATGAGAATACTTCACCAATAAACATCTATACTGTGTTCTAAACTGAACTGATGGAAAGTCCGCCCCCTTCAACAATATCAACCCATCCCTCCAAATGACAATCGTGGATCCGCCCCTGGACTCGTTTTTATATCCATTCATCTCTAGTGTACATTCTGGAACCACCTGCCCTCTCTAGCAAATATGTATGTACTTTTCTATTGTCAGCTGTTTTACGCTTTAGTGTCGTAAAAATGAAAAGTAACAAAATTGGAACAGTCAGGGGTGGATCCAGGATTGTCATGGGGGGGCCTGAACTTGTTGGGGGGGGGTTGACGTCAACGAAGGTTAATTTTAGGACAATAAACACTGAGAAAGCATACCACTGAGTTGATTTTTGGGGGTGTAACATCATAATATTTTCGCTTTTCATTGTCAAATACAAATCGCACGAATAACCGCGAATACGAATATTAAAAAACACGCTAATGCGAATATTCGTTACATCCCTATTACCTAGTACTAACCTGATTATATTTTTTACAGATAGTTACAACGACCTGCGTTCAGTAGCCCTACCACATCATGCTCCGTCACCGACATACAGCTACACTCCTCCAGCACACCCAAGATTGAGCCCTTATTCCACTCAGTCGGCGCAATACTACGATTCCATCATACAGCATTCCAGCCCGAGTCCGCCCGTTGAAAGTCCTACCTCTCCACATATTGTTACCAACAACAATAACCTTAACAGCGGTACCAAAGTTATCATCAATGGTGATGCGATAGATCGGCCTACTGTTGTTTCATTGTCGTCCTGAGTTATCTGAGATACACAGTTTTATTAATAATGTTGTTGTTTTTTTGAGTAATCGTTTGCTTGTATTGCAGGGTGATATTTGCCATAAGATGAATTATAAAGTTAAAATTTAAATTTCTGTCAAATATATTAATTAAGTTTTCAAATCATAAAGGTTTCTGTATAATAAACACTTTCGTTGGGTTACTGCATTTTCAGCTTAAATTCTATTATTATTTTTAAAACTGATAAGGTTTCTTATTGACAATAAAAGTTAAATGCATGTTACATTTTGTAATATGCATACATTTTCTTTTCTTACAATTTTTTTACTAGAACTGGGGTCATTCATAAAACACGACACACTAAAGTTCGTATGTTTCAACCCCTTTATGTTGTGGAGCATTTTTTACAACCTCTCCCCCCCTAACCTAACCAAGGGCGTAGCCAGAATTCTTTTGAGCAAATAATAAATACACGACTAAAACATAAAACATAACACATTCCATTTTAGTTATTGCAAGCCTAAAGTTTTTTAACTGTAACCGGCATTAAAGTGTCGATTTTTTCATCTATCCACTCTATATCTTTATCGCAGCGTCATCTTTCCTTAGATAGCCTTGTTGCCCTAAGGTTTACTCGCCCCTACCTTGCTTTTGGCAGAAAAAAATTATGTGTGGCACATTTCTAAGTAAAATGTAAATAATCTAAACTAAACTAAAACATTTTTTAGGACTGGGTTTTTGAGTCATAATTCTACCTCTAGACTATTAGAATAAGTACCAATCCCACATTTTCTAAATAGTTGCCACTGTCAAACTTTCAAAATATTGTTTAGAGAATTGTTAATTTTCAATTTTAGCAGTAATCACTGATTAATCAGTCCATTTTGTTTTTATTTATGTATTTATTTTTTTGCAACACAACAAAAATAAATTGTCGCATTATGTAAGCAAAATTTGAATATTGGAACACTCTATGCAAGAGTTTAAGGCAATTTAATATTCCTTATTCCTTTATATTATAGTCTCGAATGAGTTTGTTGTACTTATGAATTGTCCACAAGTAATAATAAGAGAAGGCACTTTATGCATTTGTGAGTTTGAACCAGTCAATTTGCGCATCTAACTTAGTGATTTTCTTATTGAAGTCTTGAAAGACATATGCCACACTTTAAGGCTCTAGTTTGTAACAAGATTAGAGTTTCCGTACCAACAATAACTTTTTATCATTCTTTTGGATTTAACTATGAGGTTGCGCAACTACTTATAGCCTGTCAACATATCCTATCTCATATGCCTTCTATAATTTAATAAATCAGTATTTTTAGTTCACGTTTTTTCCGTTATTTGGTATTCTAGTAAATAGTTTCGCATCAGCTGGCTTACATTCATTTAGTCTATCTAATTTCTTAATATTTTTACCTTACTATAAAACTTTGTTACTAGTTTTAATTTTAAAACCCCCACTATTCTTCAAAGACTTTTGGATTGTCCTGTGGTTTTTATAGATAAAATTAACAATATATTTTTTCGCTTTGTTATTGATATTGACTTTAGCTTTGTTAAAATAATCTTCCCGTTCTCACACTCTTATCTTAACTGTAATGCAGTCAATTAAAATATTTCGTATCTGTACGGAGTCCAAATGTACTGCAGCTTTACTAGGATAGTCCACTGGTTTTCATTTTGTTCTCGTTCCTTTAATCGTAGCATTTACATTCATTTTAAAATCTATACTGCAACGTTGCTCTGAAGCCTAAATTATAAATAATAATGTTGCAAGTCTTGAATAATCACACAGTCTGCACTCCTTTCTCTAGCTTTAAACTGTCACTAATATATTTTTAGTACCTCTATTTGAAATTTTGGAGCCCAAATTAACATTCTGGTAGTTGTGGTGATTTGGATTTATTTTTTTTTTAAAAACTGGCTGCATCTTTACTGGAACTCTCCTATTGACTTTATTTAATTTCCCTAGCTTTAATACTCTCATTTATACCGGTTTAGGACCTGTATTGTACATTTGTTTTGGAGATGAAATGATCAATTTAGTTTTTTTAAACTGACTGGTTGGTTTTTTATTTGAAATTGGCTGCAACTTTACTAGGGTAGTCTTGCTATTTTCACTCTTTTGCTCTAAGGATAATATTGTCATTTACATTGGATCAGTATCTGTACTGAAAATTTTATTTGAACTCTACAATTCTCTCTGAAATCCAAACTAATGAACAAGTTTGTTGCAGCTTTGCAATATCTATATATATTCAAATTAATAATAAATGTTTTTCTGTTTCAAAATTGGCAACAGCTTTTCTAGGTCTTCACCCCGTGAATCTCACGCCATGTATATCAATACCTAATAAGTTTTTTTTGTTTTAAAATTGATTGCAGCTTATTGGGATAGGCTATGTGCTATTCTTTTTCTTTTTATAACTTTAATACTGTCTTTTATATTTGTTTTAGTACGTATAAGTATTGGAAATTTGCTTTTTGTTCAAAATTTCGTATATTCCATACTTACATATTTTACGGTTTTTTCTTTTGGGAACAAATCTCATCCTCATTTTATGTAGTGTTCCCAGGTACTGAATGAAATTTCAAAAAATAGATATTGAGCTTTTAGACCATGACATGGCTTTTGTCATTTGTAGTTTTATCACTACCTGAATAGATGTATTCAAAAAAATCAAATCTAAGAGACTAAGAATTATTGATGATGTTCTTTATTAGTGAGCTGATTTTCAATTGTCAAAACATTTATAAACTATTTTTCCTAATATATTTTTTCCGTCTTGGAAAATAGAATGTTATTAAACCCGAAACAAATAGTGATCATAGTTCATAACTAGTATCGACATCTTGTTTGCTGTCCTGCGAATGTCGTTGAAAATCGGAACATTTAGCTTCCCGATCAACGATGAATGGGGACGCTATCCACAACTACCAAACTATCAGGATATCTAACAACTCTGTTTTCTACGCAAATAAATTACAACTTTCTCATTTTTCACTTGAATTTTTTGGTGATTTAATGCGTTAGGTCACATATACTACTACTACTTTATATGACGGCTATAGTTTTGATCTTTTTAGTTATTATGTGAAATCTAACATTTAGTTTAAAAACCTTTATGAGTTGAAGCTTTTATGTTTACTTTGAATACATTTTCAGCCTTTTGGTGTTGCACCCTGTAGAAAGAAATAACATCACCATTTTATTGTAAATATAATAAAAAATCAACTTATACATGACAAAAAATATTATTTATGGTGAAATTTTAAAATATAAATATATTAAATGTTATTTTTATTTAGTTTAGTCTTTAGGAAAAAACTGATATGGTTTGTATTTAAATTGTTACAAGAGTTACGTTAATGATAAATTCTGATATTCAGGGATTTCTTTATAATAAATGAATTTCATTATAATAATTATTAAAGTTATGAATGTACATATAAAACACATATTTTGCAATTACCAAAGAGGCATGTAAAATAGATAGATTTAAGTGAATTTCAATAGGTAAATCGAAAAAATCTTTAAAAAAAATGTACATAAGAATTTTAATTAGCATTTTTTTCGACTGATCTATGATGATCTGCATTTTTGTTAGATCTGAGTGTTATTCTAATCAACTGATGTTTTTCTTTGTTATATAATTTGTCGTGTAGGTTGTAGTGTATAAAAAAAGAATCGCTCTCAATTTTAATAATGTACAAGCATTTTGTCATGCCTATCCTATGCTTAGGCGGTGATTCTGTAAATGATAATCTACATTTTTTGTGGAACGTATCCAATTGGTTTTATTCACAATATGGACTTGATCATTAACTGTTGAACATTCGTGTATTAATTGATAATTAATAGCAAAATATGAAAATTTCATTCCTTTTGTAAATGCCTAGATTTACGTCAAGTTTTATTTTAAGAGATATTAATTGTTATGATTATTTGTATACTGTTTATGTATATCCCTTATACCATTTCATAATAAAACTTGTTTATCAAAGCTTTATGTTTTTCTCTGAACCTCAGTAACTACAAATTTCAATAGTTTACTGGGCTATATTAAAATACAGGGTGTATTTAAATAGCACCGAAAAAATCAAAGATGATGCAAACTAATGCGGTCTTTGAACACCCCGAAACGTCTCTGAATTATTTTTATAAGGCCTTGAAATTATTAATCCCCTAAACAATTTTTTTTCTACATTTTTCGATAATTTTTTCTCTTCCAATAAATATATAACCATAAGAAGGCCCATATATACTACATACTAACTTCCTGACCACTTTTGCAAAAAAAATGGATTAATAGCAACAAAGTACTGCAATGTATAAATGATTGGAATAAATTGGGAAAAGTTAACGTTCATATTTTATTTACTAGCAGTACACCAAATAGTTGATCTATGATTGTTGAAGGATTTCATGTGTCCTCATATGCAAACTTCCAGAGGATTAAGTTCAGGGGAGAAGGTTGGCCCTCTACAAATCCTCCTACTTGTATATTAAATGGGCTCAAGGTCAAAGTTACACTAGTCTATGTAGAAATTCTCTTCTGTTTATCAACCAGCATGTTTTACATGAACTTTAAGAAAAAACTTGAAGAGATTAAGTTAGTAAGCGAATAGGACTTTTTACAGCATTAAAATGAAATGACGAAAAAAGATAAAAAATAAATTTCTTAAGGATTAATTATTTCTAACAAAAATACTTCAAGTTTGAAAGAATTTCACCAAAGGTTTCATTTTTAGGTTAATATTGAGGGAGGGTAAAAAAGAAAAACAATTTTGAGTGGAGTAACATTTGGGGAGACCACATTTAATTTTCGTTGAGAATCACCCCTCACACATTTTTTTCAGTGTTAATTAGATACATCCTGTACAATTTAACTTTTAAATACAGCCCCAAAATTATTAAATTTTAACAAAATAAGAGAAAATTTAAAAAGTTTTTGTTTGACATATTATAAGATTATATTAAAAAAAAATTAATAAAAATTATCAAGTACTTAAAATTGTTGTTTAAGGTCATAAACGCACTTTCGGTTAAAATTCCAGGACAGCCACACGTGTATATACAGAGTAGTGTTAGATTTTTAGAAATATATTTAACTAGCCGTTACCCGCGGTTTCACCCGCGTACGGAATGTTCAAGCCTTCGCAAAAAGAAATAACTTATCAAACATATGGGTTATCCTATATACAAAAAAGTAACTTGTTTGAACCACCCTACTTAAGCATAAAGCCACCAATCCCGAATATATTTCACCCAAACTGCAAGTACATATGGGCCACCCTATATAACTATTTTATTCGACATTTTTTGAATCACCTTGAATAACTGTAACTCTAACTCACCCTATATTGCAACCATCCTGTATATGCTGCTGTTTTATAATTTTTTGAACACCTGACTATAACTTTTCTCTACTCTATATTTCAGCTATGCAACTGCTTATGGTGTACCCTGTATAACAATTATTTTTGATATTTTTTTAACCACCTTTTAAAGTCAAATTTCCCTTTATCCTATATATTAATCAACCTTTATATGAGCTTTTTCTGACATTGTGTTACACACTCTAAAACTATAACCTTGCTTCTCCCCATATTTCAGATATTCCATATAGTAGAATGCAACTGTTTATGGTCTACCCTATATAACAATTTTTTTATCTTTTTTGATTCATTCTAATGGAAATGAGGTGGAACCCTTCGTGAGTCACAAATATAAAAACACTGTTTTGCACCTTAACACCAAACTTTTATTTAAACCCTTACCCAAACTGCAACTGCTTATTGGCCCCTTATATAACAATTTTATTGAAAACAATTTTTAACCGCTCTGTATAACTAACTCTATACTTCCATCTACATTAAAACCATCCTGTATACACCGCTGCCAATTTGTCAAACATTACAACTTATTTTTGAACCACCCTGTATAACCATAATTTTACTCTAGAAAATATTTCAACCACCCTGTATGTGCATCTGCTTAGGGGCAACCAAATAATTATTTAAATACTTCTAATCACACTTCATGAGCAATAATTTTACTTCGATCCATTTTTCAGATATTGCAGATATGCAACAGCTTATGTTCTATCCTACAAAAAAAATATCCAACCTGTTTGACTATAAATCTACTCTACCCGCTATTTCAATCACCTTGTATTTGCAACTACTTATCGACCACCTAATATAACATTTTTTCTACCACCCTGTATAACTATAAATATATTTCACCAAAACCGCAACTGGTTATAGGGCACCGAAAATAACAATTTTGTTCAACATGTTTTTGAATCACCTTGTATGTATTACAACTACCCTGTACACGCTACTGCTTATTGGTCAACCAATATAACATTTTTTAAATAATTACCATAACACTTTTTCACCCTATGTTTCAACTATCCAATCTTTGCAACTTATTATGAACTACGCTATTTCACATTTTTTCCTTATATTTTTTCAAGATATATTAAATTATAATTTCTCTCCACACTTCATTTAAACCACCCTTCATTTACAACTTTTTCTAACCTTGTTTGAATGACACTGTATAACTATAACTTTACTGTGCACCATACTTCAGGTACTCTATATGTGCAAGTGCTATATTACAAAATTTGTCTAGCATTTATTACTTACATTGTATAATTCTAACTGTAACCCACCCTATATTTCAACAACCTTTTATATGCAACTACTTATTTGCCACCAAATATAACATTTTTGTACGAACCTGTATCCTTAGAATCCTACCCCACCCTATAATTCGACCATCCGGTAAATGGAACAGCTTGGAGATCATACCATTACTTTAAAATATTTGTAAACCCACCTGTATAGCTGTAATTATACTCCGCTACATATTTCAACCATCCTATATATGTAACTACTTGTGGATATAAAACAAGTTTTTAACCACAACATAAACTATAATTGTCTTCTAAACGTTGTTTGTGGCATATTCTTGATAACTTTTATGTTTTTTGGGGAATAACACCACAATAGAAATAAAACTACGTATATTGCAGGAATACCAAACGTTTCAAAGTCTATTCTGACTTCGTTGTCAATGGCTTTATATTTATTGATGTGATTGCAAAATGAAAATTTGATTTGACATTTAAAATTGACATTAGAAAATTTGTTGTTTTTAGATATACAGGTAGCACAAGAAATTCTAAAGATCATGAATTATAGTTAACCAGCTTTCAAATTAGAAGAATTTGAAAGAGTTGTCTTTAGAATTTATATGTGGCGTTCCTAGGTACGACTTTGTTATAAGATAGCGCATTCGCCAAAAATGCGATCAAAGAATTCTATTGTTTCAGTGATCCCATTAACGTCATAAGGGAAAACCTAGGAAAAACCTTATGAACTATCCCGATATTGGGTTGTTCAAAAGGAGGTTACCATTAATAATTTCTTCCTTAATTGTCGGTAACCAGATACGATTAAATTCTACAGAAGTAGAAGCGATACAATCGTCTTCATTCAAAAGAATTAAGGCAGACTCTTTTATTTTTCGTTTTGTGTTATGTTGTTCTTTGTGAAGTATAGTTGAATTGTCATAAAATACAATTTGACAATTCAACTATACTTCACAAAGAACAACATAACACAAAACGAAAAATAAAAGAGTCTGCCTTAATTCTTTTGAATGAAGACGATTGTATCGCTTCTACTTCTGTAGAATTTAATCGTATCTGGTTACCGACAATTAAGGAAGAAATTATTAATGGTAACCTCCTTTTGAACAACCCAATATCGGGATAGTTCATAAGATTTTTCCTAGGTTTTCCCTTATGACGTTAATGGGATCACTGAAACAATAGAATTCTTTGATCGCATTTTTGGCGAATGCGCTATCTTATAACAAAGTCGTACCTAGGAACGCCACATATAAATTCTAAAGACAACTCTTTCAAATTCTTCTAATTTGAAAGCTGGTTAACTATAATTCATGATCTTTAGAATTTTTTGTGCTACCTGTATATCTAAAAACAACAAATTTTCTAATGTCAATTTTAAATGTCAAATCAAATTTTCATTTTGCAATCACATCAATAAATATAAAGCCATTGACAACGAAGTCAGAATAGACTTTGAAACGTTTGGTATTCCTGCAATATACATAGTTTTATTTCTATTGTGGTGTTATTCCCCAAAAAACATAAAAGTTATAAACTATAATTATACCCCATCTTATCTTTGAAACGAAACACCCTGTATAAAGAACTGCTTCTAACATTTCTTTAACCCATTTCATAACTTAGAATCTTATGAACATAATTCAAAGATCTTAACTGCTTACATAAGACGTTTTTTAAATTTTTTTTATTCACTGCATAAATATTCTACCCTTTTTCAATACGGTATATGGAACTGTTTATGTCCCACTCAATATAACTTTTTTGGATCACCCAGTATAACTAATTCCACTCCCCCTTATTTCCACTACATTGTATGTATCAAGCTGCTTATAGGACACCAAATAGTTTTAGATTATTTAAATCCATGTAATTCTACTCCGCTCTAAGTTTCCTATATTCAGAACACCCTGTAAAATTACGCTTGATATATGTTGATTTTTGTTAAATCGAAACATGTTACATTTGCACATTCCGAATTTTTAATAAAAGCTAAACTGATGCCAGTATCTAATATTTTGTGCGTACGGTGGAACCAATTGAGTAATTGAATTACCCAACATGGTAGAGGTTTTTTCGCTATATCTACCGTTTTTGTTATTTAGAGACATAAAATGTCTACCAGATTTTAAGTCAAACTATAGGCTTCGCAACAAAAAAAGATTCAGCAAAATCAGTTAAGTAGTTCTTACATGATGCCCGAACAAACAAACAAACAAACAAACAAACTAAACAAACAAATAGACAAACTTACAATTTTATAATAGTATAGAAGAAATTTGTAGTGCAATGTGAAAATTGATCTAATTTAAATCCTTACTACAGAAGGGTCTGAGTCAAAAACATTTAAAGACTCTCCAGACCTGATTAGTTAGTTCCAAAAGTGATTGATTAGTTATGAAATACAGTTATTTTCCTCTGAAGACCAATCCATCGAGGCTGCCCTGTCGATGTATGTAAATTGTAAACGTATAAAGTTCCAAAACTTGTAGTTGAGTAATATGGACCATTTTAATCCCTTGAGCGAAGAAGAACATATGAATTATCTCAACAATGCGTCACAAAAGGGTTGATGCTAGGGAAACTTTTTAATTACCATCACTTATGGACGGTATACCTAGTAAAACTTGGGTTTAAATCGAGATTATTCCTAAAGGTCTAATTTTCTATTTATATTATTTTCTAGCCTAGAAAATATCGTGAAAATTCTAAAGTCATCTAGGATCTTCATGGGAAAATATAGCAATTCCATCAAAAGATAAGCCAAGCCTTACCTGGGGCGGATCCAAGGAGCCGGAGGACGGGCGAGTACCCCCGGAAAGCTCAAAGTTACTGAATTAAGAATTAAAATGAGTGTACCTTAACTCCAAGGGTGTGAAGCCTAGAGGATTCCCTAATATAAAATTTGTTACAAGCTTAAGGAATATAAAAAAAGAATTTTTTAAGTTCTGTTAAGGTTCCGTATGTAACTCTAATATTATAGGGGTACTTCTGGAGGGAAAAACTACAAAAATCGTCCGTTCCCCCTTATCTCCGAAACTATAAAAAGTAAAATTTTGAAAAATATTAGAGATATAGGGCCTCACCTGAATTTTACCGGCAAATACTATTAATTTTGGGGGACAAATTACAGAATTAAATGCAAAATATAAAATTAAAATTGTTTCTAACACATGTAATATATTAAATGAAAGGGCTCATTATGACAAATACAAACATATGTTTTTCATATTTTTAAAATAAATTATTGAAAAGATATTAACAAAAATGTAAATACAATTACCCATTCCCTCCTTTATGTCCGAAACTACAAGACGCAAAAATTTGAAAAAAAATTAGGGATATAGGACCTTACCTGAACTTTACTTGAAAAATATGGAGAAACCCCTAATGTGAATTTTAGGAGGCAAATTACAGCATTAAATGGAAAAAATAAAATAAAATTATTTCTAACGCATCATGTAATATATCAAATCAAAGGACTTATGACGAATACAATTTTTTTTTCGTATTTTCAAAATGAGTATTTTAAAATATATTAACAAAAATATTAAAAAAATTACCTATTTACAAAGAAATCCCTAATATTAATTTTGGGGGCCAAATTACAGAATTAAACGGATGCAATACATCAAATGAAAGGGCTCATTATGAGGAATACAAATATATATCTTTCACATTCTTAAAATTAATTGTTTACAAAAAATTAATTTATTTCCGAAAAAATACTACCTAAAATTGTGAAAATATTATATATTATATTTTTAAATCATTTGCTTAATAGATATTAACAAAAATATTAAACATCGACTTAATTCCCACGTTAGCAACTACAAGATCTAAAATTTTGAAAAATATATTTTATTTGTATTTTTAAATATTGTTTTTATAAAAGATTTAATGATTTAATATTTAAAACTTGACCAATTTTCCCCTTTATCTCTAATCTACAGAGCCTAAAATTCGGACAGTAGATTATAAAAGGCTTAACTGAAAGTTTATTAGTAAAACTCTAATGTTAATTTTGGGGGCCAAATTAGAAAATTAAATACATATTTTTATAAAAATCAAGGGAATCATGTAGCAGATAAAATAAAAAGTCTATGTGTGGAAAATAAAAGTGTATATTTTTATAAATTTAAAACGCTCACTTTAAAAGATATTAGGGTAAATATAAGAAAATGCACTCATTCCCTGCTTGTCTGAAACTGGAATATTAGAATCTTGAAGGTGGTACGGAACCCTTAGTATGTGAGTCCAACTCGCACTTGACTAAATTATTTTTGGTTTCAGTTCTATACAACTCATTAATATGTTCGGTTTTTCGATTACTTAATACTACAAGTTTTAACAGCGTACTTTCCAAAAACTACGAGTCAGCTTCGGCTTCAAAAGTAAGAGAGATGCTGATATTCAGACTACACCTATAGTGTCATCACTAACTCCTGATGAATAAATCTGAGCAACTGTGAAGAAATCGAGTTCGTCAGAATACGCACTCTTGGTAACCGTAGTCATACTCCAGTGTTACGTGCGAAAGTAGCAATAATTACCCAGCGCTATCTGTCACAACGGTACCAAGAATTGAGCTTCACAAAGAGAAATATATCATTAATTAATTCTAAATTACATTCAGTTGTCTTAAGTTCATTTATTTACAATTATTTTAAAGTTTTATTTATTATATTTACTTTTATGACCATTCAAAATTTATCCAGGAACTCTCTAACTGGAAAGACATTATGTGGTGGGGCACCGTCGTACTGAAAAACAAGTTCGTCTTCTACTAGACGATCATCTGATTTACCATACGGCTGAGTAGGATTGGCGTAGAGCGATAGATTTTAAATGAAACTAACATGGGGATCAATTTTGTTTTAACAATTTTACTCACACCTGGTTCTTAAAAACTGCTCACAGATGCATTACCTTTTCAGGTGGTGTAATGTGTAAATAATTACATAGATAGGGCGACGTACTCATACTTTAGAATGAACGACTTCTCATTTATGTCCAGAAAGAGGCAGACTCAAACAAAAATACTAATCTGGAAATCTCGAGATTGTCAACACATCTATTCTCCTTCTTCATACAGCTATCGTTCGCCACTGCTGCCCTTCCCTGTAGGTTCCTCAATTTCCTGTCCTGTGCCATACTCATACACTATTATTCTATTCTTTTTATTTAGTCTCTTGAGCTTGAGGTCTTTAATGAATAACTGGCTGTTTTCCTTATTTTGAAGCTCACTTCTGTTATTTTGCGGATATCTCTGTTCTTCAAACGAAGGGAGATAGTCTTACGTCCTTATTCTTGTTAGTGTCTCAGTACGTCATTACCTTGAGCACACACTGGTTGTGCTTAATTTGCGATGCCCATCTAAGTCCAATTTGTCTACGAGTACAAAAACAAGCAGGCTGTTATGTTCCACGCTGTTGGTGATTATTCTTTTATTTAAGAGTTTATATAGGTGTGGGACTGATGAGACGGTAGTTAGTTGCCTGTAGGATATCTTTTTTTAAATCTCAATACCATCAAGACACTATTCCAGTCTGCTGGCTAGGAAGTATTCTTCAGAGTTTAAAGAGGCCCACAAATCAATTAGGAGTAATCAAATAAATATGTAAATATGTGGTGATATCTACTCTAAATGTGAAATTTATAAACAGTCAAGAAATTATCCTAAAAACTACTTATAGTATATTTTTTTCCTTATCGCAAAAGCTTGACAATTCACTCCCAGTATCAGAATTGCTCCATCTCTAGAATACCGAATGTCTATTATTCACCGACTTCTAAAAAGGAGGAGGTTATCAATTCGTTTTGAATCAATATGGTCTTGTTTAATAGAGTATATATTCGGATTGGTGAAACTTCAAATTTGGGAAAAGAATTCTATAGAGTGATGAAATTTTTTTCTCTAACTAACCTAACCTAACTTAACAGATTGGTTCATGGTATACAAATATTTTTTAAATTGGTAAATATATATGTGTTCTGTATAATAATGTATACGTTTTAAAGTTAATCTCTAAATAGAAAGTTTCAGAGAATTGCAGCCCCTTACACCGCTGGCTGCGCTCTTGCATAAACTAATGATTATAAACAAACATCACTGAATCGACTGACCTATATTAATTTGGATTAACACTCTATGAAACTCACTCAATTCATACTTGTTATTGCGGACTTGGAAAGAGCAAGAAACGGTCAAGGGTACGTTCTAGGTCCTAGGTCATACTCGACTTTTTCAATTTCTTTAGTTTAATTGTATTATTTCCATTACGATCTTAGTCTAGCCAATGACAATTTTCCCCGGTAATTTGTCCAAGCACCACCGGTTTTCCTAAAAATTTGGAATTGAATACCAATTACCCTCTTCTTCAAAGTTGACCCTGTGCCGGGTGTGAAAAATATTATACGAAAGTCTGGGAATGAAGAAATTAACTAATTTTAAGCAATTTCTTTCCATGAAGTTTTTGCTGACTAGGTAATTGCAAGTGAACTATTGATTTTTCAACCAAATATGCACTTTAAGAAAAAAATCATTTGGATCCAAAATGTAGCTTATAAAAAAACAAAAAAAAATGTTGGGTTTGTTGTTTCTGTAAAACCAACAGACACGGAGTTATAGCTTGGTAAAATTTTGTTTTGATTTGTCAAAACAAAAATTGAAAGGCATATCGTGAAATAACTGAAAAATAATGCATTTTTCGGGAAGTTTATATATACTTTTTATTATTAAAGTGCTTAAAAAATCCTTTAATTTGTTTTTTTATAAAAGTCTCTAGCATGAAATTAAGCCAGTAATGACATAAATAAGGTTGTTTTTTTTTGTTTTTGGATAAAAAAATGTACAAATTACTCCTTAAATACCACCACAGTAGAAATTAATTGCTACCACATCACAAATCACTTGACTTACTTATTTCAAATTTCAAGCCCTATCAAAAATTAGGGTTAAATACATTTTCAATTTACATGAGCTTATAAAAAAATCTACAAATTAGTGATTTGTGAGGTGGTTTTAATAAATTTCAACTGGGGTGGAATTTAGGGAGTAATTTGAACATATTTTTTGCCAAAAAACAAAAAAAAATCTTATTTATGAATAATCTCTTAATTTTCATGCTAGAGACTTTTATATATATAAAAAGACAAATTAAAGGATTTTTTAAGAACTTTAAAAGTTGTTTATAACTTTTCTCGAAAAATTTCAGTTATTTCACAAAAAAAATTTCGTTTTGACAAATAAAAACAAAATTTCAACAAGCTATAACTCCGTTTATATTGGTTATACAGAAACCATATTTTTATAATCTACATTTTTCATCCAAATGTTTTTTCTTTAAGTTATTTACGAAAAAGCGTATGAAAACATGTTTTTCTTGCTGAAAAATCGATACTTTCACCTGCGATTAACTCGAAAAGAATTGACTTTCAGAAAAAAACTTTATGGAACAAAAGTTGTTTTAAATTAGTTAATTTAGGTACTTTTTTATATAATATTTTTGACCCTCGAAAAGGGGTAGCATCCTCCCCCCCCGTGAAAAAAGCAAAGTTTTAAGAAAATCGGTGCTGTTTGGACAAATTACACAGTATTACCGTTTTTTGTATTCATTAACTGGACTAACGGGATGTGATTTAGACTTACTAATTGAATTGAAATAGAGTTATTGTCAAGTTCTGAACAGAATATATGTACATTTCTTAGTCTTTAGTCTGCAGGCAATCAAGCAAGCAGTTTGCTTTTGTTAAAAAATCTTAAATGTGAAGAGAATTACATACGTGGTAGACAAGAAAATAAAACAAACAAAATTTTCAATTTTTAATTCATATAAAAACATACATCTTGAGAAACAATAACAGCGAGTTTCAATTTTATATCCTAGAGTTAGTGAGTAGCTCTTTTGTTCCACAAGACCTGACCAAATTTTCTAAAAAATATTAAAAAATTATGGACACAATAAAAATTACAGAAATAGTCAAAAATAACTAAATAAATAAAAAATTAATGGTGCATGAGGTGTTGGTACTGTATAAACCGGTCAATAATATTGATCAGTAAAATATCGGTTTCAACAGTGCATTGAAGTTTTCATCACGTCTGCTATGATGCTCAAGAAGAGGCAAAGAAGGACAAGAACTGTATTGACAAAAACTGGTTCAGTAGACGTAGGAGTCATGGATATGGTTTTCACACCAAAGGAAAACAAAAAAAAATGTTGAGAGTGACTGACATTTTCCCATCCTTAGTTTCTGTCCAAACCTAGACGTTTCCTTTGAGTATTCCCATCGTCAAATCGACTAATGTATGGTAACCCTTACAGAAGAGTCAGGATAGAGGTTGAACAGCTGACCAGTAACCAACTATCGTAAAGACTAAATATACTTACAGACCCAAGCAACCCTGGCAGACAGAAGAGATCAAACGATGAAGACATTGGCAAAGAAAAAAAAAAGAGATGAACTCATTGCACAATCAAATTTGCAACCTGGAACGCGAGAAAACTGGTACAGAAGAAACCAGACTAGCTTATGCTTTAAGAAAAATATATTGACTTGGCAGCTATACTTGAAATAAAGAAAACTGAAAGGGTCCAAATATATAGAAGACTAGGTACAGGTACAGATATTTATATAAGCAGGTACACAGAAAATGAAAACATAATTCAAATAATTACACTTGTATAAATAAACGTATTTTGACAGGTTAAAATTTGAATTCTAATTCTGATAGCTCCAGAAGAAGGAAAACCTAAAGAATCTAAGATCTTTTCTGAAAAGCTACAATCTATTCTCGACAAAGGTAATATCAGAGGCCGCGTTATTCAAAGGGGAGATTCCAACGCCTGAATTGGAAATACTCCAATTACAAATACAGTAGGATGCTACGAGGAAGAATCCTGGATGAAAATTGAAAGTTAGTTAGCTACAATAACTTAAAAATTAAAGATTCTTTTTTAAAAAAGATACACACAAACACACCTAGACGAGCCAAGGCCTTCAATCAATTATTTATTAATTAATAATTAGCAAAAGTTCAAAAAGTTGAAGAAAACGGATCCAAAAAATAAAAGCAAACAGGAAGAAATCTATAAAGATTACTTCCAAATGAAGAAAGTACAAGAAACTTATTTAACTATGGACTGAAAAGAATTCTTGGACGGTTAGGAACAAAAGAATACTTGAATGACGAGTGGAGAAACAAAATACAAAAAGCAGTAGAAAAGTCAACCTCAGAAACATTGGGTAAAAAAAGAAAGATAAGCAAGAAAAAGGGTTTGCAAATATGAACAGACGAGCTTCGGCAAACAGTGGACGAAAAACAACTAGCTTATAGATAGTAATTAAGGAATCGTAAGAAAACAATAAGAACATATGTAAACTTGTTAAGCACACTAGCTACGCTTTCTTAGCGAGACTGAAAATGACATACATGGTAACACATAATATGATGAAGGCACTGAATAATCAAGAAAGTGACAATCCAAATAAATAACAATCAAAAAGATAACTGGGTAAAACATTAAAATGTAAACGAACAATAAATAGAAACAGCAGATGTAAGAGTTCTAGATGGCATAGATTGAGAGTAACTAAGTGGTTTTAAAGCTACAAAAACAGAATATCAATAGGAAGAGACGGTACCAATTTAGAAATGCTGAAATACGGAGAGAAAGTTCAGCAACTGAGAGTTTTTTTACCCAGTTGATCAATGACTGGAAAAATAATAAAATACCAGAAGTATGGAAAAAGCAAAAATATTCTCAATATTTAAAAAGAGCGATAAAAACGGCACTATCAACTATAAACGGATTAGCTTAGTAGAATCAGCCTACAAAATTTATGCTAAAATTTTATTTAATTATTTATTCTCTTTACAAACACCAAATAGGTAATAACATGTGAAGGGTTAAACAGCCCAAAAGTATTTGACAGTGTCACAGACATGCCAATATTATAAAGGGTTTGCATCCTGATGCAGCAATAATAGGCGCCTAAGCTCACCAAATTAATAAGGTCAGGATCTATGTTAGTCGACAGCATATCATTACAGACACTGAGTATATAAGTGAAGGGCGAAGGGCTTTCGTTGTTAATGTAGTAGAGATTAGATGAGAGCAGTCTTAAGCTAATTTTGGGGACCCTTAACTTAACGGTATTGATCAAGACACAATCGGAATATTTTCTGTTATTTAGAATGTTATATGTAAGGATAACAGCATGGATCTTTCTCCTCGTACTCGAAGAACACAGATGGAAGGTTGCCAACATTGATTTATAAGATACCATCAAGGGATATATGCCATTCCTTTTGATATAGAGGTAGCGCAGAAACCGTTTTTGAACTTTTTCAATTTCATGACTGTGGGTGTAACAATTTGGTGAGCAAATGTTGGAGGTAAACTCAAGGTGAGGCCTCACCATAGATGTATAAAATCTTATGGTTCTTTTTACACTCAAATTTTGGCTATTACGTATGACAAATCCAAGAACTGTATGCTTTGTTTATCATAAAGCTGAAATGGGTACTGAAGTTACCTTGAAAGACTACCCCCAGATCTTTAACTTCCTTACACCTCTTAACATTACAATTTCTAATGTAATAGTCTCCAATAGCTACATTGACATTCCGGGAGAAGAAAACAACACAACATTTTTGGGTATTAACAAACATTTTGTTTTCTCTAAACCAGTTGAGCGCCAAATTCAAGTCGTTTGAAGTGCAATAACATCATTTATACCATTAACAAATTTAAATAATTTGAAATCACCAGCAAACAACAACCTAACGCAGGTCTTCAGGTTATCTGGTAAGTCATTGATAAAAATCAAAAATAAGAGTGGACCCAAGATGCTACCCTGGGGTACTCTTGAGGAAGCAACATAATGATGAGAGAAGACAGCTCCTATCTTTACCCTTCGGCTTCGTGCGAATAAGTATGAAGTTATGAATGACAATACTTCACTTGTGAAACCAAGAACCCACAGACACTGGAATCTACCTTATCGTATGCATTTGCACAGTCTATATATATGACATCTACCTGTTATTTGTTTAGAATTGCCTCCGATATATATTCAGAGAAGATACAGAGATTTGTAACTGTTGACTTATTAGGAAGAAAACCATGTTGGTATTTTGAAATTTTGTCAGCGATGTGTGCAAGTATGAACTTATATATAATTTTTTCAAATATTTTAGCTCAGCTGTTTAATAAGCTGATAGGTCAACAGTATCAATATTTTCCCTTTGTCCCTTTTTGAAGATTGGGGTTACAATTGCTTCTTTAAGCTTATCAGGAAACCATCGCTGCATTAAAGCTAGATTAAAGATATATTTTAGGGGAGTAACCAACAGATCGGCACACCCCTTATAGATATATGGTGGTATGTCATCAGGGCTAGTTGTTTTTTTGGGCTTCAAACTTTTTATGCTGGAAAGAATTTCATCATCAGTTATTTCAGGAAAGCTAAAACCGCCTTTACAATAAAGACCATGCTGGTCGATCGTACTTCGTTCAAACACAGAATGAAAATATTGTGCAAAGGCATCTGTCAACGTTATTCGAAGTCATCCTCATTATTATGTGATTTGCCTCGAATGAATGACCTGAAGGTACTGGGATCCCTATTGATATCATTGTCAATTAATGTTTTATATATGTTTTCAAAGTCTATTCTGCTCTGTTTTTTAATATCACACCTCAATAGCCTGTACTCATTGATATTTGATAAGCTTGCCTTACCTCTTGTTTTAACGGCATGTAGGTGGTTTTTCATTCTGATCATTTGTACTAAATTGAATGTAAACCAGGGAGGATACCTTCTGACCTTCAACGGGGTACTCACTATGTAAACAATTAGACCAGAGCTGAAGCCTTTGAAAATGGTAAAAAGCGAAAAAAATAATAGTAGGATGAAACCCATTGGAAAAGGAAGAGAATATTACAAAAATGATCAGAGGTCAAGAAGTGGAGTATTAAGGTTAAAAAACGGGTTATCTGGATTTCCGGCAAAATTAAAAATCCTATGGAAAAAAGTTGTAGGTAATATAATGTGTCATATCTCGAAAACGAGAGCTGTCACGCAAACGAAGATATGACAATCAAATTCGGGATACAATTCCCTTCAATTTTGATATTTACAATTTTTTTTATAAAATCAAAAACAAAGGAGCTAGAAGGATTTGACTAAATCGACAGAATTTCGTTTTTTCAAAATATCTAGTATGCCATGACTTTTTACAAAAATCCGAAAGTGTCATTAAATTGGGCCCGTAAAACTGCAAATCTTTACAAATTTAACCATTGCTCTATCTCCGCTAGTTTCCGAGATCCCCATACTGATCATCAAAAAAAAACTCACCCTGTATAAAACCAGACAAGCAATACGAATAAATTATTATACTACGGTGGGTGTACCAATCCTGACTTACGGGCAGCGAAACCTAGACAATGACCACGAAAGAAGAAAACAGTTACAAAGTCAGAAAATGAAACTCTTATGAACGGTTCAAGTTTGCACACGTATAGGCAGAATAAGAAATGATTGTATAAGGAGTGAACTGAACATTTTAAACATAAACGAAAGAATTACAGAAAATGGGAGACAATTGAAAGAGCAGAATCCAAGGTGATTAAATCCCTAAGAAAGTATTAAATTATAAATGTAGAGGCAGAAGTATTGGTAGACCAAGTAAAGGGTGGATGCCACACAGAGTATTAAAGCAAATAATTCAAATGGACATTGAATATTCAGGTTTTCATGTAAGATCATTTACTGACAATGTTAATATATCGGGTTTTTCGTGACGAGCCTATACTATCTGTAAGTTGTAAGTATATGGTAAACTCCTCGAACAATTTGTCTAAAAGTTGGTTTATGTAAATTTTAGTTTATGGCGAATTTCACCTCTTCCCGTTATACCGGAAATGAAAAGCAACTTTCTTATTTTAAATAGAAAATCCTATATATTTTTAAATTATCAGATTCTACTTTAAATTTTAATATCAATTTGTGTAAAATATCCTTTACCTAAAATGTATAGTTTTCTAAACATTAATTATTAACTAAAAATGACAGCTGCAGACATTTATATTAAAAATGAAATATGAACAAATCCATTACCAAATACAAAAATCTCTTGCCGAGTTAATTAGTAGAAATGAAACATGAAAATGGTTTCCATATGTCACGCAAGAATTTAACAAATTTGCTAAATTTAGAATTTAGCAATTCCGGGAAAACAACAACAAAAAAGTGACAATGTGAAATTCAATAATATTAACCAATAAAGTGGATGAAGACACCTTATTTCCAATCAGATGTTCGATTTTCTTATGACGTATTGATCATGGGTGGGGACGGGGCTACCGAATTGTTACACTGTGGCCATTTCAATATTCAATTTGGAATTGAACGCGTGAAAATCTCTGCAGAAAATTTTCTATTTACAGAAGAGAAGAAATTGAACGCAGTGAGTACCAAAATATTTTTATACTTATATTAAGTGTATTCAGAAGAAATGTCATAAAACATTTGTTTGAAATGTTTCACTTGTTGTTTTGATGATAGTCTATCTTCATGCGACAGATTATCGAATTTTATGATAAAAATCAACTACGTATTTGATAGAGAGAGAGTAAATACAAGATGGCTCCCTAGTCTTTAAAAAAACGTTGGTTATTGATTAAGCGACTAGTATTTATTCAGTTCAAAGAACTACGCAAACAAAAAATATCTATTTATTTGAATATCGTTAGTCTCGACAGGAGAAATCGCAAATTTTGAAGTATGACAATGAAACAAAATTTAATCTAAAAAATGTAATTGTGCAATACCATATTCCAAATAAGGTTGAGCATTTACAGATCGATACTTATTACCTTAAATGGCGATCTAACTTACAGCAAAATGGCTGCCAATACTGAATTAACATATCTCCAGTTGGCACGTCAAGAAAATATGTTAGCAATATTTGAAGAAAAAATAGGATAAAAGAATTTAACACAACACAATCACACGTTTCATCACTTCACAAACACAACACCTTCAACAGCTGTAATTTTTAACCAAATTTTCATTTTCGTTAATATTTTTCATTATGTCGAGAAGCAACCGTCCAAAATTTTTCTCTGAAACTGATAAATTTTACTGTTGTACCAAAGATAATATGCGAACATATCTCTGTTACAACGAAATCATTTTATAGATAAAATGATAAAAATATATAATGTTCTTTCTGTATATTTGCCCTAATAATATTTGTCACGAACCTGGCTTTAACGTAATGTGAAAAATATTTCGTTCCTGTAATATTTCAGTTGCAGCTGCTGTTTACATATGTTTAAAATTTGCTAGGGTGTCAATATTATACCTAAATGTTAACAATTTCACTAATATAAAGTTAATCCGGTTAATTCAGTATTTTTTTTATATGTGGCAGCAGACATGATAAAAAGGATGTTCACCAAATTTATTATTTGCTATTTGAATGCTATAATTAAGTTAATTAGGTTATATGGAAAAATGAAAAGTTAATTAAGAAGTTCAAGCATGTTCAAACGATTCGTTTAATAATTTGAGTTATAGCATTTTTAACTAAAATTTATGTTCTAAATTGTCTTACTCTTAACACACCTTTATTAGTTTAACCTGTATGTGCTTATCAATGTAGCGGAATGTTTCAATGTAACTTTCAGAGACTTCAGGTACGAATTTGCGCATGTATTAAGGATATATGAAAAAAAAACAAGTTACTTCTACAAAAAGAGCAAAAGATCTCACAAAATGTAACTCCAGTTGAAAGACAAATTATCAAAACACACAAAAAGATGATAATATTAAAATTCTACCAGCTGATAAAGGCAATGCAACTGTAATTTTAGATGCGCAAGAATACAAAACTAAAATGACAGACATCATTAACAAAGGAACATATACCAAACTCAACGAAGATCCTACATCAAACATAGAAAAAACAGCAAGAGACATTATTTCAAAACACAAACACGAATTTACTTTTTCAAAAAGAAAATAACTTGCCTACACCTCACTACAATAAACCACCACACATATATGGAATCCAAATAATTCACCAAATCGAGAAAAAGCAAAGAAACCAATAAACTACACAAACAACACACAGTACTTAAATTTAAATAACGCACAAACTGATATTAACTCTACAATTATAAACGTTATTCCCTATGTTTCTGGTCTATACGAAAAAATTAAACATATTGGCGATAAATAGAGTAAAAACGATTATTAAAACAAATAATATCTATATTAAAATCAAATTTGACAAAAATAAAACCGGAAAACGTATCTTAAAGTTCCAAAAATTGTGTGAACAGTGTACCTCGTGCCTGTGGAAAAACATATACCGGTGAGACATCACGACCTTTCCAAATTAGAACGAAACAGCACCAATACAATGTCTCAAGAAAACATATAGACAGACCAAGATTGGCAAACCATATACTCACGTATAATGGTATACATAAAATGGATAAGATAAAAATATTACTTAAAGAAGAGTACACCAAGAAAAGGAAAATTAAAGAGAGTGTCTGCATGTTGTTACATAATGGAGAAATTGGGACACCCTCTTTAGAGATACCGGTTTCATGGTAACAGCTCTTGGCAAATGAACATTAAAAAGGAAACTTCAAAGTCAATGAATCAATCAGTTGACATTGCCAAAAAGTCAAGCTACGAATATTGTGTAAATCATTTACATTGTTTTGACAACGATTCCTGATAAGGAATTGAAACGTTACTTCAAACAAATAAAAACCATTGTGAAAATCCCAAATGAACAATCAAAATAACTATTTGCCTCCTCAATCATTTAGAAACTACTTAAAAAACAATAATTTGATAAATTTACCTTAAAGTCTTTATCAGGATAAAAAATTACTAATTTAACAGATTAAACATCGAAATAAAATTTTTGTTTTAAACTAAAAAAACAACCTTTAATAGTAAATCGAAGCAAAATGTATAAACTAATTTTTTTCTGTTTTTAATAGCCATGAAAATTCAATATAATTAAGTGATTTTTAATGAGGTTAAAACACATTTAAAAAAAATGAAAAACGATTTGAAAAAAAAATAGCTTAACTAAAAAGCTTATAATAATGTTAGTCTGAATCTGGTAGACAATGTCCCTCGTTCCTCGAAGTTTCCTTGGACTTCCATCGTCTTGAAGTGGTTGATCTCACAACGATTCGATAGCTTTGTATCTGCTATTATCATCAGGTGAATAATGGGAAATTCAGTTTATCCCTGGTATTCATACCTTTAAACGGTCATGCGTCGCCGGTCATGGTCATTGGGTCTCATCCGGTCCAATCAGCGTCGTCGTATCTGGTGGTTGGCTATAGGTGATGCGTAGTGACAGTGGCCCAAGAATTGGTTTCCAAATGTTTTTAATTTGGACGCTGGGCTTGCTAATTATATATTATATATGCTGTCTCTATAAATTTTCTTTTATACCAATGATCCTCCTTGTGAATTACCCTGGCCTGGTCCCAGTTGATGTTGTGGTGTTCGGTCCACGCGTGGTTAGCTAGCCAGACTTCCTTAGCTCCGCTCCTTTGAGTAGCTGTGCAGTGTTCCTTAACCCTGGTGTCCAGCGGTCGCGTTGTCTCTCCAATGTAAAGATTGCCACATTCACAAAGTATACTGTATATACAGTTATTTGGTATTGGTGAAGCGTCGGGCCTCGTTTTTGTAATCAAGCTCCTTAGAGTGTTGCTGCTTTTGAAGATCGTTCTGATTCCATATCTGTGTGCAATTCGTCTAAGTTTCTCCGACAAGTCTTTAGTATACGGTAATAATAGGGTTGGTGTCGTGGTTTCCTCTTCCTGCCTAGGTGGTTTGTCCAGTTCTTCAAACGTCTTGTTAATGATTGTTTCCGGGTATCCATTCGCCAAAAGGTCTTCTCTAAGTTTCACTTGTTCTTCTTTGAGAACTTCTGGCGTACTACAGATATATTTGGCTCTATGGAGAGTTTTGATGATGCCAGTTTTCGTTGTTGACGGGTGGTTAGAATTATAATGTAGATAGAGTCCTGTATGTGTAGCCTTCCTGTAGGCTGTTGTTTGGATTCCGATCCTAGGTGGGTGCCTACCATTCCTAGATGTAAAGTGTCAAAGGACTAGGACCGGAATCCAAACAACAGTCTACCGGAAGGCTACCCATAGAGGACTGTATCTACATTATAATTCTAACCACCCATTAACAACGAAAACTGGCATATTTTTCGCTTTTTGGTTAAGTTACTTATTTTTTTTTGTAGTCGGTTTTTGTTTTTGTAATGTAATGATTTTACAATTTTTAATGACATAGTGGTTTAATTGGAAACTGTATTGTATGTACACTGTATTGTCAGACGAATTGAGAATCTCCATCTCTTTAGGCCTGGTAATTATCAGACATTTTGATTTAATTCCAATTATATTCATTTAATAGTCTCTCCTTCGGAAAATGCTATAACACGTAAATCAGTTTTTTCATTAAAAATATTTAATATCATACAATGTTTAGTGATATGCATAATTGGAAGCTATTCTAATAAACCTTGTTTGATAACAATTTTACATATTACAAAAAATAAATTTACTCACTTCACTTTTAGGCAAAATTCATATTTTCTGACAAACCTCGTATACAATTGTAAAAGTGACATGCATATTTATTATACAATTTAGGGATATAGCATAATTGGAGGCTTGATTTAATTCTAACTACTTTTTTTTGTTAACAATTTTAGGTAGGCATTATCAAAAATGAAGGACATGTATTTCAGTTGTAAGCAAAATTCATATTTATTGGTCAACCTCGTCTACAATTAAAAAAGTGACATATAATGATTAGTACTGGTTTCAGGCTAAGCAAATGTTTATATGAAGATTAATTTTTTCCTCAATGTTATTCATAAGTAGGCATAGGTATATAAAGGCAAACCTCCATCTTGATGGTTAATTGTCATTTATTTTGATTTAATTCCAATTTATTTTCAATTTACTACACCCCAGGTTTTGAACAGACATTTGTTTTCTTTGGTCTTTGGTACACTATCGCTACTAGTAAGTAAGTATATATATATATATATATATATATATATATATATATATATATATATATATATATATTAGAACAAATTTTTGAAAAAACGGCATAAGTTATGTTGTTGCAAAAAAACAGGATGATAGTTCACAGAATCAAGTTTAACCGATTCAATTCCTTAAGCCTGTTTCGAGTATTCCCCAAACACACTTAAAAAAACCTATATAGAGGCGAACTGAGAACCTTCTCCATTTTTTCGAAGTCGGTTAAAACTGAAAATAAGGTTTTTCAAAAAATAAAAACCAGGGATGTCATAAATATTGTTTAGAAAACAATTAGGAAATGTTTCTTGCATTTGTCATTACATTTATTACTCAAAAAGTAAAAGTAAATTACAATTTAAGCGTTTAAAGAAAACAGAATCAGTCAAACCTTAGATTTTTTTGAATCGGAATTTTGCTTGTGTAACGAATTTCCTTAGAAGCAAAGACAGGATCAGTGACAAACCGCTGTAAACAGAAGGATATTGGAAAACGAAGCTGCGGAAGTTGCTGTTTTGGCTCACATCTATAACTCTAGGGTGTGGCACATGTCATACGAGTATTCGCAGAATTATACAAAACAAATAAATTTAAAATTCAGCCCCGTGTAACAATTAAATAAGACCAGAACTTTGTAATTTTGCGAGATCATAACTGAACACTAGTAAATAATCCGAACATAGTGTTCAACACTTGTTTTTCTGATGAGCCTTCGTTTCTACTAAATGGGACAAAACAGGATCGATATTGGTCTGACAAAACTGCACATCTACTCAACATACTGATAAGTTAAACGTCTAGATTGAAATTTGTGGCAATTGTTTAGGTGATTTTTTTTCTCACAAGGATTCTAAATAGAGAAAAAAGTATGTGCAATTATTCGAAGAGGCGTAAACAGAAATGCTTGAAAATAATAAAAAATACATCGAGGAAGAGTTAACATTTGAACTAGATTGTGCACCAGCTCATGTTACCCTTGCTGTTCCTGAACATTTAAATCGGACTTATCCTGGTAGATGAATCGATCGAAGAGAACCAATAAAGTTGGCTGAAGATCAACTGAATTGAACCCCGTTCTCATTTCTCTACGGTGTTACTTAAAAACTCAGCCACAATCATTAAAAGACTGTCGGGCCATTACACCAGAAATGCTTTTTAATGTCCGGGACAGTTTTGAAAGAAAAAATCTCTATAAATATGGGTGCAGGAGACCAACACTTTGTGTACTTATCATTATGAACAATGAATAAACATTTGTGTCCCAGTTTATTTTGTAAACCTATGAGACCATAAAGCCCTAAGACACCAAAGCAAGGGTAAAACAATTAAGAACAACTGAAAATGAGCAAGTGGAATACAAATACGAATAATTCCTAGCCTTGTCAGTAACGACACGACAGTTTTGGCGTGTTATTTGATTTCTGCTCTATATCATTTAACCGTAAATTATTACATCATTTCTAAATTTATACGTTGTTATTAACCCAGCAGGTATACGTGTTTCGAAACACTACTTTTATCATCAATATCCACATGTTCAAGTGAGATATAGAATCATATATTTCAATATCAACGATTTTAAAAATAAACGCTACCTTTTGTAACAAAACACACATCGATCGCAAAGTAAAACAGACAAACACGTTGATAAGGATTACCGTGACAGAGTACACACCGTTTGACATCTACAAAAGTTACCACATCAAACTTTTCAAATACATTATGCCGGTTCGTAATTTCACAGCCTCTGAGTTGACCAGATTTGCATACCTGGTCGTTTTCAATCGATAATTGAGAGAAAAAAAGTAAATCTCACCTCCGGGGATGTGTGCACAATGCCGACAAGATAAATTTTATTACCTGATACAGTATCTTTAGTGTTATTTAATGTTGAGGATGATATCAAGAGATAATGCATTTGATAAAATAATATTTAAGCAGGAATCCCCAGCATTTCCCGATTTCCGAAACTTGACCATTGGAAAGTTATTGGAAAATTATTTTATTGCTAAGGAATTTCACGTAACGAGCATCCATTTTGTTGTTATATTTACTTTAGGAGATGGCGCTTTTCAGCGCGGCTGATAAGGATAGGTGTTGGAAGCTAAATCATTTAGTATCTAAGCGTGTTCCTAATAAGATCGTAGGTGTATGAGTTTTCAGTGAAAAATGACTGACAGGTATGTACTTACACATTTAGAATTGAGAAAAAGGAAAGTGCTGCGCATTTATGGATGTTGATGATTCGAATCAAGTTTCCCTGAATCCATAAATATCAATCTATTTTCAGTGATGTATATAACAAATATTTTGAATTAGATAATAACCTCATGTGAAGTACTGAAAAATTCTGTAATCACATAATAAATTTAAACGACACTTTTATTTCCCTTTTGTTCTAAACATTTTTAATTGTTTGTTACCTTGGTACTGATGTCTTCTCCCATATCTTTTTTTAATTTAAATTCCAGAGCTTTATTAGGTGAATTTTATAGCTTTTGGGTAGTAGATTAAAATTGTCATTGGCCGTCAACTCCTAAAGAAATTAAAACTCGCTGAAGCTACAGTGCTTTAGAGATCTTTGCCTGTATGCTACAGTAAAAAATAGTATATTTTGCTGAATCCCTCATAATAACCCAATCAACTGTCGCCGGTATATCAAGATCTCTGACTCAAAATGTTAAAACGATATTGAGATGTCATTCAAATCACGATAAATGTATTTTTAATATTCATTAGGGTATAATAGAAACTTGGGTGACTTTCAAGACATAATCGTCGGTATTTATCAAGTTTATCAATGCTGATGGAGACATAATAGGATATTATTGTCCAGACGTTGGGCTCATGTGCTCCTAGCATTTTGTGGTTTTTCGGTTAAGCCCGACATCAACATAATATCAGGCATAATATTGAACTGCATTTGATTCCCTAGACAGGATATTTCATTCCTGAAATTAGCCCTTTTTGGGCTACACGATGTGCTCAGTCACTAGTTCAAACTACAATCGTTATGATTTTTATTTTACAATAATGATAATGAAAAATCCATTTTACTGATCATGTCAATATCGTTGTAATCCTTTCAGTAAGGATAAATAATTTGATTGGGTTATAGGGCCTTGAGTAAAATATTGTTTTACTTTGAACCATACAGTTTTAGGGCTTGACGCCCATTCGCCTATTGTGAATTTTAATCTATTATTCAAAAGTTACAAAAACCGCCTACCTTCAAACCATTTGAACGATATATTTAAGGATTCTGACGGTATCCAATAATTGACTGTTAATTAATGGAAAAAGATATTGGTAACAGTGCCATATTTATACATTTTAATTATTCATTGCCACGTTACGAGAGTTTAGCAGTTTACATATTAGAGCACTGTTGGATTGGATCGATTAGCTAATTTTAAGTCCAATCGTTATGCTTCTTATTTAAACATATTGTTTTTTTGTCATGGATTAAGATCCAACTGAGTATCTACAAAACTTTATTAATCATAAATAAATGATTTGATGAATAGATAAACATGATTGCCGATTGGTGCTTGCATTATAATTTGCTTGTTAATGTTTTCAACTGCAAAGTAATACAACTTTTAAAAGCAAAAAGCCCATTTACTTAATTATATTCTTGTAGTAAGGAATGTTTCCCTTCAATATACGAACTTAATTTAGAAACTTGATGAGTGATTTAATACAAATATTTTCTTTTCAAACTGAAAGTAACCGAAGCTAGTAAATTGTACGGTTTTATTGTTACGAATGTAATCCAGTTTGAGGTGCATTTTCTTGTAGCGAAAGCTTCTTATCGAAGGCCCGTACTTACACATAAGAAAATAGACCAGTATGGTAGTAAAATGCAAAAATTAGACTTCGTTTCGAGATATCGTTTCGACCCGACACTTCTTTGACCTTCAAATACTCATAAAACTTAGTTTTCTGTGTAAGGAATAGAGACAAGAGACAAAATTGAGAATTTCGTCGTTTGTAAATAAATCAATAAATCGTACTAAACAAATAAAACATAAGATATAACGTTTTTCTTTGGCTGCAGCTATTTAAACAAGAGCGATCTGCCTTTTCAGCATCCTACCAGGGTATGTCTGGAGCGCGCATGTTGTCACGTCCAGCGCCGGCAAAAGACATACACTGACGGCACCTAGAGAGGATTTTTTCCCAAGACATTTATTTCTTAACTCTATTATGGGTGATATCACCTTTTTATCCTAGTGATCCAGGTGACTCAGATTCTTAGGGTTGTGGGTTGTAGGAAAGGCAGGTGTTCTGTAGGCAGCAGATATTGACTTTAGACGCTTTATACGACAAGAGGGCGTATATACGGTAGCTACTGTTACTAACTTTATTACCTTTATGACGTTTGAATAGTTAACTTCATTATTAGGACTCTAGTGGTGCAAATAGCATATATATATATATATATATATATATATTATTTCTTTCATAAAAAATATATACCTCAAATTACTGTTGAAACTACTAAGTTCGAGTATTGGTGACAGATTTTCAATGAATAATTCATGAAAATATTTGAACTTAAGAATTACATTACTTGCAGTTGGAAAGTAAGACCGAGTACGATTAAAGTCATCATAATAAAGCACAAAAGTAAGCGTCACTTTAAATTTTTTATGCCGGATGGGCGAAATGCGTTTTTTTCGTGAAAGTGTCGACAAAGCTTGGGATCATATGTGATCCATGAGTTTTAAAAATTTGCCTTGATGCATACGAAAAATGGCTTTTTAATTAAAAGTGGATGAAGAAAATAATGACGGAAATGTGTCCAATTAGTTGGTCGGTTGGTCTTTGGAGTCGAACATGGTATCGGTAACAGCCTGTGAAGTACTTGGTGCCCAAGACGGCTGGTATCAAGATCGCACTATAGATGAAATGATTTTTTTTCACAAAAATCTAATATCTCCCTGAAAAATAGAAATATCGATGCCGTTTTTTTAGGTCACTACGGTTAAAGAAGCAATTTTTATAACGCTATCATATTTTATTCCAGGGGTGGAAATTTACAAGGAAAGTGTGCACCTTTTAATTAAGGATTTTGTTTTTCTACTGTTTATGGGGTATCTCCAATAAAAAAAATTGATGTTGACCTTTTTTGATATTGTAGTGTAATCATTATGTTAAAAAAAATAAAATGCTATCGTTTCCTAAATTGGGGGTGGAAAACGTAAATACATTGTCAAACAATACTGTAATGGGTACATTTACAGTTAGTGTCTCATATTTTTTTGTCAACATTTAATCAGATTTTTTATTTTTAAAATTTCTGTCTCTTAACAACATTTCTTAGGGGAAAATGACTCTAGCAGTTTCAGTTATATTATATTTATTGTTTTCAAAATAATTGGTCAATAATTAAAGGTAGACGCATGACATTCAACTATATTTTATCTTACATCTTTTTTCGTAATCTGATATGCTTTGGTTGCCATAGTTACTTATCAAAGACGGAAACGTATTATGATGGAGTATTGGTTAGTTTAAAGTGTAATTTTGATATAAATGAGAATACACTATCAATTAAACTGCATAATTTTAATTTTGAATTAAATACTTTATGTGTATCTTTGTAGAAATAATTAGTGGCAACGGTGGCTTGATGTATATTTACTTACGTTCTTTGTTTACAATTTTAGTTATTTCTTAGCATACCCACAAAACATGCACCAAATGTAATACTGGATTTTTCTGACGGTGCGATTCGTTCTAAGCATTCACAAATATTAAAAATAAATTTTAGTGTCTTCACCCATTCATTTCGTATTTTCAAGTACAGTAAGAAATGATATCGACAATTCCCATAGCGGGAATTATGGCGAAATGGCGGAATCGAGAAAACAGGATTTAAGCATCTATCTTAAATCCTGTTTACTGGTAAAACTAAAATCCCAGAAAAGTTCAAAACACTGCTAATAAATAGATATCTTTATTTGTATCTTTTAATGTACGTTATTTTCATAAAATTACAAATCAATTCTTTTGGTGTCTTTCATTATTGAACAAAGAATATACTTACGAAGTAGTTTTTGGTTTTTATGTAATGGAACTTGTAAAGAAATAACACTCCACGGATTAAACTTTATATATCTTTTATACATTACAGAAAACCATTTATTTAATTAATACATATTCAAATAGAAACTGACCACTATTTAAATCTTTATAATATCCTCTTCTCTTTCTTATTTTTAGAGAATTAAATGCACATACAAGGGAATTTCAATAAATACAATTTATAAAATACAGTAAGACCTTTAACAATACCTATATAAAAAGAAAAAAATACAAAACCAGTGGCTTAACATTAATATTATTTTATATTCACGACAATACCCTCATTCTATACTAGTGCCATCCTGGCCACTTCTTGAACTTGTTATTTAATGCTTTCCGCTGAACCGGTTTTCACTTTAATCCTCAAATAATCTTGTCATCCTTCTTTGTGATGGTGCTGCCTTCTGACGTATGTCAAGTCTCTAATTTAAAATAAGGCAAAAAGAAAATTGGATTATTTAATAGAGGAAAATTAACTGGATGTTATACTAGTGGAAAAAATTAAAGGATTAAAAAAAATTCCAAAATTTTTGCCTTTTTTTAAGTGGCTGTATTTGCCTCGAAAATTGTGGTACTGGAGTTAAAAAAAAAACATTTTAAAGCTTGAAGTTTCTATTTTGAGATGTTATGATGTACCGTGTACCGCTCAATCCTAACGAATACCAAAAGAATTTTTTTTTTTTAATGATCTATGAACGTGATTTTTTTAAACTTAACACTTATCATTGGAAAAGCAGCAAAAAACTAAAAAATATACTTTTTTGCATTATGATCATTTATTTCAAAATCGTGATACTTTAATTTTTTTCAAAATTTCGATGGAAGAAAACAACAAAAAAACCGCCTAATGGATTGAAAGTAAACTTTGTAGGGTTATTGTGGGCATATTTGATTTTTCGAATTAATGTAAAGTATACATTTTTTTTCAAAAAACAGTGGGAGTTTTATTCAAGACTTCAAAACTTTCCTTATTTTTTTTTGTGCGATCAGCGGTTGACATATTGATAGTTAAAAACAAAAAGATCCTTTTCCATTCAATACTCGATATCTCAGCTAGAAGTGGGGGTACTGAACTTTAAAAAAGCAAATTAAAGCTGAATGAACAACTTATCTAATCCATATAGTGGTTGAGTTAATACATTTTTTTCATGTTCATAGACCAAAAAAAAAACGACAAAATTTGGAAAAAAAATTTCGAAACTAGAAGCTTCAAGCTTTAAAATGCATTTTTAAAACTCCAGTACGACTATTTTCAAGCGAAATGCAGCCATTTGAAAAACCTCAAGAATTTTGGAATTTTTTTTATCCTTTAATTTTTTCCACTAGTTAATTTAACCTGCTCTCTATTTCTTACAGAGAGGGCAGTGTACTTCAAGGTAAAAAAAATGTGGGCCGCGATGAACTCTCAAGACAAATGGAAGTCTTTTTTTTTGAAAATGCTATAAAAAAACTAGTGAATATTTTTCAATTTGTTTTTTTTTATTCTAAAGTACAATCCTTCCGGTTATTTATGGAAAACAATTTCATTCAAATGGCTTCCACGGCTGGCCTCACAGTAGCTAATTCGGCCCGTCCAATTTTTCAATACATTTTCAATTGTATGCGGCTGTATTTCGGCGATGCAAGCACGAATATTGTTTTTGAGCGCCTCAATTGTTTGTGGATTATCGACATAACACTTGTCTTTAACAGTGCCCCACAAATAGTAGTCCAGCGGTGTCAAATCGCAGCTTCTTGATGGCCAATTCACATCTCCAAAACGGCTAATTAAACGATTTTCAAATCGAGTGTGGCATAACTGAATTGATGGGCGCGATGTGTGGCACGTGGCACCATCCTGTTGAAACCAGATGCCGTCCAAGTCCAATTCATTGATTTCCGCGGTAGCGTTCGCCATTCACAGTAACAGCTGCTCCTTCTTCATTTTCAAAGAAAAATGGGCCGATGATTCCGCCAGACCAAAATCCACACCAAACAGTCACTTTTTGGGAGTGCATTGGCTTCTCAAAGACCACATGTGGATTTTCCGTTCCCCAAATTAGGCAATTTTGCTTGTTAACATATCCACCGAGGTGGAAATGAGCTTCGTCCGAAAAGAAGATTTTTCGGTAAAATTCCGGGTCTTCGTTCAAGTGCTCATTGGCCCATTGTGCGAAGCGATAGCGCATTGGATGGTCTGTTGGCTTCAACTCCTGTACCAATAGAACTTTCTACGGTGTCATTCCGAGGTCTTTATGCAAAATTCTCCTCAAAGAAATGCGCGAAATGTGCAATTCTTGCGATCGATGGCGAGTTGATGTGCTCGAAGTATGGGCCACACTTTGTGCTACAGCATCAATATTCCCCCGTGTACGCACAGTAGGAGCACGTTGACGTGTTGGTTTGTCAATGAGCAAATCAGTTTCACGCACTTTTTTCACAAATTGTCTCACATACGGAGCGGACGGCGTTTCTTTTCGGCCCATAGAAGTACGGCATTTTCGCACACATTCGGCAACAACACACTCACTTTGGAAATAATTTTTTGAGTATTTCCCAACATTGTTCAAGCATATATCCAACCATTTTCGTTCACGGGAGACTTCAAATTAGTTTTCTGTCAAAACATATCTGACATAAATGTTACTGTGTTGAAAATGACCGCTAGTTAAAAAAAAAGTTAGATGGCCCACTCAGTATTTTACTACTATACTCATCTATTTGTATTTGCAAGTGTGTGCTTCCGTTAAAAAGCCTTGCTTCAAAAAATTCTACGATTCCAGGAATCCACTTTTGTGTCTGTTGCGATATTTGCGGTTAACGTACAAAAGTGGCACCTAGCGATCGCTGGTTAATGACAGCAGATGGCGGGTTCTGCTCAGTGAAAAAATGGTATCATGTAGACGCTTTCAGGAATACAATGCAAAAAACCGCTTTTCGATCCATATCACTCCTCAAATAATCCACAGTCCAGCGCTTCATTTCAACGACCATCATAGTACCTATAGTAGGAATTGAATAATGTCAATATTTGAAAATCCAACGACATTTTATTGTTACAATAAATATTTGTCGCAATAATGCGACTTCCAAAAGTATGGGTTTTATCTTAAATGCGACGGTTAAAAGGTTAAAAAAAATACATTATTTACTGCCATACGTGACGAATTTTCTACTAATAATGATGAAAATTACTAATAAAATTTATGGTATCATCATGGCAATTGTAACACAGGCGTGTTTGCTCACTCGCTATTATTTGAACGAGCAAAGTAAATAAAAAGAGTTGCGAAGGGTATAACGTTTTTATGCTTTTCTAAGTCTTTACAAACACAAATGGTGTTTTAATGTTGTAACTGCGTTTGACCTTAATAAGTTTTCCACGCCGTTGTTGTTGTCTGACGATTTTAAGCCTTTACTTTCTTATACATGGTTGGTGTGAAACACAAGCAATTGGAGTATTTAATTCCGATTGACTATTATTATACAATAAAACTTGTGATAAGTTGGGATGTTTTAAAAACACAGATATACATGGTGTTGTTCGGAACATAGATTTAATCTTTTTAAGGATAATTATTATTAATTTTACATTAATTTAGTACTCTTCTTGAGAAAAACCGCCTAAATGATCCCGCAAACTTCTTATAGAAATGCGGTTTCCGTTTGTTGGCTCATTCTTTGATATGAACAGACCTTCGAAGATTGATATCTTGGCCATACGATAACGTACGTTTTGAATCATGGCTGGATAAAAATGAGGAAATACCCTATCTAAAACATTGTGCGGCATATTGTTTTCTAGTAATAGTCTAGTGTAGTTTCTAGTGCTTAAATTAAAAGTGATTCTGAACATTTAACTATACTTTTACAATACCTGTTTTTTGAAGCCGATTTCATCTAATCTAGACCAAAATGCATTCAGGCTGATTCAGAAGTTCTTACCTGCATGACAATAGGTTTAAATTGTTAACTACATATTCGATTAAAATCTTATAGTTGTAGCAGATGAGCTCTAGGGAGAATTCCATCAAGAAACTAGGAGACTGTATGTTCATTATGCATGTTTCAATACATATAGAGTGATTGTCGTAATTAAAGCAATGTTGATACTAAAGTAATTATAAACTTTATAGAAACATGGGTTTGAATTTAAAAACAGGGAAGAAATAGTCAGTGTGAACCATCAAACTACATTTTTATGGTCGGTTTTAGAAAACCCCACTCCACTGGTACTTTTGGTAGCTGGATATGTCCAGCAATGAAGGAAAAGACTACCAGGAGCCATCTTTGTATGAGATCTGCACGCAAATGGACTGCTGAGTTAAATAATGAGGTCCATCTAAAAGGCATTCATTTTCATGTTGGTACTAGGAAGATACCTCCATACTCTCTGACCTATTACTTTTTCCTTACGTCATGTTTCAAGAGTTATATTATCGTAGGGCCAACATATAGATCTGTAGCTGAATCCTTGAGTTCCTAGGAATTTCTACCAATCGAGACTTTTGATCAGGCTGATATGTAGATGTCATATCAGAAAATCAGCTAAATTAATTAAATCAAGAATAATTTTGAGTGTTAAGAAAAAGTCGGAAAATAATTAAAAATAAGTTGGTTAATAATAGACCGAATAGATTGAAATTATTTCTTTCAGTGATTAATATTTGGACATTATCGAAATCAGCTAAATAAATATTTTCAGTGCAATGAACACCGCTTTTAACCCGGTCTAATATCACTTTTATGAGATGTAAATCTTTAAGACTCCTAGAGGTCTGCCCCTACAAGTAATCTTGTACGCTACATTTGACATGTACAGATTTTATGTTTGGTCTTGCTGAACATGACTGATTTCGAAAATGCCCCCAAACACTAATCTTTAAAAAATAATTACAAACCTAATTTCCTTGAATTCACAACGATCTGAATAATAAAATACTAGATTGAATTCTGAGACCGAGGAGGCAACAAAATGGTACCCAAACGACAGATCCATCTATGTGGATAGGCTTATTTTCAATATTTTCGCACATCTAGTGTATAATGCACAGCAATTATTTTGAGGTCCCATTCTCTAAGTATTGACCAATGGCCCATCAAGAATTTTTGGCAATACATTTTGTAAAAAGTGGCATAACATTAAACTCTCTAGCAAATGGAAAATGTCAATTACTTTGTCTCTCAATAATCTGGTCTTCGAATTTACTTACTGCAGCTTGTTTATGTTCTTGACTCAATCTTTTTTGAATATGCTTTCATCAGTCCATAAAATATTCTCTAGAAACTTTGGATCTTCACTGTTTGGCAAAATTGGACATGCTTTTTGTAGCCACCACGCCGTAACGGTTGCATTTATCGTGTAATTCTATTAACGGCTTGGCTCTGAATTTATTATACTCAGTTCTAAGTCACTTCTAAAACATCATCATTGTAAACGTACGTGCTCTAGAGTAATTGTGAAGAATTTTGCTTTCAAAATATACTCGGTGAACAGTAATTAATATTTTCTCGTTACATGTTAGGCTCCACCCTATTGCCTCTAGATTCCCCATACAAGTAATGGATGTTAACTTATTCTTTGATCTAACAATAATAGTTTAATAAAAATATGTGTTTAGGACTTCAATGGACTGCAGTCTTTTTAACAAATAATAACCGGTCTGAATTTATGTGAAAAGTGTTAAGCCGTTAATATCGTCTGTCGTTAATATTTATTTCACTCTAACACAAGTTGGGAGGCTAATGTCTTTCACATTCCAACTCATTTCATAATGGATTCCTTTTGTTGTAAAAAATCAATACCAGTATATTTGTGTTAAATTAACACAACAAATAATATAAGGTTTCTAAAACTACAATAAATGTACATTTTCTTACAATATTAAAAAATCAAACTTAGTCAAAAAAAAAATATCTTGAATCGAGAAGCATTATTCTTTTCACCTTCTGATATAAAAACTGTTAGTTTTACTGTAGATTTTCATCAATAGCATGGTTATTCGAAGTTGCATATAAAAATTTGAATCTTAGAATATCACATTTTGTAGCTTTGGAACATGAAAAAGTAATATGAGAAGTCAATTTTCTCCATATTCCCTAGAGTGGTGTTATCTGAAAAAACAAGAGAATTTTACTGATGTTATATGCAGTTAATTAATCTTGCCAGTTAAGAGATTGTCTATTAGCACCCAAGGGATGACATCTTATCTTAATCTCATTGCATTTAGATTCTTTAAGTTATTTATGGTGTTTTCAAAGATATATAGATAACACTATTAAAAAATATATTTTACAAGCATTTATTTTTAATTCCACGTGTACGACTATATCAGACTTCAATAAAATAAATAATTACGAATTGTGTCCACATTACCTTAAATAATTCTAATCCGAAAAAAATAGTTCAACACAAAATTATGATACCTACATGAATTAATTTTCCTTGCATCTAAAAAATATACTGTGGTGATAAAATAATTTTGCACATTTTCGTTTCAATACAGAAATAAATTGCATTATTCGCGCTTTCTGTATTCCGAGAACTTGTAAATTTCAAGAGAACTGTTTTGTGTGAGACAATAAAATATTTCGAGTGCCACCATATTTAGCTTCAATCGATTTTCGAGTCAAATGAAATTAAAGCGAAAATCATGAATAAGGCTGATAAGATTTGTTTCGAAACAATAAGTAAATACACTTGCAACAAATGATTTATAGAAGTGAGATTTTATCTAAGAGATAATTGATATATTACTGCGATTTTCTTAGACAGCCAACTGAATAATGTTGAGTGCAGCTTTCCATCCAATAGTAGATAAATTTTGTACCCTTATACCAAACTTAAATTTTTCAAACAAAATATCATTCCACAATTAAGAAATTTTACCAAATCCCATTAACAATGTCTACTTAGTATCTGTCCTCACATATGCATTACTTTCAGTTCTTAGTGGTTCTCATACATTGATTTAGAGTACAGTAGTCTGACTACTTTATCCTTTATGTTTTGTAAATAATTCCAGATCTTCTGCCAGGATCACAGTATCAGAAAATCTTATGTAATGAGTAGTACAGGAGCTGAGGTTATTGACCCTAGACGTTTCGAAAGCTTTGGATCTTTGGATCTTCTTTAATAGATTTCGCCTGATTCCAGATAATCTTGTGATATTCGGTAGTCATGATTGGCTGAACCAGACTTTACAATACAATTGTCTTCCTGTGAGTACCTACGGTATTCCTGACTGGTGTCCAAAGATCTTCTTGATTGATATCACTTCGATTATCGTGCTTATCAAAGTGATACCACTGTAGAAAATCATGTTGATTCCGTATGGGTATCTGATAAGTTTTTCTGATAAACGATAATTTCAAAGGGGCTATAGTGGTGTATTCTTCTTGTTTTGCAGTTTTCGAGGTCTGATAGACATATTGAGAAATTATCCTACAATTTTGCTAAAATTTCCCCTTGACATTTCTTTATCACATGAAGAGCATTTCCTGGTGCTCTACCGTCCTTAACCTCGTTAACTGCATACTTAGATCTGTCGTTAATATAACTGACCCTCCTTTCAGTTTATGTATTTTCTTGGTTTAAGCTTCGTTTTCTTGTTTTGTATATAGCGGTACAACATTTGTCCTTTTAATAATTTTTATGTTTTTTTGGGGAATAACACCACAATAGAAATAAAACTACGTATATTGCAGGAATACCAAACGTTTCAAAGTCTATTCTGACTTCGTTGTCAATGGCTTTATATTTATTGATGTGATTGCAAAATGAAAATTTGATTTGACATTTAAAAAAAAAAGAATAATTGCAATGCAAAGAGCTGGTGAGCGAGCCATTGAGGCGTTTGAAGTGTATACGTAATCTCTTAAGAATCTCATCCAGGAGATCATAACAAATTAGGAAGAATTAACAAGAGCCGGAACTGAAAGTGGACTACTTCAAATTATAATGGAACGTAAAATTTTATATTTCTAAACAAAAATATGATATTTTGACACAAATGGGCAAAATTGAAGGAAGAAGAGGACCTTGCAGTAAACAACATTCATAGATACGAGATATCAACAACTGGTGTGGACTGAGAAATGCCGCAGACGTTTTACTATTGACAGTTTATGAGTTGTCTACGAGGGCTGCCTTTTATATTTTGGGATTAGAGAACAAAATCGCTTTATTGTTTTTCAAAATATTCCCCATGAAGATCTATACACTTTTGCATGCGTTTGAACCAATTGTCGAAGCACTTTTTCCACTCTGATTGAGGTATCTCCAATACATGCATTCTGAACGCAGCAACCGCTTCTTCAGGTGTCGAAAAACGTTGACCTCTCAGTTTGTTTTTTACCTACGGGAATAAAAAGAAGTCATTTGGTGACAAGTCAGGACTATACGGCGGATGACTCATCAAATCGATATTTTGAGTGGTCAAAAATGCAGTTGTTTGAGCCGATGTGTGAGAGCTCGCATTGTCGTGGTGAAGAGTGATCCGTCTTCGGCGGTTGGTTTTCCTCATTTCTTGGAAGACAGCTGACAAACAAATGGTTGTGTACCACTCAGAATTGACTGTTCTGCGTTGTTGTAGTTGTACGGTTGCGACATGTCCAGTTTTCCAGAAAAAAGGCGATCATTTGCTTGGAAGTGTTTCGTGCGCGAACAACTTTTGTTGGATTCGGCTCATCTTGAAACACCCATACAGTCGACTGCTGTTTACTTTCGGGCACATACGCGTAAATCCACGATTCCTCACCTGTCACTATGTCATAAACGTGTTTTGAAGCACCGCGATCGTATTTTTTGAGCTTTTCTTTCGACGAATCGACATGAGCCTTTTTTTGAACGATTAACAAATTGTGTGGGATCCAACGCGAACAAATTTTTTTGACATTCAAATGTTTATGCAATATTGAATGTATGCTGGTCCCACTAATGTGTAAGGTTGACTCTATCTCACGATAAGTCACATGACGATCTTGCAATATCAGTTCGCGCATAGCATCAATGGTTTCCGTAACAACAACTATTTTTGGTCGACCTTCACGAAATTCGTCTTGGAGTGAACTACGACCTCGATTGAATTCACCATACCATCGATAAACAGTGGTCCTTGATGGAGTTTCATCGCCAAAAATTAAATTAAGTTCATCCATGCACTCTTGCTGACATAATCCACGTCGAAAGTTGTAAAAAATAATCGCACGAAAATGTTCACGATTAAATTCCATTTTTTGGCCGAGATGAATCCTTTACGTTACTGTAAACAACACATAGCGCTTTTATGTCAAAACGTTCTGAGTACGTATAACCTCAAAAATGTCAAACTTTACAATAGAGCTGTCAGTTGTCAGATTGCAACACTAGGGTTGTCCAATCCCGAAATATAAAAGGCAGCCCTCGTACATGCTATAAGCGTAATGGCATTTGAAGAACAAAAACTGAAGAAACTTGGCCTTACTTTACAAACCAAGATTGGCTATTTCATTCATTTCAATGTACAATAAATAAATTGCAATAGGGTCCTAGATATTCGTAACTAGATCTTCAAAGCTGATACAATTTAGTTAATAATTAAATGAAAAATTCTTTTACGAGTGACCGGATCATATTGACAGTGTAATCAGTGATTATATTATATTATTTTGATGCCGGCAAAGTAGCAATGATACGATACCAGCAGGTACCATGCTGCAGGCATTTGCAAAAAATAAGTTGGACCGATGCAAAATTTTGATCGAAAATTTGAATTAAAGCATATATGGAGAGCAATTTCGTAAATAAAACACTCACGTCTATTAGTACATTATATCAAGAAACTGTTTTGGGTTTTCAATTATCGTTACCCTTTTTTAAATCACTTACTCGTCATTTGTTTATATTTTAGGTGCAGTAGGTGACTAAATCGTATTTCCACTTAAAAATAAAAGGTACATCTTACCGCGCCGGCACACGCACGGGAAACGGAAATCTTGTTCAAATAGTGTTTTTCGTCGTCGAGGAATACCTTCCGATTGATTGGTACATGAGCGTATAAACCCAAACACTTTTAGCATTACATATGTAATAACTATAAAAAAAACAAAAAAACCCGAAAACCCAATAAAAGTTTGTTCAATATTTTTTAATATTATTGTCAGGGATCATAGCATCCTATGCTTTCGGTCCCCTTTTCTATTATGAACGGTTATTCCAGTCACCTGGTCTTGAATTGCATTCTGACATCACTCGTGGCATGACATTTTCCCATGTACAATCTCATAACTTGTTATAATTTTTCCTTTAGGAGCTTTTCAGGTCAGCATCTTTCTTTTATGATCTCCCCTTTTATGATCCAGCATTTTTTAAATTGTTTTAAGTCTGCAATTTCAAGTGAACTTCTCCAAAACTCTATTTCCTGCCATTTTGATTTTCTTTCCGCCTTTTTATTTAATTGTCACAAATGTACAAAAGGGCAGTTTTAAAGATGACTAGGGCTAGGCTAGGCTTCACACGAGACGAGAGTAGGCGAGACTATCAAAAATCATCTCGTCTCGGTCTCCTCAATTAGTAAAAAATTAAGTATCGTTCAGACCAAGACTTAATTTTTTTTCGTTACCATTTGTCTCGTCTCGTTTCACTTAATTTTATATAATGATAATAAATATTATAATAACTAAATAATAATTAATATTAAATAATTTTTAAAGCTATATTTATTACGCTATTATACAAAAGCAAGTACATAAATGTACTTCAACAGAAGTATACAATAATTGTTCACATCTTTATTACAAGAAATACAATAAAAAACAAAAAAAAATGTACAAATAGAGACAAAATTCTTAAAACATCGGTATTCAGAATAAATAAAATTTGTCTGTTAAGTATTGAATTTATAATAGAATGAGTCTTATGTAAGAAAAGTTTACTGTATGTCTGCTGTAAATAAGAGGACGTTTCGACTCCTGCTTTGGAGCCGTTATCAAGAGACAAGAAGTGAAAAAGAGTTTCAGAGTGTAGATCGAACTCGGGGCCTCAATCTGCCTACTCCCCAAGAGTCACTAGGTAACTGAACTGAATGTGAATCTGCTCTGTTTCCTTTATTTATAGTTATCGGTCATTGGAAGGGGATGTCACGCGATGATGAAAGGGCTGTGCGGTGATTGGTTGGTGGGCGTGTCTGGTAGAGAGACATGATAATCCTACTGTACTCGAAGTTGATAGAGTGTCCTGTTTGGATATGATGATGCGCGAGGGCTGAAGTCGGATCTTTTCTACGAACTGACTGACTGTTCATATATTCGATGGTTGACGCGCCTGTTGGTACGATCGATGTAGCTTTGTGGGCAATCGCGCCATGGAATTTCGTAAACTCTTCGATCCTCGTTAGGTACTTTTCTGAAAATTGTATAAAGATATGCAACAAAACCGTTTATTTATGATGTAAATGTCAAAATTTCATCATAAATATCTAGCTTAAAATGTCAAGATATATTTATGAAAGTATATCGTACAGGGTGTTTGGAACGGTTTTCGTTGCAGTCGAGTGGAATAGCACACAACATTCCATTAGTGTATCGCTAGGAAAATTTTTTTGGTGAGCAATGTTTTCTATATGGTATACGTTGGTAGGTATGTGCGTGCATCGAAATAAAATTACAGTTAGACACGTGAGTTCAAAAAATTTTACAAATAAATGTGATATTGGGTGGTATATAAGCAACTCCATATATAGGACGGTTGATATATAAGGTGAAATAGAACTAAAGTTATGCCGGATGGTTAAAAAAATGTTGTATTGGGTGACACATTAGTAGTTCGTATACAAGACGGTAGAGTGGATAAAAAAACTTAAAAAATGTTTAAAGATATAAAAAATGTTAGAAGCAGTTGCATATATAGAATGATTGAAATATAAGGTGGAGTGGAATTATAGTTATACAGGGTGGTTAAAAAAATTTATATAGTGTGGAACATAAGTAGTTGCTTATACTAGGCATATTATAGGTATACAGGGTGGTTTAAACAATAGAAAAATAGAAATAATCAATAGTGCGGAGAGGATTAATACTTATACAGGGCGGTTGCAACATCGTGTAGAGTTGAATTAGAGTTGTACAGGGTGATTCAGAAAATGGTTGACAAATAATTTATATTGGGTGACCAAAACACAGAAACATATACCTACAGGGTGGTTGCAAGAGAGAGATAAGAATACTCTAAAATAATAAATATTTATGTACCTTAAATCAGATTTAAAAAAATATGTCACAAAATAGTTATTGATTACACACGGTTTCTAAACGGTTTTTATTTTAAGCCATTTGAAGTCGGTTATTTTTTAAATATAGATTATATGCAAACCAACTCACTCTGTCTGCGCCTATGGAATTTTCAACAAGCTTTTCCCGAATCGTTGAGTTCTTCTAATGAATTTTCCTAAACGTAATTGTTACTTAACTCGTTTCTGTGTGGCCATCCCAGTTATAGCCGAGATGTGACGTGTAAAAAAATACGATATCTGTGCAAACATTTTCGGCGCCTTTTACCACAACAATTTGTGGTACTCCCAACATAGGTCATCGCAATTTGTTTAGTTTTTCAACCATTTCCTGCGGATTTTGTTCAGGATGAATAACAAGTTGTATGTACTTTCAGTTGTTTCTTGAACAGCGCTGGTAGCAAGTGATAAATTAAGATAAGATGTGTGTGATTAATAGTGAGATGTTGTAAATTGATAAAAAGAAAGTATGGATAGAAATTTAAGTACAAAAAAGGTACGGATATTAGCAAATGCCTAGTGATAAAGAAAACTATTTATACAGTGTTAATTAAAAGCTTCTAAACGGCCAAGAAGTTTGTTGTTTATATATAGTTCTATTGTTTATGATTTCAAATAAGTTGAGTATGTAATTAGTTTTTAAAACTGAATGTGGCATGTTAGGCATTGACAGATTTACCAAATTTAAGATGAAAAGTTAATCAAACGCTAAAAACATATTGCCTAGACTATAATGTGAATTAATTCCACAATTTAGTTACGTTTAAAATTTATTTTTTTATTAATTTTCTTTTATTTCTGCATATCATTAGTTCTTCACCACTTTGTTTCTTCCTTTGATCTTTATTATTTACTAGCTGATCCCTTCGCACGGTCTAGACAATTCGCGTATTTGCCTTGGACATTTTTTTCATTTAGCCATTTTCATATCACGTAAATTTTTAGATTTTTGGTGAAAACCATTTTAATATCAACTTTCATGAGCGAAATTTACTCGTATATGGCAACAACTGCTTCTAAAAATACATTATTTTGGGATTTAATATGAAAAGCAAATTTGAAATGTTTGAGATTTGATATTGCGGTTTTCCTGTTTTTCAATTTGAATTGAAATTATTATCATTATTATTTTTGACGTTTTTGACATTTTTGACATTATTGAAAATTTTTTTAGTTATTTCTGTTAGTTTTGTCATTTCTTACATTTATTATTATTATTTTTAAGTTTTACTCATTTTACGGTTTTGGCAGAACAATTTTAACAACTTTTTTGATTTTTTTTCATTTTATGGAATTTATTTTCATTTTGTAAATCTTTGTCATTTAACATTTCTTATATTTCAGACATATTCTAATGTTTTGGAAATATCACCTGTGACTAACAAAATAGTGAATATTTGTCAGTTCACACCTTCTGCATATATTCGCTAATGGCAAATAATGTATATATTCATTTAAAAACAGTAATTTGTCAATCATAATGCATTGAATAAATACAACTTGTAACTTGTATCAAGTACGTGATTACAGCTAAGTGATTAAATAAATTCAGTTGTAGTCATTTCAGGAGAAGGGCATATATACCAACATTCACGTATGCATAATTTTTGTTCTCTGAAAATTACCAATACCAATCGCCCCCTATAAAGATTTACAGATTCACCACAATTACTCTCTGTTTCGGACATCTTGAATTCTACGTAAAGTAATAGTGATCCCCATTTCCCCCATTCAATATTTCATTTGTGTCTAAATGACGAATGCCGATTTACTTACTTCACTTAAAGAGTGGAGCCAACCTCTTAATTCTCAAATGTGTATCACTTTAGGTTTCAGAAAAATATTATTTTTATTTAATTTAATTTAATTTTCACGCCTGTATCACCTTTTGTTTTCAAGATATTAAATTTAAGTTAAGACAATAGACACCCCACTGTCCCCATCCCGTAATCAAAAATTTTAAATTTTATCAAAATAAAATATAGCCAAAGTTAATGGGCGAGAGTGTAGCTTTCTATTGGTGGAACAATTTATAAAATGGGTTAACTACTTCCAGAGATATTACCCCTTACAAACAAACAAACAAATTTTCCTGTTTATATATTAGTATAAAGAATAGATTTATTAATTTCTGAAATTTTATTTACTTATTTATTTTTATGATTTTATTTTTTATTTCTTGATTCTCATATTTCTTTACAGTTTGTATTTATTTATTTCTTTATTTGCTTATACATTTATTTTCTTCATTTAACTGTTTCTGTGAGACTTAGGGCCCATATATTCACCTTGAAGTAAAGTAGTTGTTAGCATAATAATTGGTCCCCTGAAATTAGAAGTAAAAGAAGGGTAGAGGTACTTAAAGGGATTATTTGGTTCGCTTTATGGTTGTGATCATATTTTTTGAATACATTTCTAGAATTTTATTAGTAGGTAATGTAAGTGATTTATTTTGTTGATGAAATTTGTGTTGAGATGTGAATGCAGGGTTGCCAGATTGGCGAAAGTTCAAAACCTTTGTCTCGGTTGAAATTTTTGGGACTTTTGGCGATTTCAATAGCCTCTCGAAATTTTCTGGTGAAATAATACGGAGATTTGACCAACCTGACAGCCCGTTTCGTGATGATGTTTAGCTACAGCAGAGTTTGAAAAAAGGTCCGTTTTCAAACAACGTTTGTGGCTCATATAGATTATTATTTCATTATTTGATAGATCCAGTCATTTACAATTTGTGCTTCAGTGTGACAAGTTCAACAAAGTGAAGTTTCAAAGTGTGTTTGTGAGAAAAAGACGGAACGAATGTGTTCGAATGTGTTCAAGTAACATTTGTATTTTCACACCCTTGAAAAAGCCCCTTATAAGTGTGAGCGAAACGTCGGAAAACTTTGTTTATATGTTTGTTCAGATATATACATAAAATAATTCGAATAAAATCACGCGGTCCAAATCCGGAAAAAGCAGAATCAGCTATGACTCTGGCCGCGAAAACCTACGTTTCCGCCAACATTTCAGGTTTATATTATAATTAATGCAATAAGTTATGTATTTAAAAAGTACAAAATCTAAACAATATGTCTTTTTTCTGCATCTCAAACAATTAGGTAAAGCAATAATAAATAAGAAATGAAGTATAACGAATTGAAAATGTTGCTATAATGTAAAGAACATTATATTAAAGGTGTTTTTTAACCGACTTCCAAAAAGGAGGAGGTTATCAATTCGTCGCGTTTTTTTTCGCTTTTTTTGGTATGTATGTTACCTGATTTCTTCTCCTGTGGTGCACCGTTTTGAATGAATATGGTCTTGTTTAATAGAGTATATATCCGGATTGGTGAAACTTCAAATTTTGGAAAAGAATTCCCTAATATTTTAGTGGATTTTTCGATAACTCCTTATGGATGTGTATAGTTTTTCAACGTTTAATCCATTAAGGAAGATCCTTAGGTGATCTCATATACCTTTCTGCGACGTGCAACATGCAGTTTGGAGAAAATCGTCGAAAATTCCAAAATTCTTACCAAAAATTTCATCGAAATGACATAACGGACATTTCCTCATAAATATTTTAATTCCAACGTAATAGTGCAGTAATTTTAGGCCCTGGAAGTTTTAATTGGGAATTTGAAAATTTTCTATGTACATCTCAAGCATAGTATTTTCGGCTCCACAAATCAATGAATACCAAGCTCGTTTTGTTTGTATATCAGGCAAATACCTATTTAAATGCAAATTTTGCCATTATGCGAAGACGGTGCTTTTGGTTGTCACATGCTCCCGGCCTCATAGAAAATTCAGTGCATTTATAGACAGGGTGTTTAGTTGTAGCAAATAAATACACAAAGTAAAGTGATAGAAGGATTTGCATTTACATGAAGTTTGAATTATAGGACGGACCAGAATGATAGTGGTCTGTAAGTAGCTGTATATACAGAATGGTTGGAATATAGGGTGGACTGGACGTTTGGTGGTATAAAAATGTTGGAAAAAATGTGAAATTAAAATTATATAGGATGATTAAAAAACTGTTAAATGATGTGAACATAAGCAAATCATATACAGGATCGTTGAAATATATGCTGGAGTTGAATTATATTTATACAGTGTGATTAAAAAATATTTTTTTATAGCCCATAAGAAGTTGCATATAGTGTGGAGAGGAATTAATGTTACACAGGGCTATAATATAAAATGTTAAAAATGAAATAATTGGGGTAGCCCACAAGGAGTTATATACTATGGACGGATTTGACTGCGTAAATATTCGAATTATTGCGTAAATTTTGTTCGTAAAGATTTACCTGTCAATTTAAATGAGAAAGTATCATTGTGTAATGTTGAGGCTTTCGATGTTACCTGGTTCTATCTATTAAGGTTATACATACAAATTAAAAAATAAAGAATGGAAACTACCTGAGTTCAAAAAAAAAACTAAAAAGTTGAAAATAAAACATTTAAAAAAATATAACCGACTTCTACATATAACTAAAAAGCTAAAAATAATTATAACAAAATACAACTCTAGCAAATAAATAACACATTCAATGTTGTTAGGTACCTACTCAGGAAGTAAAAAATGTAAACATTAAAAGGTGCTCATTCTGTACAAATTAATTACCTACCAATCTAGTATATTTTGAAGTCGGTGTCAAGCAAATCTAAAATCCTTCATTGCGTACTTATTTACTAATTCATGAAACTTCATTGTTGCTTGGCACCGACTTCAAAAATATACTAGATTGGTAGGTAATTAATTTGTACAGAATGAGCACCTTTTAATGTTTACATTTTTTAATTCCTGGATATGTACCAACAACATTGAATGTGTTATTTATTCGCTAGAGTTGTATTTTGTTATAATTATTTTTAGCTTTTTAGTTATAGGTAGAAGTCGATTATATATTTTTTAATGTTTTATTTCGTAAACTGTCACTCGTTGTCATTTTTTATTAGGGTTCCGTATATACAGTATACGGATACCCTTATAATATCACTCAGGATTTCTGCCTCTGTCACATCACAGCAATTTTCTCCTAAACTACTGGACGGAAGAGGTTGAAATTTGGTATGAAGGAATTGTTTGGTGACTTGATCAGGAGCACATATCGCAAAAGAAGAAATTTTGATTTAAGGGGTACTTCTGGGGGGAAAAACTAAAAAAATCGACAGTTCCCCCCCCTGATCTCCGAAACTACTGAACCTAAAATTTTGAAAAAAAATAGAAAATATAGAACGTTGCCCGAACTTTACAGGAAAAATAAGGAGAAACCATTAATATTAATTTTGGGGGGCAAATTATAGAATTAAATAAAAATTTAAAAATAAAAAAAAATTCAAACTCATCATGTAATATATCAAATGAAAGGTCTCATTCTGAGGAACACATATATATTTTTTTCATATTTAAATAAAGATTAATTAAAAAGATATTAAAGAAAATATACCAAAATTTACCCATTCCCCCCACCTTATCTCCGAAACTATAAAACGTAAAGTTTTGAAAAAAAAATACTTTTATAGGTTCTGACCTGAAGTTTACTGGAAAAATAAGGAGAAACATCTACTTTTCATTTTAGGGGGCAAATTACAGAATTAAATGGAAAATATAAAATTAAAATTGTTTCTAACCCATCATGTAATATATCAAATGAAAGGTCTCATTCTGAGGAACACAAATATATTTTTTTCATATTTTTAAAATAAATAAATTAAAAGATATTAACAAAAATATAAAAAAATTTACACATTCCCCCCCCCTTATCTCCTGTACCATAAGCTGTAAAATTTTGAAAAAAAATAGGTATAGCGCCTCACCTGAGCTTTACTGGAAAAATAAGGAGAAACCCCTAATATTCATTTTGGGGGGCAAATTATAGAATCAAATGGAAAATAAAAAATTAAACTTGCTTCTAACGTATCATGTAATATATCAAATCACAGGGCTCATTATGACTAATACAAATATATTTTTTTTATTTTTTTTAAATAAATATTTTAAAATATAATTAAAAAAATATTAATAAAAATACCCATTCCCCCCTTTTATTCCCCAAACTATAAGACCTATTTTTTTTTATTTACAGGAAAAATACGAAGAAATCTTTAATATTAATAATAGGGGCAATTTATAGAAATAAACGGAAAATAAAAAAAAAATTTAACGTGTCATGCAATATATCAAATGAAGGCGCTCGTTATGAGAAATACAAATATATTTTTTTAAAATTAATTGTTTACAAAATATTAACATAAAGATATAAAAAATTCTCATTTCTCGCTTTATTTCCGAAACCATACTACCTAAAATTTTGAAAATATCTATGGGTACTGGGGCTCACTTGAAATTTATAAGAAAAATTATTAGAAAACCTCCATGGTAATTTTAGGGACAAATTATACAATTAAATGGAAAATAAAAATTCAATTTTCAAACGAATCATGTAATATATCAAATAAAAGACTCATTATGTGAATTACAAATATATGATATTTTTAAATCATTTGTTTAGCAAAGATATTAAACATCGACTTAATTCCCATTTTAGAAACTATACTATTTAAATTTTGAAAAATATATTTTATTTGTATTTTTAAATAATTTGAATAACAGATTTAATAATTTATAATTTAAAACTTGACCTATTGTGCCCTTTATCTTCCAATCTATAGAGCCTCAAAATTCAGACAATAGATTATAAAAGGCTTCCCTGAAAGTTTATTAGTAAAATAAAACTCTAATGTTAATTTTTGGGGGCCAAATTAGAAAACTAAATACAGCGAATCTTGAAGGTGGTACGGAACCCTTACAATGCGAGTTCAACTCGCACTTGACCAAATTATTTATGTGAAAACATTAATCAGCAAGTTGTTCTGTTGTTGAAGTTTTCTTATTTTTTATTGTGTATTTATGACTTAATTTCGTATTTGTTGCTTCAACGATTTTGCAAACTATCCTATCGTTACAGAGAAATGGAAACCAAAGAAGAAAATTCACCATCTAGAGAACCAAAGCAGGAAGTGACAGAAAATGACTCATCACCATCACAAGTACAACCTGCGCCCCCGAGCGTGATCAGAAGGCATCAGACATCTCATGCAATAACCGAAAATAACGAGGATCAACCACCTGAAGCCTCTACTGAAGAAATCGTCAATACTTCAATATCATCTGCACAACAGAGTCCAATTGAACACAAAGTCGAGCACCAGGAAACAGGACCGTTTCAGGAACTAATTCAGCAAGATCCTCAAGACAACTATTCTTTTACAATTAGTATACCAGAAGGGCACTTGGAAAACACAACCGCTTTCACAGAGCAAGGAGTTCTTGTTGTTCAAGGTAAGGGAAATCATCTTCGAAAGAGTTAATTAAAATGTATAGCAAAATTTTGTTTCAGGTCCTGTAGACCTCGCCTCGAACGGTATAGAAGCACAGTCCAGTAACTACGCCAACCTTCAACCCTCGGCTTCGTATAACGGTTACTCGGATGCGGTTCAGTACATAGCTGATCATCAGTATCAACAGATTTACAGTATGGATAGATCCTCTTCAGAAAACTCACCACCGCAGGCTTTGATTTACAGAGATGATCCGAATCTGGCAGCTCCTACACGGTACCAAGTAAGTTATTTGTTTATATTTTTAACCGACTTCCAAAAAGGAGGTTATCAATTCCTATGCAACTTTTATTTTATGTATGTCGAGCGATTATTCAAAAACGGCGTGGGCTATTTTGATGATTTGAACTGCATTATATTAACGAACATTACAGGAAGGTCCCATATAATTGTCTATAACATGAGATTTAAGATCTTCTAGAAAATCTGAAAAAAAGCAAATAAGGGACTAGATTTCAGCGATTTTCATGAATCTTCACTGTTTTCTCTAAAAGTGCTCACGCAATTTGAGTATTATAAATTGTATTATACAAAGATATGTTCTAGCTTGATTCCGTACATTTTTCTATAACGCAAAACATACCATTTTTCTGAAAATCGGAAAAATATATGCAAAAAACTGTAAACTGTTTTTCATGGTTTTCAATTTGATGTATTTAAAAGTCAGTTTCTGTTAGAGACGAAGTTATAGTCGCGTGAAATGGCAGAATATATTCAGTTAGTTTATCGAAACGAAAATTTGTTAGATATCTTGGCGACCTTTTCTATATGGTATACGGTTGTAGGTGTGTGCGTGCGTGCATGTGATATTAGGTGGTACATAAGCCGCTGTATACATAGATAGGATGGTTGAAATATAAATTGGAATTGAATTAGTTATACAGGGTGTTTCTAAAAATATTGTTTTTGGTGCCACATAAGTAGTTGCGTACACAAGGTGGTTGAAATAAGAGTGTAGCAAAACTAGACTTATACAGAGCGGATATTTGCATTATAGGACGGAAAATAATTACAGTTATACAAAAGGCTTTAAAAATTGTCAGAAATAGTGAATATACAGGATGGTTGAAATATAAGTTGGAGTAGAATTACCGTTATACAGGGTGGTTTAAAAAAGTTATATAGTTTGGAATATAAGTAGTTGCTTATACAAGGTGTTTGAAGTAAGGGTAAAATTATTGTTATTTAGGGTGTATCAAAAATTTATTATGTAAGCATAAGCCGTTATGTTATTTGAATTATAGAATATAGACCTGATTTCCCAAAATTTTAGAAGCCGTTGCATATACAGGGTGGTTGAAATAAATGGTACAGTAAAATTATTGTCATAAAGTGTGGCTAAAAAAGGTGAATTTATTGGACTTTTTGAAATATACAGATTTTCAAGTTTATGTGGTGTTATTCCCAAAGAACTCAGAAAAAATAAAAACCCGAGATATGACACCAATCCTTCAGAAAACAATTTTTTTTACTCTCTAATATTTCACCGTGTGAATCTTTTGACATTCACATTTTTCCTGTTAACGTTATATGTTATGCATTGTTGATCAAGATTATTTCTTTAATTAAATTTTTATATTTTGCATGATTTCAATTTTTTAATATTGCTTTGTAATACCTATAAAGCATCTTTGCCAGGGCAAATCAATATAAATATACAAAAAACACCCACCTTTAATTATAGAGCCTGAAATAGTTGAATTTTGCTATCAGTATATATATATCGGGAAACCTTCAGGGACACATAGCGTAAATAAGCGAATTAAAATTAAATCAAGAAAAAAAATATTTAATTGTTTCAAAGCAGATTTTATATTTTAAAAACAATTTATTGAAAAGATGTTTAGAAAGTTATATAAAATTTGTTCCATTCTCTCCTTTATCTCTCAAACTGAGTCTAAGCTTTGGAAAATTGAAAATGTAAGGCTTTATTGATAGTTTAGAGGAATAGTAAAGCAAAAAATAATTTTCGGGGCAAACTAGAAAATTAATTAACGAAGAGTTTAAAAGATATTAAGGAAAATAAAGGGTATTTCAAAAGTAAGGTAAAATATTTATGAGGGTGAATTTTGTGAACATTTTAAGAAAAAATATCATATTATCGTTTGTCATAAGTGTTTTGAGATATTAAGTGGTATAGTTTTCACACTTTGATATTTCAATGAAATTTGGTAAACATCGAATATATATTAAGGGACATTTTCTGACGTTCATTATTTCCTTTTACTTCTACCAGTAGAGCTCGTGCGGATTTGAACTAAATATTTCTAAAGACAAATGTGGTACAGCACTGCATTTTCTAGTAACGCGAATTACATACACATCTGAGGAAATTCCTTCGCCAGTTAGACACGAAAGTTTCATAACAATTGAACAGAACAAATAAAAGATGGTTATAGTATTAAAATTTCAAACAGGTAAATTCAACAAAATAATGGCCGGGTTGATGTAATTAAAAGTTAGGGAATCTAACAATAATTCTGTGCTGAAATTTATTCTATCCAATAAAGAAGGTGCATCATTGTAGTTTTATAGTTTTATAACAATTTAATTATTAAAAAAATTGCACCAGTTCTCGCTTCATTAATTCATCATTGGATACACATATTGTTAAGCAAGTCTTGTCGTCATTACCCTGTTGGATAGGTACTATCAGAAATGTATGCTGACAACTACAAAGGTTTTCTTTAAACACTTTCCATCGTGTTTTGTGGGTCATAATAATACTTGAAAAAAAATTCCGTCTCATCAAACCAAAAATATCATGTATGAAGGTTTAAAGGATGAAATATAAATTCGTCACATCTAAGTAGAGGACTATCCTTTAGCTTGTATAACAACAAGTATATGTTTCACCTCCCTAACAAAGAAGTAGACCTCAAACAAGTTACTTGAGTATCTAGTTTATTCAGATGTATTTCTATATACAGACAATTATCGATATAATTTACATCTGCATATATCTTTCGATCATTTCAAATTTGAATAAAATTATTTTGCTGATTTAGCTTTTACCGAATTTGAACCGCGTCATTTGTTCGAAATAATTATTCATATGTCTGAACCAGCATAAAAACATGCCCCGACGTTTAGGCCACACTTATAAGGGGCTTTTTCAAGGATGAGACAAACAAAACAAATGTTACTTACCTTGCGGCGACTTCATTCGTTTAATCTTTTTCTCACAAAACACACCTTGAAACAACATTAAACTTGTCACACTAAAGCACAAATTGTAAGTAATTATTACTTTCGACCTAGCCAACAAAGAAATAATAATTGGCCCCCGAAATTTCTGGTAAAAGAAGGATAGGGATTATTTTGGATTGTTTTGTAGTTGAGATAATATTTTTGTATACAGATGCAGGCTTGCCATATGGCGAAAGATCCTCGGTTGAAATTCTTGGGATTTTTGGGGATTTCAACGACCTCACGGAATTTTCTGGTGAAATAACGAGATTTGACCACGACAGAGGAGCTGTCCAAGAGGATTTGGTAACCCGTTTCGTAATGATGTTCAGCTACAGCAGAGTTTGAAAGCAGTCCTGCTTTCAAAGAACGCTTGTGCTAATATAGACGGGTGTTTATAGACCGACCTGTTTCACCGATGTATACTGCCCCACAAGAGCATGGAATCGATAAACACCCTTGGATGAAGGAATGTTTTTTTTACCCTTTGGAGAGGGTAACATTTGAGATCCAGATTTCAACAGAAAATATCATCCAACTATAAAACAATCCAAAATAATCCCATTAATTGCCTCATATCCTTCTTTTACCTGAAATTTCGGGGGGCCAATTATTATTTCTTTGTTGGCTAGATCCAAAGTATTAGTCATTTACGATTCGTGCGTCAGTGTGACAAGTTTAATAAAGTGAAGTTTCAAAGTATGTTTGTGAGAAATAGTCTAAACGAATGAAGTCGCCGCAAGGTAAGTAACATTTGTTCTGTTTTTCTCATTTTGAAAACGCCCCTTATAAGTGTGGGAGAAAAGTCGGAAAACTTTGTATGTTATGCTGGTGCAGATATATAAATAAATTAATTCGAAAAAATGACTCGGTCCAAATCCGAAAAAGGCAAAATTAGCTAAGACTCTGACCGCGAAAACGCACGTTTTTAAAATTATTAATAATCAATAGTATCGAGAATGGTCCCACATTAGATCCTTGCGGAACGCCATATATTACAATTAAATTGTATGACTTAAATCAATTTACGTGGCATATAGTCAGAAAACGCTGGTACACTTGCCCTGATTTTGTTTTGAAATGTCAGGGTGGAACTCTTCACGTTGTCCATCGCTAATTGCTTGTAATATTTTAGGAAATAAATCCAAATAAGAAATTAAAGACTATTTTAAAGACTAACTCGCATTGCTTTTTGCATGATAAACACGAATTTAGAAGTGCGCAAATGTCATTAATGTTTTGCTGTTGGCTATTCCCAATACCTACAACATTTTTCCATCAATCACTATAAGATATTATTTTCTTTCAGCAAAACTTCGAGCCTACTGCTTCACAAACTCAAGTGACCATGGTAAATCCTGCAGCTAACGATAGCTTTTATCAAGGGACTTGGCCAACAACTAGCGGGCAACAGTACCAACAGTATGCGCCGAACGTGAGCATTCATCAAGCAGACGGCACGCAGTCTTACAACAGCTATAACTGGCAGAACGCTCAACTAGAGTCCCATAGCCAAACCCACCAGCGGACGGCACCAAGAGCAGAGGTACTAGTGAAAGAATGCGTGAATTGTGGTGCTAGCGTTACCCCACTTTGGCGTAGAGACGGTACCGGGCATTATCTGTGTAATGCGTGCGGGTTGTACAACAAAATTAATGGTGTACACCGACCGCCCGTAAGGCCCACTAAAAAACCGCAGGTGGTAAGTCTGATACGGATAATACTTGATGGGGTATCTGAATGGGCGAATGAACGGTTATGAATGAATTTTTCAGTATCTTCTTAGTGTTAATAGTGTTAGGTTAATTTTGACCAGAGATTGACGAGCCTACGCTATTTAGTAGTTACTGTGGTAATTTTGTTTTAGAAAATCTGATTTGATATTAAGATTTTCTTTAATTTGTAAATGTGTGTAGTAAGTTACTAAACGCCGTCCAACGCTAATCAAAAGTAATCAAAAATAAAAAAAATAACATTTAATAAGTAGTTAATTTAAATAACTAAAGTAAATTATCCCTCTTTTTAACCGAAAATAGGAGGTTCCCAATTGATTTGTTTTTTTCTAACCGACGAGGAGGTTGTATTTTTTAGACTTTGTTACCTCAGTAGTCCGTCAACTATGAACCGATTTCGAAAATGCTTTTTCATTTGAAAGAATAGTCTTCCAGATTTGTACCATATTTAAAAATAATAATAAAAATTGGAAAAATCTTATTAATTTATCATAAGACTAGCTAACCTAACAGACCTATTCAAACGATATAAATACAAAATAAAAAAAAATATATATATATTTTATAATTATTAGGACCGTTTTGATGAAATTATATGTAGATAAAAATATTAAAACTCCCGACGCCCTCAGGCATACAGTTATCTTAACTTGCCCATAACGTGTGAGAATATTATCTTAAATGTGTTAAACATAAACTTAACCCGGTTTGAATTAATAGCAAGAAAGAAAATATTATTTTTACGAGGGCTGCCTTTTATATTTCGGGATTGGACAACTCTAGTGTTGCAATCTGACAATTGACAGCTCTATCGTAAAGTTTGACATTTTTGAGGTTATACCTACTCAGAACGTTTTGACATACGAGCGCTATGTGTTGTTTAGAGTAACTTAAAGGATTCATCTCGGCCAAAAAATGGAATTAAATCGTAAACATTTTCGGGCGATTATTTTTTACAGCTTTCGACGTGGATTAAGACAGCAAGAGTGCATGGATGAACTTAATTTAATTTTTGGGGATGAAACTCCATCAAGGACCACTGTTTATCGATGGTATGGTGAATTCAATCGAGGTCGTAGTTCACTCCAAGACGAATTTCGTGAAGGTCGTCCAAAAACAGTTGTTGTTCCGGAAACCATTGATGCTGTGCGCGAACTGATATTGCAACATCGTCATATGACCTATCGTGAGATTGAGTCAACCTTACACATTAGTGGGACCAGCATACATTGAATATTGCATAAACATTTGAATGGCAAAAAAACTTGTTCGCGTTGGATCCCAAACAATTTGTCAATCGTTCAAAAAAAGGCTCGTGTCGATTGGTCGAAAGAAAAGCTGAAAAAATACGATCGCGGTGCTTCAAAACACGTTTATGACATAATGACAGGTGATGAATCGTAGATTTACGCGTATGAGCGCGAAAGTAAACAGCAGTCGACTGTATGGGTGTTTCAAGATGAGCCGAATCCAACAAAAGTTGTTCGAGCACGAAGCACTTCCAAGCAAATAATCGCCTGTTTTTTCGGAAAAACTGGACATGTCGCAACCGTACCACGAGAACAACGCACAACAGTCAATTCTGAGTGGTACACAACCATTTGTTTGCCAGTTGTGTTCCAAGAAATGAGGAAAACCAACCGCCGAAGACGGATCACTCTTCACCACGACAATGCGAGCTCTCACACATCGGCTCAAACAACTGCATTTTTGACCACTCAAAACATCGATTTGATGAGTCATCCGCCGTATAATCCTGACTTGTCTTTAGATGACTTCTTTTTATTCCCGTACGTAAAAAACAAACAGAGAGGTCAAGGTTTTTCGACACCTGAAGAACCGGTTGCTGCGTTTAGAATGCATGTTTTGGACATACCTCAATAAGAGTGGAAAAAGTGCTTTGATAATTGGTTCAAACTCATGCAAAAGTGTATAGATCTTCATGGAGTATATTTTGAAAAACAATAAAGCGATTTTCGATGATTAATATTTGTTTTTGTTCTCTAATCCCGAAATATTAAAGGCAGCCCTCGTATGACAGTTTTTTGAACAAAAAATAAATATTAACATATTATCTTAATTTAAAAAAATATATATTAACATATTATCTTAATTTTAATATTAATAGGCATGCATTATTTTCTACAGTAATGCAAGTTGGTGAGAAATATTCTTGGTAATTTCCTGATGAGTATAAGCGAACAAACGTGAAAATTTGCCAACCCTTGAGTACGCAACATATAACTTTACGGAATAGTTTGGCTCTGTAACTTTGTCATTGCAAACGCCATACTGTATAACTATAATGCTATTCCAGTATATGCTTCAACCACCCTGCATTTGTATCTCCTTATCGTCGCTCAATAAAACATTTTTTTGTATCGCCCTGTATAACAAAAATTCCACTCCACCTTATATTTCAACGATCCTGTATATACGGCTCCCTATGAGCCAGCATAATATTTTTAACTGCCTTCTTTAATTTTACTCTGTCCTCGAATTCAACCATCATATATAAGCAGCCTTGCGGGCTAGCCTATAATTCCTTTCTCGAACCTTTTTTAATATCACCTTGTATAACAATAATTTCTCTTCCTATATTGCAACTTCCGCTAGGAAATACACCATTTTTGGATTTCCAAAAAAAGGAGTGCGTTATTAATTGATCGGCAATTTTTTTATGCATGCTCATTAATTATTCAAAACCGGCTTAAGCAATTTGGATGGTTTAAACTGCATTGTATTAAAGAATATTACGAAAAGGTTTTCCAGAAATTCAGAAAAAAAAAGTTATTAAAGGCACTTCAATGAATTTCAATGAAACATCACTGTTTTCTCTAAAACGGCTGAATCAATTTGTATATTTTAAATTGTATTCTACAGAAATATATTTCAGCTTGAATCTGTATATTTTTCTATAAAATAAACCGTACCATTTTTCTGACAATCGGTAAAATATGTAAAAAAGGTGAACATCAATGTCAAAATTTCTAAATAACTTTATTCCAAATGTCATTGTAATAAAAGTATATCGCACAGGGTGTTTGTGAAGGTTTTCACTTTGATGATGTATTCTATACAGAATACGGTTGTAGGTGTATGTGTGGCGTGCAAGTATCGAAATTCAGACAGCAAGCAATACGCGAGCCAAGTAAAATTATAGTTATATAGGTGGGTTGAAAATATCTTAAAATGAAGTGTAATATTGGGTGTAACATAAGCAGTTGCATATACGAGGTGGTTGAAATGTAATGTGGAAGTATAGTTCTACAGGGTCGTTAAAAAATGTAGTATTGTATATAAGGTGGTTGAAATAAGGGTGGAGTGGAATTATAGTTATACAGAGTGGATCAACATATGTTAAATAAGCATAAGCATTTAGGACATTTGAATTATAGTGCGGCGGAAAATGACAGTTATACAGACGAGTTCAAAAAATGATAGAAGCAGTTAATGGTTTAAATATAATGATAGTTATACTGGGTGTTTCAAAAATATTATATAGTGTGGAACATAAGTAGTTGCGTATACGCAAGGTGGTTGAAGTAAAATGTATAGTACATTTATCGTTATAGAATGTGGTTCAAAATTGTAAAAAAAAATGTTATATAGGTAGACCGTGAGCAGTTGCATATATAGAATAATTGAAATATCATTCCAAATTTAAAAGTCAAGATATGTCAGAAAATAGTGATTGATTGCAGACGGTTTTTTAGAGGGTTTTTATTTTGACTCGGTTGCAGTCTTTTCTTTTTTAAATATAAATAATTGGATGTACAATATCAAAATAATTTTACAGTCAATCGTTCAACGCGATCGGGTTGAAGTGAAAACTTTCTTATTAATAATATTTAGAAAAAAATCTGCATGGTCTAACACCTAAAACAAAATCATCACATGTCACTTTTATTAATAATTGTAGTCAAGGTTTGTCTAAAAATACAAAACTAACTTAACTAGATTGGTGATAGAAAGTTTTAGAGCCGGTTAGTCCTGTACAGATAATGCCTCCACTTTAATTAAATATTCAAAAGATACAATACTTCTGTATAGAAACGAATTGTCAAAATGGTAAACAATAGACTGGTGATGCAAACGAATACAACGTGACACCAAGAAAATAATGAATAGATTCATAATAAAAGTAACGAGTGCAAACTGCAAATTGTCGAGACTAGAGCGTAAGTGTACAACATATAGTGAATATGGATGACCACATAAAAGACAAAATGTGAAGAGAATACCTGGCCAATTAAATATTGAATTGGATTCCCATAGAACACAGTAGAAAGCGGAGGAAACCAGGGTGGAGGAAACAATGAAGCAATAACAAATGGACAAGTACAATAGTAAGACATACAGCATAGGAACAAAATGGTGAATTGGATACCAGAAACACGGCTCACTATGTAAAAACCCCGCTGCTCTATAATACCAAGCTGGTCTAATGAAGGATATATAAAACAATCGAATTTGGGCTTTATTAATTTTTTTGGACAACTTCTCGGATTACAGATGAAATTGAGGAATTGCTTATCACCACAGGAACACAATAAAAACCGATACATATATTAAAATAACATTTAATTTTATATCATACAACAAAATTTCATACACCAAATATGGTTGTTAATTGGCTAGTTTAATCAAATGATAAAAAAAAGTTATATTTTTTAGGTTGGTCGATAAAAATTAATTTTTTTTGCGACGCCCCCTCAAAAGCTTCCTTTTGATGAAAAAACACTGGGAAAATTTTCTTTTTTTTTAAAATTCAGGACAACACGTGCCTCAAGACGATCTAAGTCAATTTTTGGATATAATCCTCAACAATTCCTCATTCAAATTTGAGATGATTATAGAAGAAAAAATATTAAAAATGGGAAATAAAGCTTACTTTGAGGCTTAGAGTGAAGAAATCTAGATATTAAAATATGGTTTGTACTAATGTAATATTAAAATAAAAATATCAATTTTAATACACAAATCAACTGGGATTTTTTTAATTTAAACTGTTATTGATTGTTATTTTGATCAATTATTGTTTTTTATTGATTTGAGTTTTATTATTTTTTATATTTCGAATAAAGTTGTATTTTTCATGAAATATTGCCTAAAAAGATGTTTATACCCATACCAAAAAATTGACTTAGATGGTCTAGAGGCACGTGTTGTTTTGAATTTAAAACGAAAATTAAATTTTCCCAGTGTTCTTTCACCAAAAGGAAGCTTTTGAGGGGGCGTCGCAAAAAAAATAATTTTTAATGACTACCCTAATCTGTATAAATATAAAGAGAACTTATTTTTCTTTGAACGGGCCATTTTTCCTTCGCTCTATTGACGGAATATCATTTTACATATCGACAAAAAGAGTGTCATCAAAGATGAGCCCTTAATTTAACCCATAAGCTTTAGTTTTTTTTTAGTTTATGCTTCATGTACCATCTCATCGGTGAATAATTTTATCGATTTTTACTCGATTTTCACGATTTCCTCGATTATTCTCGTAAACAACCGGCATTTCAGTCAGAATCGTAGAGTTATCGGCTTTCGAGACAAGTGCAATTAAACGAACAAAAATTAAAAATAACGTAGCAGATAAAACAGATATCTTTAATTTAAATAAACTGTGAATATGCAAGTTTAAGCAGCAAAAGTTCCATTACAGTTTCCGTCTATGGGCGTTTGAAAAAGACAAAATACCGAGAACCAATAGACAATTGTAAAAAGTTAGGGTTTGCTTTTTTTATATATTATATAATGTAGAATGATATCCTTTCAATTCAGCGAAGTCCCTTCAAATGAAACACATTATTATTTTACACGAATTTTGTTATAAATTTGCAATACAAGTGAATTTTTTTATTCTGTGTATGCTGGCAGCTCACTCCTGAATGTTTGATTAAATTTTTCGTCTCGTACAGAGCAAGCGATCTAATATTCCGTGTCTTACTTCTATCAACAAAGTATATGACCTCGATTCATACTGTGTCAACAATGATATCATCATCTCTTATCAAGGTAAAACTGAATTATGAAGTTTTCGACTACATTTTTCCAATAGAAAAAAAAATACTGATAAACCATATCATTTGTTAATATGTCTGAACTGGAGCTACTTAAAATAGGCCCGATTTTAAGTAAATTTAATACAAAAATATATCGAGTACCGACAGGTAAACAAAAAACGGCTACGTCAATAACACTGAGATGTCACGTAGGCGCTGTCGTTCCAGCTTGTATTGCGACAGCTTTATTTGGTTATGCATTCAAATCGTTAGAACGATGATGGAATTTCATCAAGTGTTCTGAGAACCGCACTAGAATTTCCGGCATAAATTAGATTGTGGGATTATGAAAATAAAAGGAAGGAAACAGTTATGAGAACCAAAAATCTTCTTCTTGTTTAGACCATCGGCTTGTTATTTCCATGTTCACGAGTCTTCCCATCATTAAAACTGCTTGCCTAATGGTCGAATTTTTGCTTAACCTTACTTACTATTATCTCTTTAACATTCCTCCAAAATAATTGATCTAAACTGTTCTTCTTACACATTATTTTTCAATTTCCTCTCTCTCTCTCTCTCTCTCTCTTTGTCTCCCTCTGTTTGTAAGTTTCTTTCTCTACCTGTCTATCTCTCTATTTGTCTGTCTCTTAGTGAGTTTTCAGCTATGGTTTTGGATATTTTCATATGTCGTTCAGAGAATAGTACTGTACTCTTATTGTGGACTATTGTTTCTATAATTTCATCTTGTTATTCCCTATAAAGTCCATTAGTGCTCATTCTATTCTGTTTGCTTTATTTGTTTGATTTATTACTTGGTCAAATCTAGGCTAAGCTAGTACTTCTAAATAAGTGAGCTAGATCACTTCTTCTGTATCTGGTCTTCTACAAATCTGTAACTGACTGGTTCTTTATGAACAAGACCTTAGATTTAGCAGCGGATACTTCCATGATTAAGATTTTAGTCGTTTGAATGACTGCGTTAACATAATATACGAGGGTGAATCAAATATGAACCGGACTTTTCTGTTTCTTGCCCTGTAGGTAATTCGAGTGGCGTGACTTCTCGATATATGTTAGGTAGGGATGTTAAGAAGAGAGGAGTTCGTCGGTTTGGCGAGGCGTAGTCGATGCGCTGTTAGTAGCATCATGTCAGAGCAAAAGGTGCATACGTCTGTTGCGCAACGTGTTGTTATCAAATTTTTGGCGCGGGAGGGCGTTAGACCGTCTGAAATTTTGCGTCGACTATCTGCACAGTTGGGCAATGAAACACTTTCAAGGACCCAAGTGTACGACTGGCACAAAAAGTTTTCAGATGGCCGAGAGACAGTGGAAAATGAGCATCATGCACGCCGTCCCACGACAAGAATCAATGAGGCGAATATCTACGCAATTCGTGAGCTGATTGAAGGCGTACTGCTGATCTATTTTCTACACGAACACCGTACAATTAATGCTGAGTATTACCGCGAACTACTCCAACAAGTGAAACTTGCCTATCGGCAAAAGAGGCGGGATATGTCTATCCGAAGTGTTATTCTGTTGCATGACAACGCTCGGCCACATACAGCTGCATTGACTCAAGGAAAATTGAACAAAATGCATTGGGAAACCCTTGAACACCCGCCTTACAGTCCTGATTTGTCGCCATGTGACTACCACATGTTTGGGCCACTTAAAGAAGAACTGGCATGCCACCACTTTGAGGACAACGAAGGTGTAGAAACGTTTGTGCGCAATTGGTTATCGACAGGACCAGTTTCATTCTTTGAGAAAGGTATTAAAAAACTTCCGATTCGGTGGGAAAAATGTATACATAAGAGAGGAGACTATGTAGAAAAATAATATGTATTAAAATTTGTATTGATCGTACCAATAAAATTTTTAAACCAAAAGTCCGGTTCATATTTGATTCACCCTCGTACATCTAATTACCATAATATTCATTTTATTTTACATTTCGTTATTATATATCCACTGTTTCTTGCTTTGTTCTTCTGTTGCGATTTTCTTAATTACGAAATTGAAGAGTTGAGGTTCAATCGGTTTGGTCAAAGTGCAATAAATCTTAGCTTTCTCGCTTTGTAGCTTCGTCAAGGTCATCGTTGAAACTTTTAGATTCTAACCTTGTCGTTAAATTATTTAAAATGCAATTCTGCAAGATCTAATTAAGGAATGATAAGAATCTTAAGCACAATTATTCTCAACCACACAAACTCTCGTTAGTATGAAGACTAAAATAGTTTTATTACAAGAAATACATGAATTATTGAAAAATATCACCTTTAGCCAGCTTTATGAATCTTTTCTCTATAAAAAATGCCCTGAAGATGTTTTAAAGATTTTTAGATTATATAAAACTTTTTTATTGACGGCATATGATCGCGTCATCACTTTTCACACTATAAGCGAGAAATAGTGATGTGAATTTTCGCATAAACGAATACTTATTTGATGGCGAAAACGATTTGCTGTTAAATTTTCTTTAATTCTTACTGTAGCTATACTGTTACTAGATCTTGTTAATACAAGTTCATCTCAAAATCGCAGTATATTGTATCTTCAAAAATAGAGTCATGCTGAATGACGTCCAAGTCATTGAAGTTAACTTAACTGTGGTTCTGTTTCATTCTCTATTAACATAGATTCGCAGGTTCGCAGCTGAGTGTTGTTGTCGGTTGGCTGGATTTAGGATGGCCTCAAGGCTTTGGGTTTGACAATTTCTTCAGCACCGCCATTACCAAAGATGACGTGAGTGTCTTTGCGATTTATGAATGGATGACGTCGATGTTTCGTAGAATCTCTTCCTGGTTATTGTCCTGAGACCTGGTAGACGAATAACACTAATTCGACTTTGAATAACAGTTGTTACGCCAGCCTGTGGTAAGGTGGTCTTAGACGTCCACAGCGAAGGCATTCTAAGCTAGTAGGCAAGATCTCTGATGTGTGGTATGTTTTTCATATGAGAATATGAGATCGAATCTCGTTAACCATATCCCATAATTGGCAAGTTGTCGATTGTACCCACAATGTAAGGAAGTGCTCTTCTTGATGCCACTGATCTCTTTACTTGGGACAATCTAGATTGGTTACAACTATCAACTATCCCCAATTTTTTGAAACTTTTCACGGATCTGCGATGCAATGCCGTACCTTTTCCTTCTCAGTGAATTCGCAAATAATGTGGACTTTTCATCATTACCCCACTTCTGACTCCAAATTTCACAAACTGAGTTGCTTTCAAACATTTGTAGGTATTCACACCAAATTCACCTCGATTAAAATACACACGCCAATGTTGGGCCAACGTCACCATAAATATAAAACAGTATAATTTAAGAACACGTATTGTTTTAATATGGTTACATCAGATCAAGCTTTCTTGTATAATAATAGTTTACAGGTATGTGTCATATTACTAAGTAATTATTTACACTAACATAATACAATAAATAGAGTACGGATTGTACATGATTTCGCAGAATAAATTAACTTGCAGTGTGATAAGGGAATTTAAATATTGTTATTAATGCAACTAATGGTGCCATATATTTTTGCAATATCAAATAGACAAAAAACTAATTTCTAGGAAAGATAACAACGCAGCCGATCTTCTCATGTGATTACACTCAAATAGATTGCAGGTTCGCGATCTTTGGTCAAAATATTTAAAATATACTGATATATATATTTTCCTGATAATGCCCGTATTAGAAAATCGGTGTTTGTAGCAAATAATTGATGAAATGACAATAGAGAGTATTCAGGTTCAGTCTGGACGAGTCTTTAGAAGACATAAAAAATTATTTGTATTTTGTTAGTGAAAATAGTCAGTCATAATGCTGCATGTATATGTAAACAATTGCAATCTGTGACGAAATAAGCGGAGAAGAACGATTGTACCCATACAAAAAAATTATAGCAAAAATCAATTACCTCTGAAAAACGTGTTTGTCCACTGACCTTATATATCTTGGAAGTTAAAAATTGTAGAATACTAACATGTAAGTGTTTTAGTTAAGCTGTATTATAGAGCTTAACTGAAACATACCCCATTTCCTAAGAGAGTGTCACGCAACTGTTGACACACTTTATAAGAAAAGTTATACGGGGTGTCTTAAATATCGTGTGCCGCTATTGCTATCTCCTAAAGAATTAACTATTATGAGGTCGGTTAAATTAGAGATAAGTTGCCGTTTGTGACACACATTTAATACCTTTTTTGCCGTGTTGAAAAATTCCTATTAGTTTTTGAGATACAGAGTAATTTGTGAAAAACGCTTAAATTAACTATGTTGAATATTTCGAAGACTATTGAGTTTCGAGACATTGTTTATATTAAAGAAAAGTAATTATTTCCGTTCTACAAAATGGTCTCTAAATTTTAATTCTGACGTTTCGTCTTCTGACCATAACTACCGATTTTAATTTTTTAAATACGGATCTGCACTTTTTTATTTAATATTTTGAAAGGAAATTTAATTCGCTACACAATCATATACAAACCTAACGGACCTAATACTAAAACCGGATTGTTAAATTAAAAGTTTTTAAGGCATATAAAAGTATTAAAAAGGAGTTCTTATATAGTACGCTCTTAAACCATCCTGTTTCACTGCCGCACCTTGTAATAACACACAATACAAGAAAAACATTAAATGTAAACTTTCATTTATTTTACATTATTTTTTGCTGATATTTACAACAAGTTTGTTTATCTGTTCTGACCTTTATTTGATCATTTGAAGCATTGTACATATATCTGTCAAGTTATTACTTTACTGATTTGTTGAAAATTTAAAAGATAATTATGGTATACTCATTGCAAGAACGCGTTGAGCTGGGAAGTCTTTATTACCAAAATCAAAATTGTGCTCCATCTGCAGCAAAGGTTTTTAACCAAAACCATCCCGTACGTAACGTTCGTCATAAATACGTATTGCAGTTGATTTTAAAATTTGTTGAGACGGGCTGAGTAATGAATAAAAAAAGAGGTCCCATTGTAATTGTAAATGATGAGGGGGTAGCTGTGGCTATATTGGGCCATGTCCAACTTATACGAAACACGCAGTCTGTCCAGCAAATCTCTGCTGCTTCCGGTATTAGCAAAACTAATGATTTTAGAATTTTGCATAAGTACAAATTCTATCCGTACAAAATTAAATTACTTCATGAATTGAATAAGGATGATTGGGATCGAAGGCAACAGTTTTGCAAAATTATGACCAAGCATATGATCGAAAACCCGAATTTCTTGTACAATGTTTGCTTTTCGGATGAGTGTACTATTTCACTTCATGGGGAGGTTAACCGACATAACTAGATTTTGGAGCGATACAAATCCTCATTTATTTCGAGAAGCTCATAGTCAACATCCGGTAAAACTAAACGTTTGGGCAGGGATTTTGAGAAAACATCTAATTGGACCCCTGTTTATTCCTGGTAATTTAAATGGTGAAATTTATCACAATATATTGGAAAATGAAATTAATCCATTGATAATAAAAAAATTAGAAAATGATCCTCTACTACACGAAGAGCAATTGCATTTCGAATAAGATGGAGCTCCCCCTCACTACGCCCCACCAGTTCGTCAATACCTCGATTTGGAATACACTGGTCGCTGGATTGGAAGAAGAGGTCCTATAGAATGGCCTGCTCGATCACATGATCTAAACCCTTTGTTTTTTTTTGTAGGGACATGTTAAATCCAAAATTTGTATGACTCAGCCTGAGATTTTGGACGAACTACGCCAACGAATTATAGCGGAGTGTCGTCAGATAACATCGACTATGGTGAACCATGTCAGAGACGGCTTTCAGTCAAGGATGTACTATTGTAGGGAAGTCAATGGAAGACACTCTGAACATTTGCTTTAGAGGGATTGTATTGCACTGTAGATTCATTTTTTAATACTCTTTTATTATTAAATGTACAGAAATTGCAATAAAAAATTTGATTATGACGGTATAGTCAGTAAAAAGGGCTTTCAAATGATATACGACAACCCCTATTTTCCCTATTTCAAATCTCAAGGTCATTGAATTGGGCTGTTTATGTGGATTGCGTTTTTTCGCATTCAACATAAACAGCCCAAGAAAATAATAAAATAACCAAGATATTCAAGGTAGCTCGTTTGAGATGGAATACCCTGTATATTACAAGGATGTATTTATCGACGTTTCTAACTGAAGAGTTCATCAAGGGAAAATTTAAAAAATTCTTTGATGCCCTGTCTTTTGAAAAGGGGTACACCATTTATAAATCAAAATATTTAACCGTTTAAATAACGGGAAAAAATGTTACAAAGGAAGTAAAGTCAATACTTTGATGTAAATTTATTAATATGCAGTGATATTTATTCGGAAACTTGTACCACTCTGATTTCTGTTTGAGGAAATCTCCCAGTTACTAACATTTCTGTATGTATAAAACAATATTGCAGAGTAATTAATAAAAATATCTTTCCAAAAGTAGGCTTTGAAAATAGAAAGGCAACAGAGAATCATCATGTTGAAAATTTAATTAATGTTGTTTATTCCCAGTTGGGTCATTTTACGACTTCTACTTTTCTAAAATAATGAAAAGTCGTTTCATATTTATCAAAATTTGTACACCGAAAGAACAACGCCTGATTTCAAAATATTTGCGAGGTTCGAAAAAATAATACTTAAGCAAGGATCTTTTAACAAGTCTGAGAAACAAAAAGAACGTGTTAGGTTTCTTTTTCTTTAATTATAAAGTATACATATTTTTAATAAGTAGTATATAGGTACATTGAAAAAATGTTGGCAGTGGGAAGGTTTCCTTAAGCCAGATCTATAAAAATTTGCCCCGAATGCGTTCGCCGCAAATATTTGCGCCGAAAGTTGAGATAAATTTTCACATAAATATTTATGTCGTGTGTCGTGTGTTTGTGCTCCAGCTGTGTGCAGAAATTTGACAGCTGTTTTCAAATATATTTATTTGAGGTTAAGTTTTAACTATTGTTTTACTACAAAAAGTTCAAATAAGTCACAGACAATATATCCAATAAACGGTTACCACCTTCATATCTTCTCTCTTTGTAAACATCTTTTATCCAGTAGCGTCTTCTTGATCTTTGTTTTTTTTTTGTTTGTTTAATATGGTCATACAAAACAATAAAAGCTGCACATAATATCGGACATCACAAATTTGTTTATAAACACAACATGTCAAAAGTCAGGTGAAACTGAGGTTAGTTAACAAATTCAGAAATTTGGTAGGGCAGAATTTGCAAACGCGTCCACATCAATAACTGAATGCGGCGCAAATCCTTTGATGTTCGTCGAAAATCCGAGTCTGTGCGGATCGCGTGCCTTGAATGTCGAATAAATTCCTGCGTGCGTCAAAACGTCCACATTGACACAAATTCTTCGGCACACACAAAAATTTACGTTGAATTTGCCATTCGGCGCAAATTTTTATAGATCTGGATCCGGCTTTAAACGAAATAGAAAAAGAAACTTATGTGCCAAAAGATTCGGCAAAACTAATACTGCATCGCAATATACTTAGACACTATGGATGTAGAAAAGTGCAGTTTATGGGTAAACTAAGGTCGGTTTTGGAATAATTGATTGTTCAATGTCAATATACATTAGCGGTGTACTCAAGGCAATGATAATTTCCACCGTGAAACCCAAAATTTGTGGATACGTACTTCTTTCCAGAAAATTTGACTAGGTTGTTTTATCAATTTTAGTTCCAATACAATGGTCTGCAGGTTTCAAACTTCAATGCGTAAGATTTTAAACATCTATAAACCCAATAGACGGATTAGCAAAAACGGGCCTATAAATAGGCCAGGGCGATCACCATATATTACCCCAATAGATTTCCCTACATGGGGTTGTATTAAAGATAGCGTGTATCGAATTAGACCGCAAACTTTAAGGCCATCTGAATTATTTAACGAAGTAATGGTGCTCATTTGTAACACAATTGTTATTTTTTCTTCTGATAAATGTGCCAAAGTTGAGTTAAAAAATGTATGAAGTTTAATAAGAAAAGTGTTACTTTTGTATAGTTTTATAAATATATTTTTTACCCAAATACTGTAACATTTTTGATTTATAAAATGATCTTGAAAGATTGTCAGAAACGGCGACTTTTCTCTAATTTAACCGACCTCGTAATACTTATACTTTAGGAGATCACAATAGTGTCACACATCAATTTAAATTTAAAACCTGTCTGTTATTCTGAATCACTTTGCCATTTATCTTTTACTGAACTCTTGTTTGTTGAAGGAATTCGTCAATTTGACTGACCTATGGGTATTTGACACTTAAGAGTTCAAGGAACATCATCTGAAATCATGTAGCTAAGTTCAAGAGCTGCTTAATTCCTCATTAAAATTTTAGTGTTCCCATTTCCCGTATATACTTGTGTTGGTAAGCACATAGTTGATCAACTTAAATATGTCTATATTTCTAGTAATTGTTAGTTCAGAGTCTTTACTGAATATAATTTGATCATTTAGGTGTAACTTTCATTAGTTTCAAGTATTTGTCTTTGTCTGTCAGTTTACTGGAAAATTTTAAAATCCAATGGATAAAGATAAGACTGGGGTGATCTTCAACCTAGTCAACCATGTCCACCGCTGGACAATAGACTCTGGCTGGACAAAAGAAACTAATAACTAGTGGCTAATAACTTTCTCGAATTAGGTCATTAGATTCTTTTAACATTGTTATATTTTACAATAGTCGTTTTTTTAGTAGGGCGTCCTTACCCATAAAATAAATATTTCAGAATGGAAACAGGCGAAATGGGGTCCAGTGCGCCAACTGCAAAACACAAAATACGACTTTGTGGAGGAGGAACAACCAGGGTGAACCAGTTTGCAATGCATGTGGGCTGTATTATAAGTTGCACAACGTAAGTTCTAAACTTTTACACTAAAACATGTATTTACTATAGAAATTTAATTAATAATGATATAAATACTTGTTTAAAGTAATAAACATGCAAGGATACTACAATTTCAACAATAGTTAAACTATACAATAGTATGATGTAAATATTTATAAATCAACTCCAGATTACTCAAGCGATAGCAAAAAAAAGCATCTTATACTGAAAAAAGTTACAAAAAATTATATGGTTTGGTTGAGACTTAATGATTTGTACAAATTATGACAATCTTTTTAAGAATGGATAAAATGTGTTTGACAACTAAAAATTTATGAATTTATTTATTTGTTGATATTTCTACATGTTGATATTAATTTGAGATTCTTATAATTTGTAAAAACCTCGTTGTAGAATAGAATGTAGGTGTAGGGGGTCACCAAATGGCGGATTGTGAACTGGATTCGGACCGTCGACCTTTTTTGTGCAGACCCGGAAGAGTCTAGTAGTAACAAGAGTGCAACGATTCAATTTAGCGTCCCCTTTGTCTTGTTTCTTAAAGTTCGAATATAAAACGATTTTATGAGTTCAAAACAGAAATCATTTGCTGAAAAATACTTAAGCAATAAAGGACTAGTTCGCCGGTTGAGTACCAATGCAAAATGCTATGAAAATTAGATTTATTACCACTCCATTAAACTGTGTTTTGCTGCAAACTCAATCCCAATCTCGATAGTACTATGAAAAAGTGACTAAAATTATAAATTTTCTTCGTGCCAAATCATCACTGAAATATCATCAGTTAAAGTCATTTCTGGCAGACGTTAATGCTCAATATGACAATTTACTACTGCACACTGCACAACTGTATAAGGTGGTTAAGCAAAGGACGCGCCTTACAAAGGATTCCTCCCCATTTAACAAGATTTGAAGATATTTCTTTCCAAAAGTTATCAACTTTAGCCAACGTCTATTTAAACTGTAATAGCGAACTACATGTGGCTACCATCGCTTTCTTATTGACAGTTTTTTAACATATAAATGACTTGAACATTAAGCTTCAAGGAAAGGGAAGCTTGTATGAGAACATCTCTCTCAGAAGTGTTAAGCTATACACGATTCTTGATCTTTTGAAAAACTTTCTTGATAATGAACGTTTGCGCTTTCTTAATTTAAAAATAGTTGACAGTGGCAACGAGTTTGAGGTCGACAATCATTAACACTCTTAATTCGAAAACAGAATCGCTGATTTTAAGAGAATTGAGAACGTTGCAGACTTTTATTCTCTACAGCCGATGGTAAATGAAGCAGTGAAGCTGCAAATGTTTTCGGGGGTAATAAAGCTACACTATAGATGGAAATAATTGATTTCCAAGAAAATATTGTTTTAAAACAATTTGTTTAAGGATTTGGGATGAAATTGTCTTTGAAAAACTCTGTACAGTATTTGGATCAACATATAATTGTGAAGCAGCGTTTTCCAAGACGAAATTCATTAAGACTAAATTTCCATCTCGTCTTACCAATGACAATCTTCAGGATTTAATGGCAATAGCTCGCACCAACTTAACTCTAGACTTCAGACAGATTGTTTACGTACATTAGATACTTACTTAGTTATCTACCAAACGAACCGCAAGATATTTTTTTAAACGGTTCAGCAGCAATTCGTCTTACGATTAGTGATATACGGAACTCATAGCTGGATTTTTGTTCAACAAAGAGTGACACAAAGAGGAATGAAGTGCCAACTCTTGAGCATAAAACCTAAAGATTACAGAACACATTTCTGGATAAGAAATTAAAAGACGTAGACTAAGCAATAGCTAAACTGCCATATGACAACAGGGAAAAAATAGACCAGTAAAACCCAGAACTATTTTGGTTGCAGGTCTCTGGATCAGCATCCCACCCTCCGACTCGATCCACATATGATATAAATCGTACCGCCAGAGTTATAAATATAATAAGACTAAATTCATTTCATGATGGTCATAACAGATAAAGCCATATTTAGCAATTCAAGCTTTACATACAGCGGGAGACCGATAGAAAAAATGGTCATTTAATAAAATGCCCTATAGAATTGCGGCTAGGGTTACGTCTAAACGGTACTCCTGTCCGGCGTTCAGGATTGGACCCTAAAGGAAAATCCTATGAACAAATTAGAAGCCTTTGAAATCTTGACATACCGTAGAATCCTCAAGAAACTGTGAACCAACGAAGATGTCTTTAGAAGTGTTAGTAAATAAACTTCATAAACAGAAGAGGTGTGAGGTCAAAATTCCATATCCTACATATAATTATCGAGGGCAGATCGAAGGAAGAAGAGGATTAAACGAAATACAAATATTAATTCATATTGCCAGAGATATAAAGGCAATGGAAAACGTGGTAGCAAACGTACTTTAATGGATTTGTATAGAAAGAAGAAGAAGCCCGACTAATGTGTAACCCAAAGGCAGATGATAGAGACAAATGGCAAATACGGATGAGCATATGTTCAGAAATGGATCAAAGAAGGCTGAAGAAATGAGATGAGATACCCGAATGACTTTTTACTAGTGTTTTCCGCTTGTGGAGTGAGCAATTTGCTAAGTATCTTGTAGAAGTTGACAAAGTCAATCGTACGATCTTGTAGAATGGTAGTTTCCTCAAAAAGTAAGTTGGTAAATATGGATCAATATTTTCACTGTGTAGGACCTCATATAATACTTTCTGTCATCTAGGAACAGAAGAGTATCATAGCATTTTAGAAATCAATTTAAGTGACATTTTGATGAATTTTCATTCTAGCCGTCAGACTCTGACGAATAGAAAAGTATTGTAGAATCGAAAAGTGGCGTCATTTTGTCGTCATAAGGCATAACCGTCGTATAACGATGATATGAGTTATGAGTGCGAAAATTTCAAAAGTGACGTCACTTTTCGATTCTATAAAAGTTTTCTATTGATCGGAGGTCCAGGGCTGGTAAAGCAAAACATGTGGTTCACGTACGATGAGGTATATAGGTCACCTTAAATGGCATAAATAGGTCACCTAAAAGAGCCAGTAGTTAATTTGGGGGCCTTGAAGTTCGGGAACTCTTAATAAACTTTTAAATTATTAATTTAGTAATGCACAATTTTTAGTTGAATATTTGAAAACTTGCAGTGAAGCAGAATATTCAAGTATTTTCTATGAAGGTAAAATCGACAAGTTTATTCACCCCAATTTCATCATATATCATATCAAAAATTGATGAAACAAATTGCATTTCATTAATATTTACCTTAAACCATGACTGGCTCTACACCAAAATTAGAACAAATGTTCTGGGATAGTTTTGCCTATTGGTATGCAGATGACTCGAATTCTTATTTTAAGCTATTAGAAGTTTGACTGCATACTTTACAGTCACTCTGTATAATTTTGACTTAAGATCATTCGCATGTCGTCTCAGTATAGGTACACTGATTAAGAGATGACAGATTCAGATGAAACAAATCAAAGTGATGTCCCATTTAATGAGGGGCACCATTCTGATGAAGATAAATTCCAAAATTCCTATCAAATTACCAGCCTAATGGTGCCTCAAAAATTTTCGCAAATGAATTTCTCCACAGATAAAGATCAAACTGCAACAACTGCAGTTATCACATACAAACGACAACAAACTTTATCAGTCAGCTATTGCCTAAGACTGGTAGCTACTAGGGGAACTACTACCAGGTCTTAATCAGTCGGATAACACAGCGTACTGTTTGATACACAGACACTATCTCGACGATAGTGAAATCTTCCTTTGAATAATGATAAAATATATATTTTCATGACATAATATGTAATTACTACAGGTGTCGATAATTTTTTTTTGTGTTAAAAAAATGATATGTACGCAGACCAGCCGTCTGACTTTATATCTCAGATATGATAAACGTGTACTTGCTTGATATGATATAACACTTTGGTATCTTGATTTTTCCGGGGTTGATACTACTGGAAAAGTTATCATTTTTTTGATATAGTACAATAACAACAAAATCTCTTGTAAATATAAGATAGACTATCTGTTACGTATTTGATAATTTTAATTCGTAATGATACTGTGGAGGAGATAATCTGGAAAATATCGGTTGATTTATCGTTGCAGGTTAACAGGCCACTCAGTATGAAAAAAGAGGGCATCCAGACACGCAAGAGGAGACCAAAGAACTCGGCCGCTAATGATGGAGCTAGCACATCCACAATGCAAAGAATGCGTGAGTAAATTTCTTTTTCTAAAATAACCAACTGAATGTCGTACAATAAAGTTCACATGTATAACATTGGTATAATCTAAGATTTCTTATGATTTTTAATAGACACAATTAATACAACACGTTATTAAAACGAGCTAAAACGCCAAGAATCATCTACATAGATTTACATTCAAACTCATGAAGCACTAAATATACACGTATAGAATATAAAGGCACCTGTTAAAGCGGTGCCGAATGAGTGCGCCATCTCGTGACCCGGCCGCGCATTAAAATTTATATTGACTGGAGATGGAACTAATTTTATATTCCTATTTCAATTGTTAGAAATGAAAAATTGAACTGCCATACGACAGTGATGTCCATAATGTATTTCTGATAGTGTAAATATCAACAGAATATCATATAGAAAGGCCAGAAACAGGATACAAATTTATTTTAAAGTTCTTAAAATGTACATTTGAGCTCTGACTAAAATAGGTAATAATAATTTATATTTAAAAAAGAACCGTCTTCAGCCGACTTAAAATAAAAACCGTTTTGAAACCGTGTTACATCAATCACTATTTTCAGACATTCTCTTTTTATTTGATTTAAGGTACATATCTATTGAATATTTTAATGTATTTTTAATTTTTTTATTTGTTTTATTATATGGACCACTTTCTATATTTGTAACTCTAATTCACTCAAGATTGCATACACAAAGAGGCGCAGTAAGCCGTGGGTGATGTGGGCCACCGTCCACGGCCTCGCGGTGCAAAAGGCACCCTTGCGCTTTAATTTCAAGCGTTTTCATCTTATATTTCCTTTTTCTTGCACCTTCAGAGGGCCTCGCGAAATGTATCTTGCCACATTAAGTTTAGGTCTTGCGCCGCCACTGCATACACACTGTATATGCTTCTGTGTATTGGTCACCCCTATATAAATTATATTTCTATCATTTTCTGAACCAACCTGTACTATACACACAATATTGCAACGGTCCTAATATCTTTAAAACCACCCTGTATACGTATAAAAATTTATGCAACTGCTCATAGTGTACCCTATTTAACAACATTCACATTTTATAATCACATTTTATGAATATTATTTTACTCTACCATTTATTTCAACCACCTGGTATATGCAACTGCAATTTTTTTGAACACATGTCTATAATTATATTATACCCCTTCCTATATAACAAATTTTTGATACATCCTGAATAACAATAATTTTACTCCATCCCTACTTCAAACATCTTGTATAAGGAACTACTTATGTTTCACACTATATAACGTTTTTAACCGCACTTTATAACTGTAATTCTACTCCACCTTATATTTCAACCATCCTGCATATTGAACTACTTCTAACATTTTTTGAAGCCTTCTGTATAACTGTAATTATACTCTGGATTTCTCCCTCTTTCACGTCAAAGAAATTTCGTCCTAAACTACTGAACGAAAAAGGTTGAAATCTGGTATTTGTGTATACTTTGGTGACCCAGGAGTATATATCGTAAGTGTAGAAATTTTGACTTTAGAGGAACTTCTGGGGAGAAAATCAAAAAAAATTACCGTTCCCCCACTTACCTCCAAAACTATTAAAAGTAAAATTTTGAAAAAAACTAAAGGTATAGGGCCTCACCTGAATTTTACCGGAAAAATAAGAAGTAAACTCTACTATTAATTTTGGGGGCAAATTACAGAATTAAATGGAAAATAAAAAATTAAAATTGTTTCTAACATATCGTGTAATATATCAAATAAAGGGCTCATTATGACGAATAGAAATATATTTTTTTCACATTTTTAAAATGAATATTTTCAAATATATTTAAAAAATTACCCATTCCCCCTTTATTCTTCAAACTACAAGACCTATAATTTTTTGTTTACAGGAAAAATACGAAGAAATCCCTAATATTAATTTTGGGGGCCAAATTATAGAATTAAATGGAAAATAAAAAATATATGTTTTAACGCATCATGCAATACATCAAATGTAAGGGCTCATTATGAGGAATATGAATATATATTTTTTATATTTTTTAAATTAATTGTTTGCAAAATATTAACAAAAAATATAAAAAAAATCTCATTTCCCGCTATATTTCCGAAACCATACTACCTAAAATATGAAAATAATTAGGGGTTCTGGGATCACTTGAAATATAAAAGGTAAATTCGTAGAAAACTCCAATATTAATTTTGGGGACAAATTATAGAATTAAATGGAAAATAAAAATTAAATTTTCAAATGCATCATATAATATATCAAATAAAAGTCTCATTATGTGAATTACAAATATATTGTATTTTTAAATCATTTGTTTCAATTATATTAACAATAATATTAAACATCAACTTAATTCCCACTTTAGAAACTACACTATCTAAAATTTTGAAAAAATATATTTTATTTGTATTTTTGAATAGTTTTAATAATTTATCATTTAAAACTTGACCTATTTTCCACTTTATCTTCCAATCGACAGACCCTAAAATTCTGACAGTAGATTATAAAAGGCTTCCCTGAAAGTTTATTAATAAAATAAAACTCTGTTAATTATGGGGGCCAAATAATCAAGCGAATCATATAGCAGATAAAATAAAAAAATGTGGAGAAAATAAAATTGTATATTTTTTATAAATTTAAAACGCTTCCTTTAAAATATATTATGGTAAATATAAGAAAATGCATTCATTCCCTGCTTGTCTCAAACGGGGTTATTAGGATCTTGAAGGTGGTATGGAACCTTTGGTATGCGAGTCCAACACGCACTTCACCAAATAACTTTATTCCAGTCATCGTACGTTCAGAAAATATTTTTTTTTTCTCTATTTTTCGTCCCAGCATTCGTATTCTTCTAATTCCCGGCGACTCATTGCTTCTAGACGTTTTGTTTCCATGTCGTCCTTGGTCTTCCTATTTTCCTCCTATTTCTTGGTACATATTCCAATGTTTTCTTTGGTCATCGTTGTTCTTCCACCCCAAAAGCATGTCCATATCAAATTAGCTGGCGTGTTTCAATAGATGTTCTTTATAACTGGAAAAATGTAATGCATTACATGCAATGGTACGAACAATTCCCTCTATGGGTAGTATTCAATACTAATGTACATATATTAGGAAATAATTGGTTATTTTGTAAACAATTATAGTTCAAAGTGAAATTGATCGATGCCTTTTCTAATAGTTTCCTTTGTCGTTCTATCATTCAATGCTGGGAGTTTATTTTGTATACTTTGTTTGTGCTTTTAATAATCCCAAGAAAATAATTTAGCTGGAGAACTCGCTGGTCATTCGATGGGTCCTTATCATCCACACCAACGATTTGAAAATACATAATCAAGTCTATTACGAATGCCTTAATGAGCAGTAAACCCATTTTGCTGAAAGGTGAGCATTTATATCGTTTGGCTAATTAGCTAAATACTGCTATAATTATAGAAGTATTTTTTCTCGGAGGTGAAAGTCAGATTACAGATTTAACATGCCTTTTATGGTGTATGTGAGACTCTTGGTGGCCCGCATACTTACTAAAACACCACCAGGTGCTCCACCTTGGTCGAGTACCCTGGACCCAAATAGACCTTCTATTTCATCCCCTCAGTAGTATATGATTCTCTAAATTTCTGCCAGTTCCCTTTTCCTTTTACAACATGCATTACAAACGCACTTATCCACAGCACTGCATTTTTCAACTAGTTCATGTTTCAACGTTTTAATTCAGTTCTTGTAAGTTTTAAAATGTTACTTTTAAATTAAGAAAGTTGTATATTTTAATAAAATATGCCATATAAGTGCAGGGTGTCTCAGGCTGTGATTACACTAAAAATGTGTAAAACAAGTAACTTTATTTTGTCTGCCTAAAAATCATAAATTGAAACAATAGTGGCTTCGAGATATTCATAAAGAATTGAGTAAAAATTTGCATAAAACATTTTGAGAAAAGTGCAAGGTAAACAAAGTTCGAGTAAATAGTGAAATAAAAGAACAGTTTTTGAAAGCCTGCCAAGTTGTTTGTCTAAAAAAACTACTACTGTAAAAGGTCCTGCTACTTGTGAAGAAACTACCTTGATTCGATCTTAAAGGCCACCCTACAATCACTTCAGGTTTAGGAAAGTTCTCAACAAATTAATAATGTAAGTAAAATATTAAAGTTCTACAAAAGTGCAATTGTATAAACATTGGATTTTGTATCAAGAAGGCGACTACATTGTATTATTATTTAAAATCAGTTATAAGATACCCAAAATTGAAGTTTCCGTATGCATTCGGCAAGACTTTAGTGAAAGATTGAAAGAAAATTTCCCCGAATTTGCGTGTGGTGAGTTCCTACTTACTGTTTCTATTTTAGAGGGCCTTTTAAAGTTTTTAGAAGATAAACTGAAAAGTTTTGACTAACCTGTTGTAATAGATCCTTGTGGTAGTCAGAAAAAAAAAACTTCTTAGCAAACTATTGATTCTTGCCGCCTTCTATACTCACGTGACTTTGAAACTCACTTGTTGCCCGAGTGCCATTTGTTTATTAGGGGGCGTACAACCATTCTTTATAAATATGCAATTTTTCGTTTTACAGAATTGTACCAACATTTGTTTAACTTATATGATTTGGAACTACTCTCCTACAATTTTCTGTTTGTATCTGGTGGTAAAGACTGCAAAAAAAAATGTAAATGAAATATTTGTCACACCGAATTATCGACCCAATCAGAATTTCCTTGCTGTATATTATTTTTCATAGATTTGAATGCAGCATTGGGACAGAGATAAATATGTATGTTAGAAAATAATGACAATTAGTAATTATTAGAATCCTAGTACTTCTATAAATTTACAAGGTTTTTTTTAAATACACTAGATGAGTACCCAAAAAGTACCGTCGTATATTTTTATTATATCATCACAGTATTAAAGTGTAATATAAGTATTAACTGGCATTATAATATGTAATAGAATAATTATAGTAAAGTGTAATTGTTAGCAAGTAATAACTGCTGTAAAGAAAGGTTGATGCAGAAGGTGCGCACGCACGTAGGCAAGCCATACATGTGGAAACCCCTTATGCAATAAAGTTATTTATGCCTTATTTATAGAAGTATAAGAAACACTGGGACATATCAAGTTTTGATTGAATTCAGTTGTATTTTTCCGATTTTTTTTAAATATACAGGTTAAGTCACATAAGTGTGGCACAGTCGGCCCTATTCATATTTTAATATTTTTTAATAGAACCCTGTATATTATTATAACTTTCGAAATGCCTTTATTCAGCTGGGTTCATAGAACTAGAAAATTTATGAGCTATTAGGATGGAAATTTGAAATTAATACAAATATAAATACCTACCTAGGTCTTAAATATTATTTTTTTAGTTGCCTAAACACAGATTTATCCAACTCAAACTCAAACTTCAACATATTTTGGTAAATTTCTAAAATAAATTGGTAAATAATATGGAGATTGTGCTCTCTCAATCCTGTAAGTTGTATTGTTATATTATATTGTATTGAAATATTAGATTATCAAGCAAAAATATATTGCGTTATGAATTAATAATGGAATATGTCATTCAGACTTATACAAATGAGATTTTAACGATGATATCCGTCGTCATTTTCACGACGATTGCGATGCAAGATGTATAAAGGACTTGTCGAACTTAATAAATCGTTCTTAAATTGAACTCTGTGACCAATTAGCTTCAAAACCCTTTAAGGAATTACACTTAGATCCTTTTATTCGTACTTCTGCAATAATTAGACTACCGACCATGGGACAACTTGAAAGTCTGGAGCAGAATGGGCTTACCGTGGAAAAAGAGATGATCACAGCAATTGTGAAATACACGCCAAACCTGGCATGAACTACAACCCAACTTGGAAACTTTGAGCAACCTAAGATCAGAAATGTATGGGGCAAAGCATTTCACCAAATTTTACTCGAAGCAGTTAATGCTTTTCCATTGATACACACATATAAGAATTGGCCGAGAAGCCCAATGGTGGTAGTGGTATCTGTACAAGATGTTACCCGTCATAATTAGACATATTCTCCAAGATATAGGCACGCCTCAGATAGGCATAGGAATAGACTTTAAAAGTTTCGATAGCTGTCCACAACCATGAACGACCAAAGATGCCTTCTCTATATTAGAAGAGAACATCCACATCCCCTACTTAGAGTCAGCCCACTTTAGAAATTTACTAAAGAATTTTTATTAGAATTCCAGTCATTATTCCAGACAGAAGAATTTGTTTAAAGAAAGTGACATTTTAATAAAAGTGAATATTGCAATAAAAGTACGAGTATGCGGCAGCCAGCCAGCGGTTCACTGACAATAGCTGTTAAGGCACATGTGCGGATCTAGGATTTTCTTGAGGTGTGTATACGAGATGAAAATAATGGTAAATTGCATTATTATATGTATTTCACCAGTTGCTTAATTGGTTTTTATTTACATAACTATTATTTGTTATTTGTGCATATTAGTCTATTTTTCCATTGGTTTAGTAGGTTAATAGTTACTTGAATACGCTTTACTGTTATTGATTAAATTCATCTTTCCACTGACTGGATCCGCCACTGTCTACTCAACTGAGAAGAAATGTCATTTAAGCCAAAACTCACATGCACTATTAATACATTTTATGTCACGATTCCAAAAATCCAAGACATACAAAGTGAAGTGCATTTTATGAGCTTTCAAGATATATTTTGCATATTCCTTTCGAAGAATTGTGGCTAATACGATACGTTCTGGAAAACTTTTCTACAAATTATTTAAATTGCAATTATGCAAGATCTGAACATCGCCATATTGATATCAATGTTAAAAGTTCCAGAAGGAGCAAGATTAAGGTTGTGTCCCACGTAAACGCGAAATCCGCAGTGCGGGCAGTGCGATAGGTCAAAGTGTCAGCTGCAAGCTATCGAACACATCAAAAGAATTCATTTAGTCCTTACTGAAAAATAAATTTGTGCGAATCTAGCGATTGTGTGTTGTTCATCGTTCGGTTAGTTTGTTTTAGCCTTTAGTTGAAGTTCATAATTGTGTCATTGACGTATCGCACCGCCCGCACCGCGCATATCGCGTTTACTTGAGACACGGCCTTAGATTCCAGCTGTTATTACCACTAAGTTATGAATATTTTTAAAACAGTCACTTTATACCGGTTTTCCAGTTTTTTCAGCATTATGAACTGGTGATTACATTTCACACTAAGCAAAAAACTAAAAAAAAATATTTTTGGGTTTTTTTAGGCTGAAATAATTTACTTCTACGAGTTTGTTGTTTAAATTATGTGCTGGCTTATAAACTATTCTTTATGTTATAGCGTAAGCGATTTGCTGTTGAATTTTATATTACTTAAAAACTTAAAAGTCTGTATTGACTGCGGTAGAGGTGACGATTCGGTATTTGGAATTCCATACAATTATGGATGGCCAGAATTAAACACTCTTGTGAGCTCGGATTATTAGTGCACCCCGATAAGGTTGTACTTGCACAAATACCTGAAGAGTTCTTTTCTTGGACATGTTGCAAGTGGATTACGTGTTGATAGAGATACCCGAAAGTTGCTACGATTAGCAGTTTTTCCAGGATACCCCGTTACCAGACCCGATTTGTCCATATCACGCAAAAGCTAATTTGAAGTTCCAAACTTAGAGATATTCTCAGTTGATATTTCACAAAGTACTGTGTATAAATTTAATGCTTAGTTCAGAGCCTGGTCATCAACCATTTAAAAAAACCGCGAGTCACAGAAAAAGAAAGAAAGTGGATATTTTATTAAGTGTTCAATCATACATTACGTACAAGTCAAAATGCCCTTCAAAATGACGTAAGTCACACAACTTTTCTAAGTTGTCTCCAGATTGTAAAATGGAGTTCTGGGAAACACTGATGAATAAGCTGGAAATAAATGAGATCAGCTCTGGGTATAATTTGTTTTCTGACGAATCAACATTCACATTAAACAGGAGGTAAACGGGCAAAACATCTGCTTGTCAGCAGAAAATTCTCATTGGATGCGCGAGACACATATTCAATATCCTCAAGAAGTTTGTGAAGGTATCATATTTATTATTTTAGACGGAAATTTGATAGCCGCAATATATTTAAAATGTCATTAAACACGGTTATTCCTGCCTTGGCAAACTGATATATCAATGCAATAGATTTTTGACTACCGAATGAAAATGTTTGATTTCAACAGGATGGGGAAACACTATGCTTTAATGGTAACACCGCACTTATCTTCTTCAATAAATATATTGGCTAGCTAGTAAGTAATCTCAAGAACTAAGTATATGCAACACAACTAACTAGCATTGCAAATATGAGAGAAAGGATAACAACAGAAATAACGAAATAAGTCCAGGTCAACATTCTTTATCGATGCTTTTTTGTTTTATAACAAAACAAAAAACGCGAAAGTTTTACACAAAACCGTGTTTGCTACTAAGAAAGAAATGAAAAATTTACAAAATGAGCTAATATACGATCAACTTAGTTAATTGGTTTCTTAGATAATGGAATCTTTACTCGAAATTCTAAAAAAATAATTAATCGCTTATATATTTTTTTATTTTATAGCTAAAACATTCTTATTACCTTAAACGAATGATCTTCTCATGCCCAACTAATGTTCTGAAATAAAAAATACTGTAGTCCCGGGAGTTTTTCAAAATTCCAGTAAATCCTATTCAAGACATATTTTTTTGAAAGGCCATATTACCTCAACCGATGAATAACTACCGCTGGAAAGTAAAAGAGTCACTCTCGAGACCCCTCATCCCACTTTAAAAAAAAAATGTGTAAAAACATATAATTATTGAAAACATTTGGTCATTCCCTATCAATTTATCTGGATGGACTCCATTCGAAAAAATGCTAAGGGGTGGTACCTGTGTAACTATATCCTTACAATAAATAATCTGAATACAAATTTTAATTTTAAGCAGACACATATTTATATTTCTTGGATAATATGGATTTATGTAATAAATTTAGCAAAATAGAATACTAAATGGTGTTTAGCATTTAGCCATAAATGATAATGAGGGATGCAAACTGAAAAGGCTGTTGCAAGCGACGTCTCCATTTGAAAATGTTTTAATAAAAGATGAAAACATATATGCCTAAAGAAATATGGCTTGTCACTAATTACTGTTTACTAATTAAAAATTTCGTAACAGGAATCTGAATTGAACATCATAAAAACTAATTGAAGAATACTATTTTTTTTTCTATTATTAACTATTATCAGTTTGTATCAGCGTTTCATTTTTATTTGATCAAAAATATGCAATGTACTGAAAGTGTAAACAAAGGAGCCTACAATTATTTACATATTTTTTAAAAGATCAGTGAATACAGAAGGCAAATTTTCGTTTTTTATTTAAATTTAAAATAGGTATGCATATTACATATTAAAAATGATTGCTCCAAGATTAGGTATCATCAGTGCCTATCTAAATGGAGTTTAGGTGTTCCCGTTTGGTAAATTTATTACATAAATCCATATTATGCTAGAAATATAACTTTGTGTCTTCCTTAATTTACAATTTAAGATTATTTATTGTAAGGATATAGTTATTTTTCGAATGGACTCGTCCAGAAGAAATGATACATAATTACCAAATATTTTCATTACTTATATGTATTTATACTTTAAATTTTTAAAAAGTGAGAAGAGGGGTCTCGAGATCAACTCTTCTACTTTCCAACGGTTGTTTATTGATAATGATAGGGTCACCCGGTAAGGTAATATGGCCTTTCAAAAAATATATCTTCCATAGAATTGACTGAAATATTTGCAAAAACTACCGGGGCTATAGTATTTATTTTTATAACATGAATTGGGTATGAGAAGATGTATTGCTTCAGTTAATAAGAATATTTTAGCTATAAAATAAAAAATATATACACGATTATTTTTTTTTGGAATTTCGGGTAAAGATTTCATTATCTAAGAAACCAATTAACAAAATTGAGCGTATAGTAGCTCATTTTGTAGGTTTTTCATTTCTCTTCAACATTGCTCATAAAAGTTTCATAAGTGGATTTAGTGTAAAAGATAGAAAAGTAAATTGTCACCGATTTTTCGCGGTTTTTTGTTATTAAACAAAAAGGCTTCGATAAAAAATGTTGGATTTTTATGGTAATTAGTCATGTTTTATCATTAGAACACATTGATGTTGGTTTTATTCTACTATTAATTTTTATCCGTAAAAGAAAATTAAAAGGTTCGAAATCATTCAGAATTTGACATTACTGAATTTACTAAATTTTAATTATTATTTTTCTTCTTAAGTTTATAACTATTGAAAAAGCGGTCTGATTTAGATCCTGAAACATTTGGACTATTTAAAACATACAGAACTTTCCAGCAATTGCGGTGTTATTCACAAAAAATCAGGAAAATACAAATCGGTTGTTGGGTTTTAATGGAAAATAACAAATATTTCTGGTAATTTTTGGTATATCGGAGCTGAACACCTTACAGAAATTTTCATATCTACATAGGAGTATTTTCATTAATTTACGGTAAAAAATATTACAAAAAAGTAAATTTCCGATTTGAAGTGTTTGTGCTTCGTTTTTGTTTAAATTTCCTAAAGCAAACAAACGAAATAATATTTTCGTCATCTGTTCTTAATGCAGCATAAAATATATAACTCGGCTGCGTCACAATATGTAGCAATAAAACATATTTTTGCTGTTAGAAAGTCGTAACTGTACATGCCTGTCGTGGCTTATATTCGTTTTTTCATAGATAAAATTGAAGTACTGTGTAAATAACGATAATACCGCTCTCGATAAGAGATGACATATTACGATTGGAAAATACACACATATACGAACCGAGGTAACTTTTATTGAAAGTGGGTAAATATTAATTTGATGGATATTTCTGTAATATATTTTAGGATTTTATTGGGTGCCTACGTTATTGGCGTGAATATAAAGCGATGAGTCAATGGCAATATTTGAAAAACGTTCGTAGAAAAGCGGTGAAAATTCAAAAAATGGAAATGTTGGTTAAATGCCGAGGATGTAAATAATAAAATTTATAGTATTTTGTTAATAATTCACTATGCATATATAGCACAAGAGGTAATTAAATTTAGGCAAATAACGAACCAGAAAAGTATATTTTCGGGGAAGAATAGTAATAATTATATCTGTACCAGCTGATCCAGCAGACGTTGTTCTGTTTTCCCGGGACTAGGCACGATGAACATATTTCAATTAAGACCCGTGTTACATATTCACACATATGACAGAGGGAAATTAGTTGATAAATACATAGATCTGCACTCTCTCGATTAATCTTGTAAGAAAGTTTTTCATTAAGAAAGCAACTGGGGTTCCGGGTAATTTCCACAAATAACCTTTACTATACTTTGATTTTCAATTATTTAACATACCTACCTAACAGTTTTTTTTAGAAATCGTCATGAGGAGAGAACCCAAACGAACAATAAATATAAGTGAAATAATTTACACACACTGAGTTTTTTTTCAGTTTTTAATTATTTCTCGTAAAGCACATTTGTCACCAATATCAGTTTTTAAGTATTTCTTCAATGAAAAACCATATAAAAATATAAAATCCTAATGAATGTGCATTGAATGATGTCGTGAATATTCCAATGACATTAGCTATCTCTGACTACAACAGAAATTGTTTTCGAATATAAATGAAAACGAGCTATTCTCCGTGGTAGATTGAACCGAACCAGATTCACCAGAATCCTAGAACAAGATTGCAATATTGCAGTACTAGGTGGAATTCCAAATTATAGAGTGCTTGATAGAACAAATGCGGGCTTACACCAGTCAATAGTGATTTTTAAATGATATAAAATTGAAAACCATCACGTAAATAATAGTTTAGTCATAACTGACATAATTTTAACAGCACACTCATAGAAGTAAATTATTTGAGGCTTAAAAACACCAAAAATATGTGATATTTTCAGTTTTTGCTTATAATATAGAAAATCAGAACATCTTCGAAATGAGTGCATTTTTCATAAAGAAAAGCTGGAAAAACCGAAATAAAGTGAGTGATTTTAAAAAATTCATAACTTTGATGTAATACCAGCTAAAACCTTAATCTGCCCTGTAGTGATACTTTATAACGTTAAGATTAACAACGCTAATGATCGATATTGTACGTTAAGTAGATCTTCCAGAAATGCAATTTAAATAATTTGTAGAATTATTTTGCAGTACATTTCGTATTAACCACGAAAGTTCCATAGCGATATGTAAAATATATTTTGAAAGCTTATAAAATCTGCTTCACTTCCTATATATTGGATTTTTGTCATAGTGCGGTAAAATTTATTAACACGACTTTTGAAATTTGGCTTAAACCATGGACCCTCCGATTTCTTGACAGTGGACGATTCAGTCAGTGGAAAAAAGTAATTTAATTAATATCAGTAAAGTGTATACAGGTAGCCATTACCTTAATAAACCAATGGAAAAATAGACCAATATGAGCAGGCAATAGTGATGTAAATAAAAACCTAATAAACTGTTGAGAAAAAACATAATAATACAATTTACTATATTTTTTATCTCGTGCCCCCACCTTAACTCAATTGTAGATTGTAGCCCATGTGGAATGACAGCTATTGTCATTGCACCGCTGGCCGATTGTCGCGTATTCGCACACTTATTGTAATATTTACTATTATTTTTAACCAATTTCTCGGCATTATACCGAAAAACCAATATAGACAAATTGAGGTGAAATTTATGAACTTTCAAAATATCTTTGGTAGGTATATCTCGGTCGGACTTGTCTTGTTAATACGGTGGGAAGTGCAAAATAGCTTTCTAAATTATTTAATTTCGAATTCTTCAAAAAGTACTCATTCCATAGTATTCATCGTGAGCACATATAAACTTAATACCATAAGCTATGGTTTTGAAGATTGAAGTATTAGTTACCAGAGAGTTATGATTTTTGAAAATATATCTAATTTTGAACAGTTTTCTCGGTAAAAAATGATCCAATCAGGATGTATAAACACTTGTTAAGAAGGATTTCTTATTCTCTACAACTTTCATGTAGGGGTCATTACGATTCCTTCATTAGTTTTCATTACATAAGCAAAAAACAAAATGAATTCGTATTATTGCGGGTTTTTATTATTTCAATAGTTTACGTCTACGAGTTTACTGTTAAAATCTTAGCAATAATTATCTTTAAATGGTATAAACGAATTGCTGTTGAATTTTATGTCTGTAAATGAGTAAAATTTTGCTCTATAAACTGGTGCAGCTATATCGTTGTTCGTTGTTGATACTTATTATACATGAAACTGTTAAAAAACAAGTTATGGTTCCTTCGGTGTGCCTGAAGTAAAATCATAGGTATGTTCTTGATTTAAAAAGTATTTAGATATAGATGAACAAACAACACCTGATATACCAGAACTGAAGATCGCACTAAAAGTGGAATAAAAAAACGACACACTCTAATTACATGGGACATACCTAGACCAAGAATAAAAAAAACTACGGGGGTGGGTTTGATAAAGATGAAAGAGTCCACCAGGAGATTCTTGCGACGTGCCTTTGAGTAGTATTTAATCTTCAACACCGGCTAAAAAACACAGTCGGCGGTATCTTGCAGAGCTCAAGACGAGTTCTGAAATCACTTCAATGAGTTGGCAAACTAAAACATTAGTTAGTCTTATGATTGCATGTGAGGTTGACTTTTGCTTGAAGTCAGTGTGAATTGATCGCGATTGCGATCCTTATATCTGATATTCAGCTAGTGCTTAATGCAGAGAAATTTATATTCATCATCTATAACCTGTCATAAGTGCAGTATCAGTACTATTTATTTGTTGTATAATAAATAAATAAATAAATAAAGTGCCTTTATATCAAATTTTGTAAATCCGGTATCCGGCCAGATACACGTATATTATCAGATATCCGTCCACAAATTAAATTTAAGTCGGACTGACCGGATGCCGATATACGCTCCATCTCTAGTAAATACTCTAAAAAACGTGCTTGATTTTTAGGGTTCCGTATATTTTACATGTACCGGGTGAGTTTTTTTTTAATGATCAGTATGGGGATCTCGGAAACTAGCGGTGATAGAGCAATGGTTAAATTGGGAAAGATTTGCAGTTTGACATTTTAATGACATTTTTGGATTTTTGTAAAAAGTCATGGCTTACTAGATATTTTGAAAAAACGAAATTCTCTCGATTTAGTCAAATCCCTCTAGCTCCTTTGTTTTTGATTTAATAAAAAAGTTTAAATATCAAAATTGAAGGGAATTGTATCCCGAATATGATTGTCATGTCCTCGTTTGCGTGACAGCTCTCGTTTTCGAGATATGACAAACTTATCTTTTTTTGAATAGAAACCATAGCTGGTTATGACCTCAAAAAATCGGACATGTTTAGAGCTTTTCAACGATATAATACTCGATATAGTTATTCATAAAAATAACGGAGTTATGGATGCTTCTCTCTCTTATTTTCACTTTTAACGTAGGTAGCTATGATAAAGATTGTTTTCACTTTGACGTTTCCTCATTTGAGAGTAATTGCATTAGTAGAGATGAACTGACAGTCTATATTGACAAGTTTTCGTGATAAAATGGAATATTCTAACGAAGAAAACCCGAATATGGTGGAATGTTATATCATATGCTATAAAAATTTAGTTCGTGCAGCTGAGGAATATTTTCATAGATATTTTAATCGTCGTCAACCTGCTCTACTGGATCTTCTACTAAACCACCAAAGGAACGTAATCAAATTAACGAAGCAGCACAAATAGATGTTTTGGCAATGGTAAATCAAAATCCATCTACATCAACTCGCGAGATTGCGGCCGAAGCTGGCACATCTCAGCGAACTGTAGTTAAGGTACTGAAAGCGCACAAGTTCCACCCATACAAACTTTCAGCACCTGCTCATAACTCGTTATTAGAAATACAACACTTAGATAATATTACTTTTATGTTTTTTTGGGCAATAACACCACAATAGAAATAAAACGACGTATATTGCAGGAATACAAACGTTTCAAAGTCTATTCTGACTTCTTTGTCAATGGCTTTATATTTATTGATAATTGGTATTCCTGCAATATACGTCGTTTTATTTCTATTGTGGTGTTATTGCCCAAAAAACATAAAAGTAATCAAGAATATGCCACAAACAACGTTTAGAAGACACTTAGATAATATCTTTCCAAACTCTTGGATAGGAAGAAATGGCCCACGCGAATGGCCACCCCGGTCTCCCGATTTGGCAGTTATAGACTTCTATTTATGGGATTATGAAGAAATTGATAGGCGGTCTGTAAGGAAAGCGGGAATGTCAATCTTAAAAAGATGCAATTTTTGTCCAAATAACAATGGTGGACTTTTCGAACATAAATTGTAACCATTATTATGAACTTTACTTTCTTAAGTTTTTAGTAAGTACCTACTTATTTAGTTTTTTCGTTATATCTGGTATACCTAATAAAAAAATCGTTCAATGTTTTTGGAATAGTTATTAATAAATCAATGTATTTCATGGCTACCTACGTTAAAAGTGAAAATAAGAGAGAAAAGCATCCATAACTCCGTTATTTTTATGAATATATAATTATAATATCGAGTATTATATCGTTGAAAAGCTCTAAAAATGTCCGATTTTTTTAGGTCATAGCCAATTATGGTTTCCATTCAAAAAAAGATAAGTTTGTGTCATATCTCGAAAACGAAGACATGACAATCATATTCGGGATACAATTCCCTTCAATTTTGATATTTACACTTTTTTATAAAATCAAAAACAAAGGAGCTAGAGGGATTTGACTAAATCGACAGAATTTCGTTTTTTCCAAATATCTAGTAAGCCATGACTTTTTACAAAAATCCGAATCATTAAATCATTAAATTGGACCAGTAAAACTGCAAATCTTTCCCAATTTAACCATTGCTTTATGTCCGCTAGTATCCGAGATCCCCATACTGATCATCAAAGTAAAACTCACCCTGCATACAATATACGGATACCCTTATAATATCACTCCCCATTTCTCAGTCTTTCACATTTCAGCAATTTTGTCCGAATCTGCAACGCGGAAAAGATGGAAATTTGATATCAGTGTATAATTCGTTGACCCGATCAGGAGTATATCTCTTAATTGAAAAAATGTTGAACATTCCCCCCATATCTCCAAAACTGTTCAACAATATGGGGAATTTTACCGGAAAAATAAGTAGAAATTTTGGAGGGCAAGTTATGGAAAATTAAAAATTTAAATTTTTTCAAACGCATCACGTAGTATATCAAATGATATATTACTTACTCATTCTGAGGGCCCAGATATATTTTTTGTTATTTTAAAAATAATTAGTTTAAAATATCTTAACCAAAATATTGAAAATGTTACCCTTTCCTCCCTTAAAATATAAAAATTAAATGGAAAATATAAAATCAAAATTGTTTCTAACGCATCATGTAATACATCAAACCCAAGGGCTCATTATCACGAATACAAACATATTTTTTTCATATTTTTGAAGTAAATTATTGAAAATATATTAATAAAAATATATATTTTTTACCCATTCCCCCCTTATCTCCGAAACTATAAGACGTAAAATTTTGAAATATTTAAAATATATAGTTTGATTCACCTATATTGTATCAAGGGGTTCGCATACTAAGGGTTCCCTAGTGGTACGGAACCCTTAGTATGCGAGTCCAACTCGCACTTGACCAAATTATTCTAAAATAAAATATAATTTCAATGGTTTAGGGTTCTTTCGAAATTGTTAAGAAACGAAACGTGGTGATACTTTTTGCATGGGTACATTTACAGATATGAGGGCTGCTTTTATATTTCGGGATTGGACAACCCTAGTGTTGCAATCTGACAACTGACAGCTCTATCGTAAAGTTTGACATTTTGTAGGTTATACGTACTCAGAACGTTTTGACATACGAGCGCTATGTGTTGTTTACAGAAACTAAAAGAATTTATCTCGGCCAAAAAATGGAATTAAATCGTGAACATTTTCGTGCGATTATTTTTTACAACTTTCCACGTGGATTAAGTCAGCAAGAGTGCATGGATGAACTTAATTCAATTTTTGGCGATGAAACCCCATGAAGGATCACTGTTTATCGATGATATGGTAAATTCAATCGAGGTCGTAGTTCACTCCAAGACGAATTTCGTGAAGGTCGTCCAAAAACAGTTGTTGTTCCGGAAACCATTGATGCTGTGCGCGAACTGATATTGCAAGATCGACATGTGACCTATCGTGAGATTGAGTCAATCTTACACATTAGTGGGACCAGCATACATTCAATATTGCATAAACATTTGAATGTCAAAAAAATGTTCGCGTTGGATCCAACAAAAGTATCACTAGAACAACGCAGAACAGTTAATTCTTAGTGGCACACAACCATTTGTTTGCCAGTTGCCTTCCAAGAAATGAGGAAAATCAGCCGCCAAAGACGGATCACTCTTCACCACGACAATGCGAGCTCTCACACATCGGCTCAAACAACTGCATTTTTGACCACTCAAAACATCGATTTGATGAGTCATCAGCCATATAGTCCTGACTTGTCACCAAATGACTTCTTTTTATTCCCGTACGTAAAAAACAAACTGAGAGGTTTTTCGACACCTGAAGAAGCGGTTGCTGCGTTTAGAATGCATGTTTTGGAGATACCTCAATCAGAGTGGAAAAAATGTATAGATCTTCATGGGGAATATTTTGAAAAAGAATAAAGTGATTTTCGATGATTAATATTTGTTTTTGTTCTGTAATCCCAAAATATAAAAGGTAGCCCTCGTATATATATTCTTTGTTTTGATCTTCAAAATGTGCACTTCTATAGCAATTTCTTTTTCCAGCGAGCATCACATACCAGTATTCAGAGTTGGATTTACCTACTGATCAATACCAACTGCCTCAAATATATCCTCATCATCAACAGCAGCAAACGCAGTACAGACAATTTCCAATTGAACCATATCGTGTAAAGTAAGTTTGGTATGTGTGGTGCTTTGTTTGTTCTTTATTTGGTGTTGTAGAATTAACTTATTATGTAGTATAAATTTACGAAATTAGTCCAAACTGAACTCAACTGCATTGTTTATTACAGTAGACTGAATAGTGGTTATATGTGAACAGAGAGGGAGTGCGGTGCCAGTGTATACAGAATAAAAGATTTTTTAAAGTATTTCCAAGGGTTTTGTAAATTTCATGTATAATGCGGAATCCTTAGATGTTCGCTTCCGTATTCCTACTAAAGATTTATTTCTCTATTAAAAATGTTTTTATTATGTGGAATTTTATCAATTATTTTTAATTTATTATTTTCTGAAAGGTATGTGTTTAAGTTGTCATCTACATCTGAGCTAGAATCACATGAAAACTCTTTATAACTAATGTAATTTTCATCTCATTTTCTCAATCAGAAGAATTTTCAGACTTCAGTCAAAAACTGGTTCCTAAAAAACGTAAATTGTGGGGAATTAATTTAATTTCGATTTTTCAATAAATAGTGCAGATAATGTTTATAAATGAGGGTAAAAATAATATAATAATTGGATAAACTATGACAAACTATTGGGCTGTTGGATTTTTTTCTGAATGTAATTAGTATTTAAGCTCTTGTAGATGACACACGTGGAATAGCACCGTCGAGCAGTATGGAACCTTAAGACCTTTTTGTGAAGTTGGACACAACTGAAAAAGCATGTACATGCTTTTTCGTCTTATGAAAGTCACGACAAGAATTCAAATTGCAGTTTATATACAATACTATTACTAAATGTAGTCATAAGTTACTAAAGTCTTAAAATACCAATCCACCATTTTATCTTCTTCTTCTTAAAGTGCCGTCTTCTGTATAGAAGGTTGGCTACAACTTTAGCAAATCATTCTCTGTCCTTGTGCTATCATTAATTTAGTGAATTTAGACCAGTCCAATCTCATACATTTTTCAACCATGAACACTGTCTTCTTCACGGCCCTTTTTTCCTTCGATTTTGCCTTCCATTATTAGTCGAAGGAATTCGTATCTTCTACCTCTATAGATATGTCCTAGGTAACTTGTTTTTCGTTTTTTAACAACTCCTAAGTTTCCTCTGTCCACATTCATTCTACTTAAAACAGTTTCGTTGGGAATATGATCTTTCCATGGTATTCTGAGCATTCTCCGCATGATCCACATTTCAAAGGCTTCCAAACGTCGCATCGCACGGGCTCCCAACGTCCAGGCTTCACTTCCATACAAGATGATCGAGTATATATAGCTTCTTAGGAACCTGTATCTAATTTTTAGCGATAGTATGGGGTTGGTTAGTAAACTTTTCATTTTAATGAAAGTACTTCTTGCATTTTCTATACGGCAGCGTATTTCTGTTTCCGGGTTCAAATCTTCTGTAATCCAACACCCTAGGTATTTGAACTTGTTGACTTGTTCTATTTCTTTATTATTCACAATTATTCTAGAATTCACATTTGTGTTTTTGAAAAAAAAATTGTTTTTGTTTTTAAGGTGTTTATTTTAAAACTTACGGCATCTTCCTCTCTCGTTACAGCTTCAATAAGATTTTGAAGTCCTTCTTGACTATTGACCAATAAAACGGTGTCATCTGCATACCGTATACGAGGGCTGCCTTTTATATTTCGGGATTGGACAACCCTAGTGGTGCAATCTGACAACTGACAGCTGTATCGTAAAGTTTGACATTTTTGAGGTTACACGTACTCAGAACGTTTTGACATACGAACGCTATGTGTTATTTATAGTAACTTAAAGGATTCATCTCGTCCAAAAATGGAATTAAATAGTGAAAATTTTCGTGCGATTATTTTTTAAAACTTTCGACGTTGATTAAGTCAGCAAGAGTGCATGGATGAGCTTAATTTAATTTTTGGCGATGAAACTCCATCAAGGACCACTGTTTATGGTATGGTGAATTCAATCGAGGTCGTAGTTCACTCCAAGACGAATTCCGTGAAGGTCGTCTAAAAACAGTTGTTGATGCTGTGCACGAACTGATATTGCAAGATCGTCATGTGACCTATCGTGAGATTGAGTCAACTTTACACATTAGTGGCACCAGCATACATTCAATATTGCATAAACATTTGAAGGTAAAAACAAAATTGTTCGCGTTGGATCCCACACAATTTGTCAATCGTTCAAAAAAAGGCTCGTGTCGATTGGTCGAAAGAAAAGCTCAAAAAATACGATCGCGGTGCTGCAAAACACGTTTATGACATAGTGACAGGTGATGGATCGTGGATTTACGCGTATGAGCCCGAAAGTAAACAGCGGTCGACTGTATGGGTGTTTCAAGATGGGCCGAATCCAACAAAAGTTGTTCGCGCACGAAGTACTTCCAAGCAAATGATCGCCTGTTTTTTCGGAAAAACTGGACATGTCGCAACCGACCCACTAGAACAACGCAGAACAGTCATTTCTGAGTGGTACACAACCATTTGTTTGCCAGTTGTCTTCCAAGCAATGAGGAAAACCAACCGCTGAAGACGGATCACTTTTCACCACGACAATGCGAGCTCTCACACATCGGCTCAAACAACTGCATTTTTGACCACTCAAAACATCGATTTGATGAGTCATCCGCCGTATAGTCCTGACTTGTCAGCAAATGACTTTTTTGTATTGCCGTACGTAAAAAACAAATTGAGAGGTCAACGTTTTTCGACACCTGAAGAAGCGCTGGTTGCGTTTAGAATGCAGGTTTTGGAGATACCTGAATCAGAGTGGAAAAAGTGCTTCGACAATTGGTTCAAACGCATGCAAAAGTGTATAGATCTTCATGGGGGATATTTTGAAAAAAAAAATAAAGCGATTTTCGATGATTAACATTTGTTCTCTAATCCCGAAAAATAAAAGGCAGCCCTCGTATTATTTACAAACCTTCCGTTCACGTTTATGCCTTTTTGGACGTTTTCGAAAGCTCTCTGAAATATATTTTCTGAATATACGTTAAACAGAGTTGGGGAGAGTATACAACCCTGTCTTACTCCTCTTTTGATAAGAATCCTGGTGGTCAGTTTATCTTCGAGTCTAATAGTACTGTTTGCTGCCAATATTTAATTATATTTATATCTTTGTTCGTAGAGTAAAATGATTAGTTCAGTATGCCTCACACTATCAAAGGCTTTTTCATAATCAATGAAACATAGATGAACGTCTTGGGATTGATCTTTACACTTTTGGAGTATTACCATAAGCCCAAATGGTGCTTCTGTAGTTCCAAAACCCAAACAGAAGCCCAATTGTTTTATAATTATAACTATATTACAAAGGAACAAATTATTAAACAATATTATATGAAGAGTTTAAATACCCGTGAAACTACATTTCTCTATGATGACCTTCCTTCTCAACAAACTATTCGTTCTTCTACTGATATTCTTCGTAGCATTTGTCAAAATTGGGGATTAATATTAGTACAATACTCCTGGATGGTGTCTTCCAAAGGTTAGATGTTTCTGATCAGTCTCTGCTCATAAACTGTTTGTTTAAGGTAACCTCAAAAGAACTAAACGAAAGAAAATAAATCTGGCGATCGGATTGGCAAATAATTTTCCCAGTGGTACCCTATAACTATGGAAAATTCATTCATTGCTGTACTTTTATCGTTTGAGATAGTAGTGCACCATCAAGCTGATACCATAAATTTCGTGTAATGTTTAAGAGCAAATTTTCATAATCTCAGTTAGTTCATTCCCCTAAAGAAATATGGTACAACTATTTGATTATCAAACAATTCACACCACATATTGTTCTTAAATATCATGCCATTCTATTACAATATGGGTATTTTCTTGAAACCACAATTTTGGTTCCGTTTGAAGTAAAAGTTGGTTTGTCTGTCTATAAAATTATGTACGGAAACTGGATATCTTCTTCTGCCTTGCCTTGAAACCAGAATAGAAATTCTGTACAAACATCAAATTAACGTTCCTTTAACGTGTTTATAAATTTAGGCTTGCAAGCTCCAATTCTTTTTAGTAGTATGTTTCTAATGCTTTCTCTTCTATAGGTATACGTATCTCTTGTTATTCTGCTAATATTAGCAATGTCCGTTTGTTCAACAACACCTAGACAAAGACTGACTTAAACATTCTTATGGTCCTCACTGAGAGTATGTGGTATTTCAAACTGATTTCTTAATACAGTTGTATAAAGAATGTTTTTTCTGGATGCCATTTACTTAAAATTTCTATCTGTATGGAGGGTTTTGCCCAAATATCACTTATCATATTTTTTCTTGAAGAAATAACATGGCTTGTTTTTACAGTGTAAAATATTTTTTAGTTTGACACTTTAGTAGTTCCTATGAGTGTCATGGCCAACTTATGAATTTAATAAATAAATTATTCAATAGAAGAATGTTGTAAAAATTCAATAGAAAAATTACTGAAAACCTGCCTTGCAACAGAACATGTGAACTTATTTAAAATATGACTTCGCGATGAGTGTAAATACAATAAGTCGGATTTGGTCAAGTTATCGTTTAAAAAAATTTCCTTGGTCAAATAAGGAAAAAACGAACTGTGCTCTAGATGGTTAAAATCTAGGTAGAATGATATTAGCAACAAATGTTTCAGCAAAATTTTTTGAAAATTCGGCCAAAATTTGCAATTTTTGTCATTCTTTAAAAAACAAATCTGGCAAGTATGAAAAGTATCTTGCTGAGAGTTGTCGGCATCATTTTTGTTTCAAGTGTAAGCACAACCGAGTGGCCTAGTCAAAATTTACCTACGCTTTTAATAAAAAAGTTTCCTATATGTAAAGCCAAACAGCCGAAATAGTAGATTAAGAAAGTTGTGGACTAAATGAAAATAGTTTGTAATTGACGTTGTTACTCTGCTAATAGAGCATTTTTAGTACATCGGATTATAGTGCAATACTTCGGTACATTTACCTAATTAAAATAAGAAGTTTATTATAGTTTAATGACTTACCAATTATTTAAAACAATAGGAGTAATGCCAACTTACTTACCTGAAACAGAAACATAAAATTATTAACTTTAATTAAAAATTTCGAGCTAGGAAAAATCTATAAATATAGATTTTTTGTTCTTATTTTCAAATTATCCTTATAACATTAGTTACTTAAGTTTATCAAATTTCATTTAGGAAAGACTAAACGCAGTGTAATTTGAAATATGTTAAGGCAATACGATACAAGAGACAATCTTAAACTGCTAGTTTTTCATCTTCATTTCGTTATAAATATTAGGGGCCATTAATTTCGTGTAGAAAACTGGTTCAATGTTTCTACACACTCGTAACAAATATCTGCCGCAGGCGCAGTCCTCAACGATATATTTTATGTTTCCCCTTCCTCTTTCCTGTATGTTGTTGGAATACAAATTTATACTCGATGGATTGCCCGAATCTACTCCACAGTGAATACCGCGAAGTGTGATATGAGTTGCATAAGCATTTATTCAGTTGGATTTGTACTTGTACAGATATTTTTATCACACAAATTCCCTGAATAATAAAACGTATTTTTCTGTTTTAAATGCTTGAAAATGATTATTTAAATAATTGGTCAAGTGCCAGTTGGACTCGCATACTAAGGTTAAGGTGGTACGGAACTACCACCTTCAAGATTCTAATATTCCAGTTTCAGACAATCAGGGAATGAGTGCATTTTCTTATATTTGCCCTAATATCTTTTAAAGGAAGCGTTTCAAATTTATAACAAATATAGTCTTTCATTTTCCACACATAGACTTTTTATTTTATCTGCTTCAGGATTCGCTTGATTTTTATAAGAATACATACGTATTTAATTTTCTAATTTGGCCCACAAAAATTGACATTAGAGTTTTATTTTACTAATAAACTTTCAGGGAAGCTCTTTATAATCTACCGTCTCAATTTTGAGGCTCTGTAGATTGGAAGATATAGGGCAAAATAGGTCAAGTTTTAAATTATAAATTATTAAATATATAATTCAAAATATTTAAAAATACAAATAAAATATATATAGCCTTTTATCTGATATGATGCGTTCGAAAATTCAATTTTTATTTTCCACTTAATTGTATAATTTGTCCCTAAAATTACTATGGGGGTTTTCTTATAAATTTCAAGTGAGCTCCAGTACACCTAATTATTTTCAAAATTTTAGGTAGTATGGTTTCGGAAATAAAGCGAGAAATGAGAATTTTTTATCTTTATGTTAATATCTTGTAAACAATTAATTTTAAAAATATGAAAAATATGTATTTGTATTCCTCATAATATAAACCCTTTCATTTGATGTATTGCATGATGCGTTAAAAAAATTTTTTATTGGCCCCTAATATTAATATCAGGGATTTCTTCGTATTTTTCCTGTATTCAAAAATATTTAGGTCTTATAGTTTGGGGAATAAAGGGGGTATGGGTAATTTTTGAAATATTTTTTTTTAAATATATTTTAAAATATTTATTTAAAAAAATAAAATTAGTATTCGTCATAATGAGCCCTGTGAATTTATATATTACTTGATCCGTTAGAAACAATTATAATTTTTTTTTATTTAATTCTATAATTTGCCCCCAAAATAAATATTAGAGGTTTCTCTTTATTTTTCCTGTAAAGTTCGCGCAACGATCTATATTTCCTATTTTTTTCAAAATTTTAGGTTTAGTAGTATCGGAGATCAGGGGGGGGGACAGTTGATTTTTTTAGTTTTTCCCCCCAGAAGTACCGCGAAAATCAAAATTTCTTCATTTACGATATGTACTTCTGATTGGGCCACCAAACTATACACTGATGCCTCTTCTGTCCAGTAGTTTAAGAGGAAATTGCTGTGATGTGACAGAGGCAGAAATCCGGAGTGATATTATAAGAGTATCCGTATATTGTATATACGGAACCCTAAAATCATACGTCTAATTATTTTCAATTGCTCACGATTACTATGTAGATTTAGACGTTTGTGTAGAAATTATTGACCAATTTATAAGCAACAAAAAATCGCAAGTTTGCTATTAAAGTAAACTCTATTAATTTACTCACGGTAGCGAACAAGCCTGGAGTCTTTACCGACCATTAGGAGCTGCAGTTCCCAAACGTAGATGTGAACCATTGCTCTAAATACTAAAAAACGATCAGGAAATGTTCCCGATTTCTTGAAATTGAAAAGAGAGCTATATCTTGTATTAATATGATGTATTTGTTAGCGAATATTTTCAAGAATGGCTATTTCAAAGTAACAGTGGGATAGCTGATCAATAAATTGTATACGTCTACAAACGGTTTACCTCAGGGCTCAATTTTGCCGTCACTTTTTAATAAGTTACATGTCCACCACTGACTTATAAAAATACTGATGCAATAGCCTCCTAGTGTAAGACCATTAAAAAAGAACTATCGATCTGGAAAATCTTAATCACTGTTAGGAGAGCTAGAGGCAGCCCTAATCCCACTTAAGCGTCAAATTTTGTGGGAAAAATTTAAAACATAATCGTTATCCAATAAAAACTGAGCAATGCGGTTAGGCCCAAAACTATAAAGTTCACGCCGCTGTCCTCATTTGAGACCAGTGCTAGTATTGTATTCTCATAATACTCTGGACTAAATGCTATGTACAAGACTAAAATGGCAAAAACCTATATCGGGAAATAAGGACCTTAACTCTACCTCTTCTAATTTATATCACTAATCAGTCCAGTTGATCCGACCATCCCTCTTGCTGGCATGCAAATATAGGGCCGATTCAGTAATATCAGAACTTGTCACGCCAGCTATAATGAAGGCTTACGCAAGTGGGTATCTCTGGCATCCCCAGTGTAACCGTGGAGCACCTAGCTGACAGTTAGAAGAGAATACCCAAATAAAAAATTCCAGGGAACTTGGGAAGACCTTTCGACTTATGATCCGAAGATACAACTACTAATACTTTTGCAAATCTTTTTTTTTTGTGCTTTTTTACTCCAACTTTAATTGTTTATAACTTGGATAATTGTTAGTTATGTACACATATATAGACATATTTGGTATTTTATTTTTACACTTACATATTTAAATATTTATATAATCTTATTTTATTTTTGCCTATTAAACACAAACTCAACGTTTCTTCAAATTACAATGAATGAAACGGCTTTGATATAAACTCAACACTTGACAAAACATTATAATGAGTATGATCTGACACTTCAGAAACTCGCTTTTAGATAGTTTGCCTCGTCTCTAAGGCAAGAAACTCTCAAAACAAATCTGTCAAAACAAAACAAACAACAAAGGCATTATTATTATGTTCTTAGTGCGATACGATATCGACATGATCTTGACAGCTTTTGGTTGGACGTTTGTCAATATCTTCAAACTCTTTAATACTGTCTGACGAGGTTTAATTTTTTTTTTTCGTTTTAGTAACTATTTTTCATACGTTCAATTTTCCTTTTATCTTTCTTGCGTTTGTTTTCCTTCTTGCAGCTTAATTTTCGTAAAAGATTTTATTTTACAGTTCTTTGTTTTTTTTTATATATTTCTTCAATGATTATAGTGGAATACCTTCTCCAAAGCCTATTGAAGTGTTGGAAATACATTTTCAGTACCCTCTATATCATAACAAAATCCTTATAACCCGGTGTAGACATAACTTTCCGTACCCGTTTTAACAAGGACAACTAATTTATTTTCATGGTCTTTTTAAAATAGGTCCTGAGATATTTCGCTCATTCCTGATTCTTTAAATCTGATTTTCGGCATAGCTTCGTCCAGATAGCTTATGACTATGAGTCTAGCAAACTAGTTTTTGCATATTATCTTAGAGTACTTACTGTCAAATATGTATATTGCACTACCTCAAATAACAGGGACATGTTGAAATTAAACAATTTTAATAGATTGTCTTCTAAATGCTAGCATATTCTTGATTGTTTTTGTGTTCTTGGGAAATAACACCACAATCGAAACAAAAATTTGTATTTTTAAGGAAAATCCAAACGTTTCCAGGTCTATTCTGACCTCGTTTTCAATTTCTTTAGACATGTATTGAAAATATAAAATGTAAAATGAAAGTTTGATATATGACATTTAAGTTGACATAAGAAAAATTGGTTGATTCTATATATACAGGTAGCATAAAAAATTCTAAAGATCATGTATTACAGTTAAACAGCTTTCAAGTTGGAAGAACTTAAAAGAGTTGTCTTTAGAATTTATAAGTGGTGCTCCTAGGTACGACCTTGAGTAAGAAAACTATGATCAAAGATTTCTTTTAGAAAAACCGTATAAACTATCCCGATACTGGGTTGTTCAAACGGAAATAGCCATTACTAAATTCTTCCCTAATTATCGGTAACCAGATTCGATTGAATTCTACAGGAGTAGAGACGGTACAATCGTCTTTATTCCAAAGAATTAACGCAGACTCTTTTATTTTTCGTTTGTGTTATGTTGTTCTTTGTGAAGTATACTTTGAATTGTCAAATTGTATTTTATGGTCTAGGTTCACAATTTTCGATTTTTCAAATTGTATTCATTAATTCGTACGTTTAATGGTCTCGATGTTTCTCCAAATTAAAATTTATTGCATTCGCAAGGCATCTTGTACATGTCGTTTTTTGAGTTCTGAGTTTTGTTGTTTGGTTTTGTTTTCTATATTAGTCATTTCAGTGTATTTCTTGTTTTGAATGCTGTTTTGACATTAAGTCTGTTGCCCACTCTTTTCAATCTTTCTGAGACCCTGTATCTATAGAGTAGTTATAACTACACTGTGGTTGTCTTGTGTAGTGGTGTTGCTAAGAGAAGTTCCGGGTTGATTTCGATGTTTTGTTTGCTGTTCAAGTCTGTTTAACTCTTTGTTGATAAATTTTGTAGGGTAATTGGTTCCAGTAAGAAAATTTTTATAATTGTCTTTTCTTTGTTGAATTTGTTATCATTAGAACAGTTAGTGTTTGCTCTATCATATAATGACTTAATAATACCCAAATTTCAATTCAAATGATCCGAATACAGTAAAGAGATGTGTTATTAGGTCATTATATGATAGAGCAAAGACCAACTGTTCTAATGATAACTATCTTATATCAAAGTGGTACTTAGGACGCCACTTATAAATTCTAAAGACAACTCTTTCAAGTTCTTCCAACTTAAAAGCTGTTTATCTGTAATATATGACCTTTAGAATTTTTTGTGCTAACTGTTTACATAGGTTCAACAAATTTTTCTTATGTCAACTTAAATATCATATATCAATCTTTCATTTTGCATTTTTAAACGACTTCCAAAAAGGAGGAGGTTATCAATTCGTCGCGTATTTTTTCATTTTTTCGCTTTTTTTTGTATGTATGTTACCTGATTTCTTCTCCTGTGGTGCACCGTTTTGAATGAATATGGTCTTGTTTAATAGAGTATATATCCGGATTGGTGTAACTTCCAATTTTGGAAAAGAATTCTATTAGTAAAGTGATAAAATTTGTGAATGAACACATGCGTGCATGGAAATCGACCAATATCCCTAATATTTTAGTCGGTTTTTCGGTAACTCCTTATGGATGTGTATAGTTTTTTAACGTTTAATCTATTAAGGAAGATCCTTTTAGGTGATCTCATATACTTTTCTGCGACGTGCAACTTGCAGTTTTGCAGAAAATCGCCGAAAATTCCAAAATTCTTATCAAAAATTTCATCGAAATGACATTTCCTCATAAATATTTTAATTCCAACGTATTAGTACGGGAATTTTAGGCACTGGAAGTTTTAATTGCGAATTTGAAAATTTTCTTTGTCCATCTCAAGCATATAAGTAGTAAAGCATAGTATTTTCAGTTCCTTAAATCAATGAGTACCAAACTCGATTTGTTTGTATACCAGGCAAATACCTATTTAAATGCAAATTTTTCCATTTTGCGAAGACGGTGCTTTTGGTTGTCACATTCTCCCGGCCTAATAGAAAATTCAGTGACAACACATGTCAAACTTTAAACTGCTATTTGGTACGTTTATACACAGGGTGTTTAGTTATAGCAAACAAAATCACAAAGTAAAGTGATAGAAGGAGTTGCATTTATATGCAGATTGAAATATAGGACGGACCAGAATGATAGTGGTCCGTAGGCAGCCGTATATACAGGATGGTTGGAATATAGGGTCGACTGGACGTTTGGTGGTATAAAAATGTTGGAAAAAATGTGAAATTAAAATTATATAGGGTGATTAAAAAACTGTTATATGATGTGGACATAAGCAAATCATATACAGGATGGTTGACATATATGCTGCAGTTGAATTATATTTATACAGTGTGATTAAAAAATTATTTCTTTTATAGCCCATAAGAAGTTGCATAAAGTGTGGAGAGGAATTAATGTTACACAGGACGATAAGATAAAATGTAAAAAATGAACTAATTTATGGGCTAGCCCACAAGGAGTTATATACTATGGTTGAAATATAGGACGGATTTGACTCCGTAAATATGGGATGGATTCTACTCCGTCCTATAGAAGGCAGCTAACAAATTTATGCTTGTCCGTGGGCAGTCGTATGTACAGGATGGTTGGTACATAGGTTGGAGTGGAATTATCTATAGTTATACAGGGTTGTCAAAAAAAGTTGAAAAAAGTTACATGGCATAGTCCATAAGTACATTTTGTTCGTAAAGATTTACCTGTCAATTTAAATGAGAAAGTATCACTGTGTAATGTTGGGAATGTTACCTGGCTCTGTCTATTAAGGTTATACATACAAAATAAAAAATAAAGAATGAAAACTACCTGAGTTCAAAAATACTAAAAAGTTGAAAATAGAACATTTTTAAAAAATATATAACCGACTTCTACCTATAACTAAAAAGCCAAAAATAATTATAACAAAATACAAATCTAGCAAATAAATAACACATTCAATGTTGTTAGGTACCTACCCAGGAAGTAAAAAATGTAAACATTAAAAGGTGCTCATTCTGTACAAATTAATTACCTACCAATCTGGTATATTTTTGAAGTCGATGCCAAGCAACAATCAAGTTTGATGAATTAGTAGATAAGTACGCAATGAAGATTTTAGATTTGCTTGGCACCGGCTTCAAAATATACTAGATTGGTAGGTAATTAATTTGTACAGAATGAGCACCTTTTTATGTTTACATTTTTTACTTCCTGGGTAGGTACCTACCAATCTACCTACCAACATTGAATGTGTTATTTATTTGCTAGATTTGTATTTTGTTATAATTATTTTTAGCTTTTTAGTTATAGGTAGAAGTCGGTTATATATATTTTTAAATGTTTTATATGTTTTCAATACATGTTTAAAGCCATTGAAAACGAGGTCAAAATAGACCTTGAAACGTTTGGTTTTTCCTTGAATAAACAGATTTGGGTGTTTCGTACACATAAAAATAATTTTAATAGGCTCCAGTCAAAAATATACGACTTCAAGATCAATGTCGACAGGTTATGCATAAGAAGTTTTTTTGAATTAAGTTTCCATGGAACTGTAACTAGTAACTGAACATTTAGAAAACCTACATTGGCGCAGTACGTACCTTAATATATGTATACCAGAGCAGTAAGAACAAAATACACATTTATATTTTCTAAACTTAGGCACTAAATACTATATTTGATAAGATAATGTGCTCAATAGGGCTAAAGGCTGGGATAAATCATAATTGCCAATTAAACAAAAAAGAATTACTTTATCAGATTGGATATATGACTTAAGATTGTCTGTGTTTCAGCATCGTACCTTTGCAACCCACAGATGTTTCAGAGGAGGATCAAGCTAGCGTTATAACTTCCACTTCACAGCAACTCAGATACAGACAAGACACCGAAGAAGACGATGGTAGCAATCCCTCTTCTCACGCTTAATTATTACCGATGATTTAAAGCCATATTTTACTCCATTGAGACTGAACGTCATTCTTGTTTAAAATTCCTCTTGGAAATCAATAATTTCTTGTATATTTTAGGTATTTGTTTAATCGCGTATATTTTATTATTTTTTATATGAAGAAAGAAATCGGTATATTGCGAATAATGCTGATAGACCAGTAGAAAATGGAAACAATTTATAAATACAACGGCGTTTTAACAAAAATATATTAAAACGTTTAGACAAAACGAGTGTAAGTGGAGATCTAATAAATTTTGACGAAAATGATTTCAAGAACAAAAAAACAAACAGACTGAATGTCCAATATATGCAACGGTCCATTTAAATTTGTCGTGATTATTAAACAAGGGATTTTTGTATTTTATTTACAATTTCTTATATTTCTGGAAATAGTTACCAATCTCCTACTTCCGAGTCATCTGTTCTGGTTTAGGAATAGAAAACAATCCAAGGCCTCCAAATTTATAGAGTAAAGTATGCGAAGAGGCAATTTGGACGTTAACTCAATGATTTGGATCATAGTGATAACGTACAAGTGAACTGGTACATTGTCACGATGAACCAAACCGTCCTTTTCCGCCAAACGCTGCAGCAAGCAAATTCGCATAATTATAGATAGTGAAAATTATTCCAATCACAATTCAAAAAATTGACGGTAGTACCCAAGTGGGAAGTGATGAACACCTGTTCAGTTATGAATCGATATAAACATTCCGCTTTACTCCAAAAAGTTCAATAATATATCCCTTACGACGCCTTTTTTGTTCCATTCAGGGTCACCACAGCACCCAATTGGAGCATAATTTTCTCATGTCGAAATGCTCAGTCATTACGCCACATTGACACTCTTTTTGGTTTTACATTTTTAGTTCAGTATCAGATCGTGGAAAAATTCGAGTCACGTGAGTTCCTGATATTGTTCCTATAACCAACAAGTTGTGAGCTATTCCATCTCAAAATTGCATTCAAACCGGTTTATATGATTTAGTCCCTTTCCTCAAACTGTTTTATTGTAAGGACCCACAATTTCCTTATTTTCTCTTCAGTTTCTTCACTCTTTCTGCCATTGTTGCAGGTTTTAATATTACTATTATTTTTCTTAAACATCGTTATTATATATTTTGTATTCATCTCCTTTCTTTGTAGCCCTTATTACTTCATCCTTGAATCATGTTTTGCTGCCACAATCCGTCCGACCTCTTTAACATTTTCAGGGCTCCCACTTGATTCATGATGTGGACAACATTTATATTAATTAGCATAATAGTATAAAATGGTTTTACTCTTAACTGTTTAACAATCAGTTCTCAACTCCAAGACAGTTACGCTTAAATTAGTTTATTGTAATTTGCTGGTCAAATGAAGGCAGCAAATTTTTTGATCTTGCTTCGTTTTAGTCAAAATCCAACAGGGCTCCAGTTATACTCAAAAGCAGAATTGGCTCTCTTCACTCGTTACTAACAAAATTAATTTCTTTTTCCAAATCGACTGCTCTACAGATTGTTGTCAATATAACCGCTTTATTTCATTGCTGTGATACTGCATATCGGTGATGTAATATAACTATAGAATTTCGAATATTCAGTGGACATAAAATTTAAGTAATTTGATATAGGTTATATTCAAAGTTATAATCGAAGAAGATGCAATGATAATTTATTGAACATCTTTTCAAATTTTTCCATCTTAGCGAAAAATTTGTAAAAAATTTGTTATTTTTAAATCACAACTGTTATGTAATTTTTCAATCTAAGCTGCTTATTTCATCAAACTTCCTGTTGTCTGTTGGAGAGGTTTTTTGCAGGCTAAACAGATTTTAGCATTCTGTTACTTAGTATAAAATTATACTTTTGACAAGCTGTAAAATTAGTTATTTTACTAGCAATAAACTATGTCTTGTTAATATGCAAATACAGTCGGTCGGTTCTTGGCCATTGCCTTTTCTACCTCTTTGGCTTAGGCAAATAAGTTTTGCCATATATAGAACTACTAAAAAGGAGAATTTAAACCTACCCATATTATTCCTTTTCCTGTTATTTTATGTTTTACGTATTGGTCTAAGAACAAATGGCATATTTTTCTTGTTTCACATAACAAATGTCAGTCAGTTAAAGAAATGCATTAGGATGCCAATAAAATTTATCCGTATGGAGATGTTCAATTTTGTACCTTTTAATTTGTGTCCTATGTAAGAACCTTTTTTCAATTTGTGAGTCAAGACAATTCTGAAGGATTCTGTCGAACTTCTTCATGGACTGTTCTATAAAATATGTTACGTCAGTTTTAGCTATAAAGAAGTTTTATTGGCCTTTATTTAGAAAACTTTTTATTTCTTCTATACTTATCTGACTATTTGCTTTAATTTCTGTTTGTCTTTACTGTCACTTCATTTTAGTTGTATGCCTTCTTTTCCTCACAGGTTTCAGTTTCATACTTTAAGTATTCCTAAGTTCCTATCTGTTATTTTCTTTTGAAACCAGCTTTTTGGAATCGATCACTTAAAATTTTCAATGAGTAAAATGTGTTTTAATTTGTTCGTATAGGTACATATATTATTTTTGATTACACTCACTTTTGTGACCATCTACATTTCTCTAAATATAAATAACTTTCGGTGAAAAAATTGTCAAAGCTTCCTCAAGATTTGCATAAGTGTTTCCGCTTTAATTTGTCTCATTTTTCTTGCTACTGAAAATTTTGAAAATCAACTATCCCCAGAATATTGATTCTCAAATGGAAAATTAAATTATAATATTCCCGGTAGCAACAGTGTGTAGATCCAAATTTGAATTTTGACTTGGTTAGAAACATCACCGATATTACTTGATGAATATTATATATTTTAATAATCTTCTTATTTATTGCTTTGTTTAGTAAAATAATATATAATAAATGAGAACAAGTTTCTCGACATTATAAAGTTTTATTGTCTTCTAAACGTTGTTTGTGGCATATGTTTTTTGGGCAATAACACCACAATCGAAATAAAACGACATATATTGAAGGAAAACCAAACGTTTCAAAGTCAATGGCTTTGAGAACGAAGTTAGAATGGACTTTGAAAATTTTGGTTTTCCTTCAATACAGGTCGTTTTATTTCGATTGTGGTGTTATTATAAAGTTTTTTTGAAAATATGCGTCGGACTTGGTAGTAAGACTTATTTACTACCTTCCAGGTTCCTTATAACGCCCCCTCCCACACCAAGGTCAATCCACATAACTTCAAAAAATTTGATCAATCCACATAACTTCAAAAAATTTGCTTGATTTAGCACCCTCCCCATAAATTTGGAACTGAGCAGAACACTGATGGACTAGATAAATCCTCGAATGGCGGCTAAGATTTTAAACCTTCAGGAATAGTGGTCGACCCCCACACAAGAAGGAAAACTGAATTGAAGCACATCAACACGAACTGGATGCGTATGGCACATGACCGAACACAGTGAAAGCTTTAAAAGAGGCCAGGGGTATATGTTTGTTTGTTAAGGCCGTTATTGTAATTTTAACACATTTGAGGAGAGTGGAATACACATTATTTTTTCAAATGGGAAAGGTTATGGGGTTATGTTGGTCAATTTAAGTCAGGCGTTCCGGGGTAATGAAATTTCAAACTTTTACTAGACTGATTAAAGATTTACATCTTTAAGTTACCAATCGATAAATCGACTTTAACTTGACTAAAGTACTTGATAAATATATTTTGTTATTTCTGTGCTATTCTATTCTTTTGGTTCGATCGAAGCCATTAAAAAAGGAGATACCTAAGTACATCGTAGTTATAGATAAATAGTATCCAAAATTTGAGACAGCCCAATAGTAGTCAGCCATTATATGCCGAGCCCATCTACCTTAGTACCTCTGCTCTATCATTTGTATGCTCTGGAAAAATTGTTTTTCGCTATACGATCCAAGATTATCTGGAAATTGATCAGGGTGACTGTGGAGGTAGTACAATTTGAGGGACATATTACATCCTAAGTTCTTGGAGTTCTCTAGCATGTCATTTACAATTTGTGAGTAGTTATTTGACCTGTGATTTCCGAGAAACTCCACGCAGTGCTTTCCATATCGTTCATTGAACTTAAACAATGACAATCGTTTATTATGTTCTTATCTGTGGGCCATTGAAAATTCTGGCTTTTATATTTTAAATGGTCAGATCAGGAATTTTTCTTGTTATATAAGCAAAACATTACCGATTTTGATCTAGCGCCTTAACAAATTCTCTTGATGTGCACGGGGCGTAACATACCTACGACTTTTATCTCTTGAAACAAATGCTGGGTTTATAATATTCTGTTTTCCAACTTCCCATCGTGTTAGGTATGAGGCAATCTCTTTTTTCCCATTGTTGTCTATCCCACAGACAATAAAAACATGGGTATTTGATGTCCTAATAAAGAGTTGATCATTTTTACATCAACACAAATACTCAATCGGTATTCGTTTAATTTTATTTTGTCTAGTACGAATGCAATATTGTGATACTCTTCCTTTAGGTAATTTTGTTGAATGAGCAAGGGGAATGTTACCATTGTGTAAACATACAATGTCTCGTTTAGAAGTCGGTATCTCTAATGAGACACCATTCATTTGGCTGATAATCTGAAAAATTAGTTTTGAGGATAAAACCTTGGACATCAGAGCAAAAAAAATATCATTCTAGTAATGAAAAAAAGGTAGCAGGTCTTTCTTGTACGATAGAACATCACTTTTGTACCTTTCGCCAACCAGTCTTTTTCTTTAAATCTCGAAGCCAATACTTGCATATATTCAGTAGGTAGCTCAAGATCTCTTATGAAATCATTCAATTCTTCTTGACTAATAGGTTTTGGTTCTGTAGATGCTATGTTTTCGAAGTCACTGTCGCTACTCTATTAAGGATTTTGTCAAATGGTGGTTCACGGGTAGGACAGAATGTTGGAACAGTTCCCCGGAAAGTGGTAAATGTCTTTTAGTCGATTCTAAGTTTGGATAAATTTTGTTATCGTTAATGCCACGCAAATTTTTTGTTCTTTCCATTGCATGGGTTCTCTGAATCTCTCATATGATTTCTTTGACTGCTGACCTATTGTCTCAAGTGTTCAATACATTTTACAAACAATTTGAGGTATCCACGGCTTGCATTTATCCATAATTTTTTAATCAAAATAAGAAAAATCTGCACTTTTTACAAAATCTGGTATAGGTTTTCTCTAGGTATTTTTAACTGTGTATTCACCACAAATGTAATATGAGACATTTGACTCAATTTATTTATAGAAATGTACCGATAAGTTCGCAAACGGAGGGAATGAAAGTACTGATTGTAGCCAATTTTCAAAAATCATCTTGAAAACAATCCTTATATCCTCAGATCAGATCAGAAGCAGAATAATAAAACGTTCTAACCAACCAAAACTCATGAGACTGACGAAATCAACACAACAGTTGTTAAATCTACTAATTTCTGTATATATATAGGGTGAGATTTTTTGATGATTAGTATGGGGATCTCGGAAACTAGCGGAGATAGAGCAATGGTTAAATTGGGAAAGATTTGCAGTTTAACTGGCCCAATTTAATGACACTTTAGGTTTTTTGTAAAAAGTCATGGCTTACTAGATATTTTGACAAAATGAAATTCTGTCGATTTAGTCAAATCCCTCTAGCTCCTTTGTTTTTGATTTTATAAAAAAGTGTAAATATCAAAATTAAAGGGAATTGTATTCCGAATATGATTGTCATGTCCTCGTTTGCGTTACAGATCTCGTTTTCGAGATATGACACAAACTTATCTTTTTTTGAACGGAAACCATAGTTGGCTATGACCTCAAAAAATCGGACATTTTTAGAGCTTTTCAACGATATAATACTCGATATAGTTATTCATAAAAATAACGGAGTTATGGATGCTTTTCTATCTTATTTTTACTTTTAACGTAGGTAGCCACGAAACAGATTGTTTTCACTTTGACGTTTCCTCATTTGAGAATAATTCCACTAGTAGTGCTGAACTGACAGTCGATATTGACAAGTTTTAGTTTTCGCGATAAAATGGAATATTCTAACGAAGAAAACTGAATATGGTGGAATGTTATATCATATGCCATAAAAATTCAGTTCGTGCAGCTGAGGAATACTTTCATAGATATTTTAATCGTCGTCAACCTGCTCTATGTACATTTAAGAGGCTTTACGATAGTTTACGCAAATATCTTTTACTAACCCACCAAAGGAACGTAATCAAATTAACGAAGCAGCACAAATAAATGTTTTGGCAATGGTAAATCAAAATCCATCTACATCAACTCGTGAGATTGCGGCAGAAGCTGGCACATCTCAACGAACAGTAGTTGCTGGTGACGAACATCGACGTATTTTCTTTTGTACATGGTTTAGAGACATATGCCTTGACAATCCAGTTTCCATTAAAGGTGTTATGGTCAGATGAAACTAGATTTACTAACACGGTATGTTCAATAGACATAATGAGCATATCTGGGCTAAAGAAAACTCTTTCCTTGTACAATAAAGACGACCCCAGATAAAATTTTGTTTCAATGTTTGGTGTGGTATCATCTATGACGAATCACTTACGAGGAGCGCTGCTTGCATTTCTTGCAATACACTTTTCAAGACATGTTGCATAATTTGAATTTGAGAACTCGTTTAGAAATTGAGTGGTTCCAATATGATGGGGCACCTGCTCATAACTCGTTATTAGTAAGACAACACTTAGATAATATCTATCCAAACTCTTGGATAGGAAGAAATAGCCCACGCGAATGGCCACTCCGGTCTCCCGATTTGGCAGTTATAGACTTCTAGTTATGGGGTGCGTTAAAAAAAAGTATACAAAAGACAGTATGAGACAGTTGGTGTTCTAAGGGAGGCGGTATTACAAGCAATTGAAGAAATTGATAGGCGTTCTGTGAGGAAAGCGGTAATGTCAATCTTAAAAAGATGCAATTTTTGTCTAAATAACAATGGTGGACTTTTCGAACATAAATTGTAACCATTATTATGTAGTATAATTTCTTAAGTTTTTAGTAAGTACCTACTTATTTAGTTTTTTCGTTTTATCTGATACACCTAATAAAAAAATCGTTCAATGTTTGTTGGAATAGTTATTAATAAATCAATCTATTTCATGGCTAACTTCCTTAAAAGTGAAAATAAGAGAGACAAGCATCCGTAACTCCGTTATTTCTATGAATAACTATATCGAGTACTATATCGTTGAACAGCTCTAAAAATGTCCGATTTTTTAAGATCATAGCCAACTATGGTTTCCATTGAAAAAAGATAAGTTTGTGTCATATCTCGAAAACGAGAGCTGTCACGCAAATGAAGACATGACAATCATATTCGGAATACAATTCGCTTCAATTTTGATATTTACACTTTTTTATAAAATCATAAACAAAGGAGCTAGAGGGATTTGACTAAATCGACAGAATTTCGTATTTTCAAAATATCTAGTAAGCCATGACTTTTTACAAAAATCCGAAAGTGTCATTAAATTGGCAAGTAAAACTGCAAATCTTTCCCAATTTAACCATTGCTCTATCTCCGCTAGTTTCCGAGATCCCCATACTTATCATCAAAAAAACTCACCCTGTATATAAAATAGTAGTTATTCTTTTGTTCAAGCATCGCGTTAAAAAGAATAAATAAATTTTTATGAATTTGCTGTTATTGAAAAGGTGGGGTACATATACCTTTACTTAACTGACGGAAGCACGAGATATTTATAAATTAATATTTCTTTTATGGCAATTCTTTAGTAGGTACATTTTTAAGTTTCTTTTCATGTTAGCTAATTGCAGATATGTGTTTCTACCAATTCATGTTTGACAATATGAACTGATGTGCCTAAGAGAATTAACTTCCAATTTGATATATACAGGCTAGGACATAAAAAAGTCTTAAAATAACAACAAATTGAAAGAATATGGAACTGTAATCTTCAGAATTTAAGATGGCGCTCCTAGGCGCGATTTTGTTAAAAGATGTGCATTCGACAAAAATGTAATCAAAAAAATTATATGTTCCAGAGATCCCGTTAGAGACATAAGGGAAAACCTAAGAAAACCATATGAATTATCCCGACACAGGGTTATTAAAAAGATCCATAACATTATTAATTTCATCCTTGATTATAGGTAACAATGCTGAATTCTGCAGAAGTATCATTTAGTGATATCTACAATCGCTTTCATTTAATAAAATTTTAGAATTTTTCATGTTCTATCTTGTATATATGAAATTGCCAGTAAATTCTCTTACAACAGCTTATGTTATCAAACATTTTGAATGGTAGAATTCACATTGCGAACTATTTAATTTTGTTGTTTCCGGTGAGTTAATTTTTTATTGCCAATGACAACTGGGTCTGATTCAGACCCTGCAACGTTTGGTGTATTTCAAACATACAGAATTTCCAGTAATTGTAGTGCTATTCCCATGACGTTTTAAAAATATTTATCTATACTATTATAAAATTGTAAGTTTGTTTGTTTGTTTGTTTGTTCGGGTATCACGTAAGAACTACTTAACTAATTTTGCTGAATCTTTTTTGTTGCGAAGCCTATAGTTTGACTTAAAATCTGGTAGACATTTTATCTCTCTAAATTGACAGAAACGGTAGATATAGCGAAAAAACATCTACCATGTTGGGTAATTCAATTACTCAATTAGTTTCACCGCACGCACAAAATATTAGATACTGGCATCAGCTTAGCTTTTATTCAAAATTCGGAATGTGCAAATCTAACATGTTTCGATTTAACAAAAATCAACATATATCAAGTGTAATATTTGATGTCCTATAAGCAGCTGGATATATACGATGTGGCGGAAATAGGGGGGAGTGGAATTAGTTATACGGGGTGGTCCAAAAAAGTTTTATTGAGTGGGCCATAAACAGTTCCATATACCAAGTGGTTGAAAAAGGGTAGAATATTTATACAGTGAATAAGAAAAACTTAAAAAATGGGTTATGTAAGCAGTTAGGATCTTTGAATAATGTTCGTAAGATACTATAGTTATGAAATGAGTTGAAGAAATGTTAGAAGCACTTGTTTATACAGGGTGTTTGAAATATAAGATGGAGTGGAATTACAGTTTATGTTGTGGTTAAAAACTTGTTTTATATCCACAAGTAGTTACATATATAGGAAGGTTGAAATATGTTGCGGAGTATAATTACAGCTATACAGGTGGGTTTAAAAATATTTTAAAGTAATAGTATGATCTACAAGCTGTTCCTTTTACTGGATAGTTGAAATATAGGCTGGGGTAGGATTCTAAGGATACAGGGTCGTACAAAAATGTTATATTTGGTGTCAAGTAAGTAGTTGCATATAAAAGGTTGTTGAAATATATGGTGGCTTACAGTTAGAATTATACAGGGTAGGTAAAAAATTCTAGAAAAATTTTGTTATATAGCACTTGCATATATAGAGTACCTGAAGTATGGTGCGCAGTGATGTTATAGTTTACAGTGTCATTGAAACAAGGTTAGAAAAAGTTGTAAATGAAGGATGATTTAAATGAAGTATGGAGAGTAATTATACTTTAATATATCTTGAAAAAATATAAGGATAAAATGTGAAAAGCATAGTTCATAATAAGTTGCAAAGATATGATAGTTGAAACATATGGTGAAGAAGTGTTATGATAATTATTTAAAAAATGTTATATTGGTTGACCAATAAGCAGAAGCATATACAGGGTAGTTGTAATGCATACAAGGTGATTCAAAAACATGTTGAACAAAATTGTTATTTTCGGTGCCCCGTAAGCAGTTGCAGTTTTGGAGAAATATATTTGGCATTGATGGATTATACAGGGTGGTAGAAAAAATGTTATACTGGGTGGCCGATAAGTACTTGCAAATACAAGGTGGTTGAAATAGCGGGTGGAGTAGATTTATAGTCAAACAGTGTGATTAGAAGTATTTAAAAAATTTATATTTGGTTGACCCTAAGCAAATGCACATACAGGGTGGTTGAAATATTTTTTAGAGTAAAATTATGGTTATACAGGGTGGTTCAAAAATAAGTCATAATGATTGATAAAATGGAAGCGGTGTATACAGGATGGTTTTAATGTAAATGGAACTAGAGTTAGTTATACAAAGCGGTTAAATTTTTTTTTGAATAAAATTGTTATATAAGGTGGCCAATAAGCAGTTGCAGTTTGGGTGAGGGTTTAAATATAAGTTTGGTGTTAGGGTGCAAAACTGTGTTTTTATATTTGTGACCCACATCATTTCTATTAGGATGGATCACAAAAGTTTTAAAAAAATGTTATATAGGGTAGACCATAAACAGTTGCATTCTACTATATGGAATATCTGAAATATGGGGAGAAGCAAGATTATAGTTTTAGAGCGTGTTTAACACAATGTGAGTAAAAGCTGCATATAAAGGTTGATTAAATCATAGAGTAAAGAGAAATTTTACTTTAAACGGTCGTTCAAAAAATATCAGGAATAATTGTATACAGCGTAGACCATTAGCAGTTGCACAGTTGAAATATAGGCTAGAGAAGAGTTATAGTCAGGTGTTCAAAAAGTTAGATTGGGTGACAAATAAACAACAGCATACAGGATGGTTGCAATATAGGGTGAAGTAGAGTTACCGTTATTCAAGGTGATTCAAAAAAAATTCGAATAAAAATGTTGTATTGGGTGGCCCATAAGTACTCGCAGTTTGGGTGAAATATATTCGGGATAGGTAGATTTATACTTAAGTAGGGTGGTTCAAACAAGTTTAAAAAATTTTGATATAGGATAATCCATATGTTTCAGAAGTTATTTTTTTGCGAAGGCTTGAACATTCCGTACGCGGGTGAAACCGTGGTTAACGACGTATGACAATAAATTGTGTTAATAGTTCTGTCATCGCTGACCCACAATATTTTAGTAGCTGCTTTCCTATTCCATCCTTGCCTGTGGCCTTTCTCAATGTCCTTTGTGTTTATTCACTTATTAGGAATAACACCACAATACTTGAAAATACTGTATATTTCAAAACGTTTCGGGTTCTAGCTTACAATTGAAAAATTTAAAATTAAAATATTTCATAATATGTGTCGTAGGTATGACCTAAGAGAATTTTATTTGATAATATGCAGAGTAGCATAGAAAATTCTAAAGATCATATAATAAAGAAATTTCTTTCAAATTGGAAGAATTTGAAATCGTTTTCTTCTCAGAATTTTATGTGGTGGTCCTAGGTGCGACTTTGTTACAAGATGGTGCATTCTCCAAAAATGATCAGTGATCACATTAAAATTATAAGGGAGAACCCTTGAAAAAGCTCATAAACAATCCCGTATTTGTTTGTTCACAAGGTCAGGAGCACTAGTAATTCCTTCATTAATTATTGGCAACCAGAAACAACTGGATTTTACGGAGGTAGTAGGGGTGCTATCGTTTTCAGTTAACAAAATTAAAGCAGACCCTTTTAGTTTTTATTTCGTGTTGTTTTCTTCTTTGTGTAATAAAGTTGAATTTTGAAATTGTATCTTATGACTAAAGTTTGAGGAATGTTCACAAATTTCGGTGTTTTCAAATTCTCGTTTTTTAATGTAATTTTTCTGTTCATTTATTCGAATATTTAAAGGCCTAGAGGTTTGTTCAATATATAAATTTTTCACATTCACAAGGAAGTTTATAAATTAATTTATTTGATTTTGAGCTATGTTTTTCGGCTTTTAAATATAGCGACTGTTTGTCGCAATTATAACGCCATTGTTCTTTATTTTGTCAGGAGTCTTGTTCAATCTCTCTTCTGTTCATGGATTCCTTTTTCGCAAGGCTTCTTAGCTCTTTCTTTTTTCTTTCTTCTTTTTGATGCCTTTTCTCCATTTTTTTTCAATAGTATCTATTAATGTTGTTTCTATATTCATCATCTGTTTAATTCTATCTGTTGTTACATGATGGTGTGGTGTTAGTCTAGAGTATGATCGCCAAAAATTATTTTCTATGGTGTTAAGTCGGTTTGGCATTTTTTATTTAGGTATTGTCCAGACTTCTGACACTAGGTAATTGTCCTTTCCACCAATGTTGTAAATAAATGCTTTTTTGTTTTTCCCCGAATGTCTTTACTCCATAATATTGAACTAACTTGTGATGGCTCTTCTTCTACCTAATTTTTTTGTAACATGTCCTTTCGTAATTTCCCCTCTTGTGTCAATATAACTCCCAAGTATTTATATTTTTTACTATTTTTTATATCTTTTCCATCTATATATCTTTTCTTGTACCTCCTATTGTCATATATTCAGTTTTTGTCTGTATTTAGTTCCAGACCCCACTTATTATATAGTTTTCGAGCTGTATATGTCATATCTTCAACAACTTCTGCTAGTACCACTTGGTCGTCCGCAAATAATAAGGTAGCAATATTACTTTCACCAGTTTGTGATCCCATTCGTGTACATTTTTTAAACTATTGTTTAAGGACTGTGTTTATGTAAATTTTGAAGAGTGTTGGGGATAGGCAACATCTTCGTCTCAGATTTTTATCAACTTCAATATTTTGCGTATGCATGTCGCATCTTCTTGCAACTATTTCCTTGGTAAAAATTTTTCACTGTATTTATCCACTGTGTGCGTACTTCGTTTTTTTTGCCAAAGTTTCCCAGAGTTTATTTACAGGCATAAATTATCAATAATCTTCAAATTGACTTTTGAAGATCTCGTAGTAGAAGCTATTATCCTAAGTACTCTGTAGTTTGTACAGTCGTGTTTAATTCCTTTCTTGTATATTGAACTGATATATGCAGTTTTCCATTCGGATAGTGTCTCTTATACGCATTTGTTAAATATTACCGTTATTACTACTTCTTGGGAAAATGTAAATAATTCGTCAGCTATACCTCTTTTCATTTTTCTGCCAGTCAAACTTTGTCAGAGTTTTCCCATGTTTTTTGTCCAATAAAGTCTATTGTTAGTTTTTCATTTGTATTTGATTTCAATGTTATTACAGTTTTCCAAGCTGCTCCAGATTTGGAGCTCCCTAATTGGGTATCGATTTCAGGACATTTTCTTTCTCAATATTCGTTTTTAGTTTTCCCTACTTGTTTTTTGATCAAATAGTAGTATCTTCTGTACATTTGTCTGGGTCTTTAATATCTAACCCTCTATTACATAGTTCTTTCTTTTCTTTTATAAGATTTTCTAATTCTCCTTTCCACCCGTAGTTTTCTCTTATCAATAGTGATCAATTTGTTTCTACAGCCTCTTCTGACGCTTCATATAAGTACATTTTAAGAGTATTATACATTTCTTTTGGTGACCTTGTAGGTTCGTTTTTCATCTTTTGCGCTAATTTTATTTGGTATAAGAATCTAGGTTGTATACGGGCTACCTTGCTTGTAAATCGGGTTTTGTTATATATTTTTGTGTTTTATGAGACCTACAGTTTTAAGTAATAATCCCCACACTGCTCCTCTTTTCACAGTGACATCAATTAGTTGTTTGTGGTTTCCGTCTGGTTAAGCAGTAAATTAAGCAGTAAATAATAATAGAGTTCAAACCATTTGTTCTCTGTACCCACGTGTATTTTAGGTTAATATTGCTGACATAGCTCAATAAGACGTGTGCCATTGTCAATTTGGGGTATCTTCTACATGTTTTCCTATTATTATACTTTGTTTATTCACTCCAATGAAAATGACTATATCCCTCCGAGTTTCAAAAGTGCTTATTACTTCACCTAGTTCTTTAAAAACTTTCTCATTTATGTCTCTAGTGGCGTCATCAATTAGAGTGTATATACCCACTATTACAAGCTCTTGTCCTCGTTTTTTTTTTAATTTAATTGTGATTATTCAACGTTCAATGCAGATAAATTTTTAATTAAAAAATCTTTTAAAAGCGGTATCTTGATATCTATGGAGACTCCAGCCAGGCGTGTTCTTCTTTCAAGACTCCCTATAGAAATCACCATAATCTCCTTTTATTTCGTTTCCTTCTCTTTTCTTCTTTGTCGCACTAAGGAAAGCGATACCAATATTATTTGTTAATAATTCTTTAAAGACTTACATATCCTTTATTCTCATCTCTTGAACGTTCCAGCATCCTAAATTCAAGTACTATTTCCGTTGCTATGTCTGTCGTGAGTTTGTTTTCGGTTTGGTTTTTGATATACCTATATTTGATTTTAGTGTATTTCTTGTTTTAAATGAGGTTTCAAGATTAAATATGATGTCTGCTTTTTTATTTTTCTGCCTGGTGTTCTTCTGGCTAAGATAAGTTTAACAAAATGTGGAATAAATCTGAATATAGGGTTTGAAAAATACATAGTTATAGATGAAAACGCCGTTTGAATCAAAATCGTATCGGTTCTTTTTTTTGCAAAATATAATTACGTAAATAATAATTATTTTTTAAAATTTACTTCTATTTATATATATACATACATATATATATATATATATATATATATATATATATATATATTGTTCCATGTTATCACTAAATTATTCTATTACATAAGTAGATAGCCATTTTTTCTGGAAAAAACTACAAACAAAAATTAGAGAAATAGCCTCATAAAAACAGCAGGAGATAATTGTTACTTCAATTTTGAAAAGTAAAATTATTGAAGAAGAAATAAACGGCAATAAAAGCCAATTAGGCTTAATTACTAAAGGTCGTATGCTTAGTAATAAATAATAAATCGGGAAAAGAAAAAACTTTCTATACTTACGCGAAAAGGCAAGCGATCTATAAAGTATATATCAGGAGTGTATTTTCTGAGTTTCACAGCAGTTACTTCGAGTTCAAAGAAAAAAGGTCTATGACTTGGGTACATGAGGAAGAGTTTTGGATGCAGTAATACAAAAAAAATGAACTTTATTCTAACTGTAGAAATCAATATTTAGGTAATGACAGATGGTGGCCAGGTTTTTTTTAAATTTGCATCTGTAGTTCATTTATCACAACAAATGATAAAGAACGAAGACATTTATACTCGGAAGGTGGGACAACAGGACTCAAAACTTACAAATAATATCTATATCCCGTAGAGGGTCATGAGTGTCGCATTGATAACCCATTGTCATTACAGACTTATGGAGATAAGCCTAACAACTTGTGATATAGGCAAGAATAAAGTGGAAACTAAATTACGCCATAGTACTTAAAATTCTCCATTTTTTAATGAAAAAGATGATCTTTAAGTTATTCAAGTGCCCTTTACCTTTACATATTTTACATGGTTATGTTAATCATTTGTATTGGAATGTTTTAATTCCTCACGTAAGTCACGAAAGGTTGTAAAGATGACCAATGAGAATATTTGAAGGGAATGCCCGAAACAAGCACACAAATTGATGGACCCAAAGATATGTGGTGATTGGGGAGCATTAACACTAGTTCCTTAGGTTTCAGCATTTAAAGCGATCGACAACATAGTGACCAAATTCTTTTCTTCAAAAATAGTTGATGTAACAGATTCTTAAATTTATAGATGCCAAAGCAAACTAAGAAAAGCTTTTGAAGGACAGGTGTTTAAAAATTTTGTAAATTTACGTAGTTGTGAATCATTTCGAAATGGATTAGGTTGTTGTTCTGAACAAGCAGGGCAATCTGTACACAGAAAATATTAGAATTACTAGGATAGATATAAAATATATATGACAGATGAGGAATCTTATTTAAGGAGATTGAAACAACAGTGGCTGAATTTTCTTCATAAAGCATCATCTGATTATATTATATTACTTTATTTTCAAACATAACTATGACGTTGTGTTTATAATTATGTACATTATAATGTATAATATCACAGTTATTGTGTTGTATTATCTAAACATAGAATAATTTGGTGATAATATAGAGAAAATAATATATATTGCAGTAAGTTTAAAAATATATATATACTTACAAAAGGAAACCCATTCGATTTTAATTCGAACGGCGTTTTCATCTATAACTATATACCTTTCAAACTCCAGATGCAGATTTCTTCAACATTGTTTTAATTATCTTATCGAGAGAAATACCGTGTCTGAGAGACCTTGTATGTATGGTATTGTCATTTTTGCAACGTGATTATCTTAGGAGTGAGTGTTGCTTGGTGGAATTTGATGTTGATTGTGAGCGATTGTTTGGTATTCGATTTTGTTTAACTTTTTATTTTTATTTTTTCTAGGTAACTATTGGCAGAGTGCACAACATTTACAAACGTTTTTTCTTCATTAAATTTATTGATGTCGGAACTGTTGGATTTTGCTGAGCCCTATTAGAGATTTGATGATACGTCTTTTGGATAACTAAAGTTAAAGTTGCTTCCTCGGTTCTGATTTCCTGTTTTTCTGAGTCTTTTGTTGGAGAGTTGTCTTCTGCATATATTCTTTTCGCATAGTCTCCACAGCTGTTATGTTATTATATATTTTGTCTGATGGTAGTTTCTGTTTTTACTTAGTGAAAATTCATTTTGATTTTCATTTATATTAAGATAAACAAACTTAGGTAATTTTTACTTATATTCATTTCCTATTGACAGTTGTTTCACCAGGTTACTGACTTCTTCAGATTACAAAGTAGAACTAAATGCTAAATGTCTAAAACTATTACAACGAAGTATATGGATGCAATTACAGAGCTATTAAGAGGATTATTAAAATTAGATTAGATTAAAGATTAAGTAATGGAGATGAATTGGTTTCGGTTTGATCATTTAAGAAGTATGGTGAATTCTTATTTTTGTTAATTTCTCGTGACTCTAAAAGATATAATGTTTTACTTTTGTTGTAAATGTAATTCTTGGAACGTATTCCGAGGTACATGATTTTCATTCAATAAATGGTCGGCAAAGGTTGACTTATTGTAATTGTGGCACTTAAAAGCTTTAATCATCCCATCTTGTCTTGAATGATCTTCCCGTATGACCGAGGTAGAAACTAGGGCAGACAAAATTAGGACTCAAATTTATATGAGTGATATAAATAATTTGACAGTGGTTGTTTTCCTAAATGAACCTTGGTACCTATATATACCACTATTTTTTTGCAACATTGACATTGATGAATTTTTTAAATATTTTTCCCATGTTATTTACACTGCCCTTGATATGGAAGCCTGATCAAAATCATGAAAAGTTTAAAAAAAGTATTGCCATTTAATAGTACAGTCATTTGGTGCGAAAAATAGTGGTTACCTGGAAAAATTTCCGGGAGTTTTGAAAATTGGTAGTTTTATAGATTTTGAGGTGCTCTTTCCGAATTTCGAATTTGCCACCTCGTATTTTTGCCGTTGTCGCCGCCATATTGGAAAAATGGCACCGAAAATCAGTTTTTTGACAATATCTACTTTCCGACTCATTTTATGATAAAAACAGTTATGTACAAAATTAAACTAGAGACAATTACCTACAATTTATGTTATCTTTTTTTCATTAAGTTAATAGTTAACGCGTACGAGCGCCACAAAGTGTGCTCCAACACGCATTTTGGCCAAAAAAACTCATTTCCACACCACCTTGAGGTAGAGTAAGCGGCGCGTTTTTTTTTAGTGTGGTATTCCCAATAGGCCTAACCTACATGAAATTCAATTTCTTGAAATTTACCGTATTCTTCTTCGCTTCGTTTTTCTTGATGAACCAGGTGTTGCGAATTCATCGTCTGTAGGAGCAATCCAAACGTCACAGACCGGAATTTCATCTACATCATCAGCGATGGGAGTATCAGTTTCATCGCAATCCTCTTCGTTCTCGATTTGATAGTATGTTTGCTCAATAATAGTCTCCGTTTCTTCTTCATCATCGCTATCTCGTGATGGAACTTGCGAGTTACTACAGGTACCGCTGCAATTCGTGCATATAACACAGCACTTTAACCCAAACTTTCTGCATCCACAAGCTTTCTGACATCCTTTTTTGGATTTGCAAGAAATGAGTTTTAGCAAGATTTCTGGTGCTGGGGGCTCGAGTGTAGTGACAGAAATTAGCCCATTCTTGTATTTTTTCCACCCTCATTGCTCTGCATTTTGTTCATTCGCATACCACTTCTGAACCTGGTGGTAGGTTCGGAACGAAAGTTGTTATGCTGCCGCTTCTGTTGGTGGTAACGACACAATATTAAATTTACTTTTATATGCTGATGTTGTGAAGCATGCATATATATAATTGTAGATATATTTTGTTTACTTTTCGGATTACTGTAAATGTATAATTCAATACCTGAATAATTTCGTTTAAATCTGGATTTTTTCGGAGCACATTAATAAATTTCATTTTTCCTTGATGAAATAATACTGATGTTGCATCGCAGCCACTGAAGGCATGCAATAATAAAATATGATCTGCGGCTGCTTTATCTATGATACTTTTAGTAGAACATATTTGTTGAGAAATTTTTCCTTTTCCTGGTTTGAGAAAATATATGTTTCAGCGCTTAGAAAGAACAGTCAAAAGAATAAGAAGATCTACATCTTCGCCGACAACTATTACGAACTCAAATGCTGATGAAACGCTTATTGCTGTATTGATTATTAGCGCATCTGCATCTTCTGTGGCTTGTTTGACCATGAAGTTTTTAGATTTAAATTAATTTTATAATTCCCAAATATAATCAGTTAAAATTAAATGCCACAGGTTGAATGATTAATGAGTAATGGCCAAAAAGCGCGTTGGAGTACACTTTGCAGCGCTTGTACGCCAAAACTATTAAGAGAAAAAAGGTGGATACATAAATTGTAGTCAGTCGTCTCTAGTTTCATTTTGTACATAACTGTTTTTAACTTAAAATGAGTCAGAAATGAGATATTGTAAAAAACTGCTTTTAGGCGCCATTTTTTCAATATGGCGGCGCAAGCGGCAAAAATACGAAGTGGCAAAGTCGAAATTCGAAATGAGCACCTTAAAATTTATATTACCAATTTTCAAAACTCCCGGAAAACTTTCCAGGTAAAACTACCAAATGATTGTATTATAAAGGGATAAAATTTCATTAATTTACGGTCAAAATAAATGTTATTAATATATTCACATAGCGTCACGCGTTACAAAAAATAAGCAGAAAGAAAAAGCAAGCAAAATAAATATTGGAGTCATTTTAAAATAAGCCGTGAGTGCATTTTCGTGCTGCCTTCGAGTTCCTGGAAACGCGAACGAGCGGTCGCGAAACGTTCCCCGTGCCTTTGCGTTTCGTCGGTTGATGGACGTTATTTATGGCCTCGATTGCAGAATACTAACGCGCCACCATCGATAAGCCTTTGATTTTGCACGTGTATTTTGTGTTGGATTTTAGAATTTAATCGAAATGTGAAACTGCTGTTATGTGCATAACAATGGGGGGACAACTGGATTTAAGAAAACGATCGAATTATCTTAAGTGTGTACACATACGAGTCAAGATTTTGATTAAGTCAGATTTCGGTTTTGTTGAGTTATTTAAGCATTATTTGACATATTGATATGTGAGTGATAAACTCAGAAAGTTATGATTATATCTATATATAAATAGGCAAAGACAATACGGTTAGGTACCATTTTCTCCTCTGTCACTCAACCCATTTGCTTTATTTTTGTTTTGTTTAGTAGCTACAGACGACCTTCAGTGCAGAATGTTAAATTTAATTTATAATATTGGTTCAATAATTAAATAATAAAATAATAAAAAAATCATTATTTACATGCATACTGTCAATGCCAAACAGTGCCGCCAGATTGCTTGGAGAGAAAATCATAAGAGAGGTTGACTCCAATGTGAAAGACAAACTAAATTAAATGTAAAACTAAAAGTTTTGGACCTTCGCTAAAGTTAGCCTACATAGTCATGTTATTGAAATAGAACCAACGAAAAATTATAATACATAATAATCACCGTTTATTGGGCGCTCGCAAGTTTACAGTTTGCAACTTTCATTGCATATGTAAATATGTCAACTAAAATCAGAATTATGTTGCATCTCATCAATTTATTTCTGATATCTTCTTTATTTTAACGTTATACTTTTAATTTAGAGTCCTTGTATTTTTGTCGCGTAACTGTCATATAAGTTTAACTAAGATTACAGAAAATTGTAAAATTATGCACAAATTCACGATAAATAAGTAGATCTGACAACACTGAATGCTTAGCCATCTGCCCGAAATTCAATTTAATTTTTTGACATTTCATTACTTTTGTAGCAATTAGGTTGAAAGTTTTCAATTCAGTAACACAAGATTTCAAAGTATTTTCAAGGCTTCAATTTCAATTCACAGAAAATAGGTATACTTAACTACTATTAATTAACAGTATGTGATTCCTATTTCTTTATATTTTCTACATAAAACAGAAATCGTTAAGGCCGTGTCCCACGTAAACGCGATATGCGCGTGCGTTACGTCAAAGTGACAGCCGCAAACTATCAAATACATAAAAAGAATTCATTTAGTCCTTACAGGAAGATATATTCGTACAATTCCAGTAATTTGGTTTGTATTCGTCCGCTTTTACAGTTTTTAATTGTCACATTGACGTATAGCACCGCCCGCACCGCTCATATCGCGTTTACTTAAGACACAGCCTAAGGGTTACTAAGTTGATAAGTAAATCTTTTATATTAAAAATCATACTGAAAATTAATGTTTTCTGGCAATGTGGGTTTAATATAGTTAATTAATTTTACATTAAATGGTCCCATTGCTGCAAAGTTCTGGCTGTTAAAAGCATTTTAAAGATTTGTTTGAATATATTAGGTAAAGTTGTTATTTATTCTAGAGTAAAATATATTTTTTTACATACATATTACCTTTGAAATCGTATCTTTAAAACAAACCTAAATGTTCAAAAAATTTAAACTCTTAAGCGCTCTACACGACAACAGAAACCACTGCGTAATAATATATACTAGGTTGGTTTTCAAATGATAAACACGGCAGTGGCTGGGTAACGCTCTTTTAGACCAAATGACCAACTTTTACTATCTTTGAGTTGCCTATAGTTCAATAGGAAAATATTTAGATCAGTATTGATTTTTTGTTGTGATTATAATTCTGTCATTAATATAATGTAATTTTCACAATATTCAGAAGGTGTTGTGCAACAAATCATCAATCAGCGGATAATGGAAATGTCATTAAATATTAGAGTTTTCATTGGGTTGTTTGTCATCTCTATTTTAAAACGGAAACTTTTAGGTTACAAAAAAAAAACCGCCGATAACTAGATCGAACATGTTATATAGACCCTATGTATGTAAAAATAATCCAACAATTATATACATAAATAAAAAAATATTTCCTGAATTATTTCTATAAATGTAATCCAAAAAAGTAATAGGATAGCAAAGGCCTGGCCTACTTTTCTAATTTCGCCTCAACTCTATTTCTTATGTAGACAAAATAACGTCAATAATGCTCAACTCATTTAACTATTGGTAGGCGGCACAATAGACAATTTATTAGTCCAAATCAGAAAACTTTCGGAAAAATCAATAGAATACAATCTTGCTGTGCACTGTGCACATGACTTTTGTTGACCACGAAAAGTAATGGATGACATAGAGTGGTATAGATAACCAATACAAAAATCTACTAAAAAACATATACTTACCTATCAAAAAGTTACGATCACAATTAGAGTTCACCAAGTTTCGATAAGATATCTATCCGCAGCGAAATAAGACTACGTTCACCCTAGCCCTAGGAGTCTTTAGGAAATTAAACTGGATAATAAATATGGCAATTAACATCAACGGAGAAAGGCTCTCCCATTTACGATTCACAAATAATGTGATGTCGCCAAAAAAGAAGATCTTACAAAGATGTCACTAGAACTAGAGAATGAGTGGAAAAATCTAGATCTAAGATGAAATTTGGTAAAACAAAAATAGTGAGCTTAGAAAAGATATGGATTACAATAATTAGAAACAGATAGGTAGGGTATCTATGTTACACTTAGACCAACAAATAGTAATTGGTAAATGAAAGAGGGACAATGAAATCAAAGCCACCCCCCCCCGCAATTTCGGATTCAAGTATCAATTTTAAGGAAGTAACAGGTTTTCCCATATTTTTTTATCCTATACATTTTTTATATAATGGAATTACATAAACATACAAATAACTTGCGCAGTCCTAACCATTTTATTCATTTTCAAAACAAAATTGTAAGCTGTCTTCTAAACGTTGTTTGTGGCATATTCTTGATTAATTTAATGTTTTTTTTTGCAATTTACATGAATAAATATAAAGCCATTGACAACGAAGTCAGAATAGATTTTGAAATGTTTGAATGTCTAAGTGCTTCTTGGAAAATAACACCACAGTTTAAAGAAAATTGCTGTATATTCCAAACAATTGTGCAATTGTCCTTTTTAATCCGTAGTTTCTTAACAATTGACAACGGGGTCTGATCTAGACCCCGAAACGTTTGGAATATACAGCAATTTTCTTTAAACTGTGGTGTTATTTCCCAAGAAGCACTTAGACATTGAAAAATATGCCACAAGTAGGTATCATTCAGAAAACAATTTGAAATGTTTCAAAATGCCGTCGCCGTTTTATTTCGATTGTGGTGTTATTGCCCAAAAAAACATAAAAGTAATCAAAATTGTAAGAGTCGTCAACCTTACCTCAATTTTTTCTGACTTATGGATTTGAGTGAAAGTGAAAGAAGAAGTCGATTAGGATAGACTGAGACACCAAAGTCGTAATGATGGGATTAGACAAAAACAAAAAATGGGCTGAGATTGTACGGTGAAATTAAAGAAGTGGCAGAAAAGTACAGAAAAGAGATCGCTCAAGAAGAAAGATGGCCTATGTTCAATACTGGGTGCAAAAGTCTTATATTAAATGGTACGTACTTATGGTGAAACTTTAATGAATGAATAGTTTATATTTAGCATTTATGCTATTGGTGTGCCCATAGATAACATTTAAATTTGTGTTACTGACTGACTACAATATCATTATTGTTGTTATAAAGTCACTCCTACAACAAAAAATATATCTACTAAGAATAGGGAATTACGAGATTTCGAGATGAATCTCGATCTCTCTCGTTTCAATTTTGATAGGAAACCGAGATCAGATAGTTTTTACATTGTTGAGATGAGACAAACCGAACCATTCGAAATTTAAAAAAAAATCTCGTCTCAAAAAGATAAGGCAAAAAAATTAAATGAAGTTTTTACCTCAATTATTTCTTCCCACTGTTAAATAGATAACAAATTTATTTATTTGATAGGTATACCTACATATTCTGATCACAAAACAATAAATAAATAACCTTTATTTAAATATAAATAATTTTCTTTAAAATTAACTTGTAGAATATAGAATTTGGCAGGGTATTTTTAAGTAATTTCGAAAAGATTGTTGAGGATTTTGCCTATTCATTGAAGTTTTCTCTCCTCAAAATTTTTTCCTGCAACAGATAAGTATTTAAAATCGTATTTGGAGAACAAAGTGTAGTAGGTAAGGCAATTTCGTAAAATTGCCCGGTTTACTGGCTGTCCGTACAGAAATTCTTCCTCACAGTTATTCTGAGAGAAAGAGATGTCTTAAAATGATCAACCAGTATTCCTATATATAAATAGTTTATTGTATATTGTTATACTTATCTGTTTTAACTCCGACTCTGGAGTCGTTGTCAATCGTTTTGTTGAGTATTTCGAGGTTCTTTTTCCAAAAATTTTCGCCCTGATGTGGATTTTGTTTGTCAAAAAAATTTCACAAACAACAAATACAATACACTATTTATATACAGGAATACTGGTTGAACATTTTAAGACATCTCTTTTTCTTAGAATAACTGTGAGGAAGAATTTCTGTAAGGACAGCCAGTAATAAGGGCAATTTTACGAAATTGCCTTACTACACTTAGTTCTCCAAATACGATTTTAAATACTTATCTGTTGCAGGACAAAATTTTGAGGAGAGAAAACCCCAATGAACAGGTAAAATAATTAGGGTATTTTTAAATTAGAACTAAAATCATTTTCTACAATATGAACCTCATAGACGGTAGATTTTGAACAAGATTTCATCCACGGATTTGTTTATCGCTAAATAATTATCGTTCTGGAATACTAAGGAACAGAGGATGAATAAGAGCAGAGCTTCTCCAAGTAAGACTTATTTGCATTCCATGAGAAAACAATAAACAAGATTAATCCCCCCCCCCCCGGGAGAGATCAGAACAATAATACATTTACTTTTACACCAAAGAAATCTAGATGGTCTAGGAAACCTACATTCAGGAAATATTCAATAGTGAAGTACTACACTCACACTATAGGGTAGACACCGAACACATTACAAAAAACCTACGATTGGAAGCTCTTAAGCCACTTAAATTCAGTAGGTAAGATCTAAAGATATTTTACAAAGGATTGCTTGATATATATAGAATTTGTCAGAAGGCACCCTGAAGTGGCTCAGGCCCAGTATAATAAACAGTTGCCTAGATTTGCGTCCTTACTATTTTTTCCTTATTTTCCAAAATATGGCCATATTAACATGAAAAAATTGAAAGGTAAAATTTACATATAATTCTTTCCAATATTTATGAAGACTGATATCAATAATTCACTTTTCACATAATATCTTGGTTATTCTTGAATACACTTTGAAATTATAATTCGATACGCACCTAAAATGTCATGTTAACCTCCAATATCAGTTGAAGATATCTATACAATTGTCCAAATATTTACTTTCCGACAGATGATGGAAAAATTAAATTTTCTGGAAATACGAATTCTTTGTAATATAAGTTGGTCAAGCTGCCAAGAATGTGCATGAAAAATTCCAACGCAAGCTGAGAATCGGCAGCAGAACTTCGGATGCCTTTGAAATACATGTAGGTTTCAGACAGGGCAATTCTCTTTCTCCATTGGTCTTTTTCTTTAGCCGTTGGTTACGTTGTCAGGAAAGTTTCCTCTATATTAACATTAACATTTGCTGCAGAAGAACAGGTTGATGTTGCAAAGTTTTGCAGACAACATAGACTCGTTTTCCCATACCACCAGAGATGGTAAACATAGTTTCTCCTATTTTGAAGAATCTGCTCAGCAAATGAAGCTGAAAATAAGCGAAAGAAATAGTCTCCAAAAACTTTAGAACACGAATTGGACAAAACGTAATAAGTGAAGGACTTTAACTTCGAGGTGGTATCAGAGTTTATGTAAGTATTTCGGTACATCAATTATCACTTGGGACAATCAAAATGAACTTGATCTAGCTGCTCGAATAATAGCAGCAAACGTCTATCAACTAATACTAAAATTAGATTTATGAAAACTATAATCTGTCCAAACTTAATGTACATACTGAAGTGAAATATGGGTACTTAACCAACAAGAAATCAATAAATTTCTAGTGTTTCAGAGAAAAATTCTATGTTGGGATTCCAAATCAACATGCCGTACTTATTAGGAACTGCACATTTTCTATTAAGAAAAAATCCTAAAACTTATAAATGCAGGAATGAGACCAGTGGGCCGACGAAGATGGAGATCCAGAGACGCAGTTATAATTGACCCCAAAAAATACCCAGCTGTCGAAAAGCAAACGTGACTAGAATAAGCCAGATTAACTTGTTGAAGGATACGATTATTCTATACTCTTATATAAAACTATCATTGACCCAACATATTGCAAACAAAGACGTGCTCGGTCGTATAAGAATGGAATGAGAACTACTCAAAATTGTAAAACAACAGAAAAGGGCTTTAAGGCATAGATATGTTAAGATTGTAATCATTATTAATTAATGACACTATTCGAAACAAAAAGTAGGCAGTGCCTGCATAGAACTCAAAATTTACGCCTTAGAATAGCCAATGTGGGTATATATAATATACTTTTAATCAATTATTACAATTTAATACTGGACTTTCCCTTGCAGTATGCTGCTCCTTAATTAAGAGATGCTTTTCATTTAATGATATAAGCTTATGGTTGGTGACACAAGACATGTTTATTGCCTTTTTCAGAATGGACTAAAAGTAGGCGATTTTCCAACTATTCGAAAAATTCTGCCTTTTCATTGGGATTCTTTTCTGTAACAGATAAATATTTGAAATTTGTAAATATTCATTTTGGTGAATGCGCCACGAAAGTTAAACTTAATTTTTTTTAGAATATATAAAAAATGATATATTTGTCAGTTGTAGTTGTGAGGGCACACAATTACGAGTTTTATTCCAGGACCAAAACATCAAAAAATATTCGAAAATCTCTTGTCCCAATCATTAGTTGTAGTTCATAGAAAAATCCTACAGAAATTAACATTTATATTTTTCCCAACTTTCCAATTTTCCTGGCAAATAAATCTTTTGTTAAACACTATTTGGCTAAAATAAATCATTCAAACAGTGTACATTAGGTCCTCCAAAAATAAAAATGGGGCGTGATAAGAATCTTCCTCGGATTTCAATAAATATCTCAACAAAAATTGGTGCAGCTCTATCGAGTTTTGAATTTAGCTACAAATTTAGAGATGCATTTGTCAGTAAGAGAGTTAAATAAAAAAATAGTTCCTATCTGAACATCTGTATGACTTTCTGTTCAGGATAAACACCTAGCTAATGTGTATAAAATTATTTCCGCACTTAAACAGTTTATAGTACAATTTTTAATATCTACTAATTCCTTGAGTGATAACTGAAAACATTTTATTACAAACCAATGAAATTTCTATTACCTAACAGAGAACAAGCTGTTACTTCATTTAAAATGCAGACCAAGAAGTCGTTCTCAGAAACCCCTATCAATTAACCCTTAATTGCTCATAAAGATGGTAGATCATCGCGAGTCTGTTTCCGATTGCCTATTAGGCGTAACTGAAGTACTCAACATCAAAGTAATCTTTGATCGATGTTCGATTTACAATCGGCGTCCAATAAATGGTTACCGGGCTTCGAACAGGCCTCCAGCATCCACTGGAATCACTTCGATTGCGATGGGCGTGGTCCGAGGGTGATCCGTCGACCAATGAGCGCAAACTCGTCGAGGCTGTGGCGCGAGCTTGATTTTATATGACGGCTTTTATAGGGACAGCGGTTTTATTTATGGATGCTTTTACGCCAGCGGTGGATCAAGTCGCTGGGGCGCGGATCTGAAGAACTCTGGCGCCTGTTTTAACAGCGAGCACATGGAAATTGACTGTATGGGTTGGGAACGCGAGTTGAATTTTTAGTCGCGACACAATTCGAGGAAATGGTTTATTTTGTTGTTGCATCGTGGTCGACGATGTTTGTAATCAAAACGAGAAAAAGAAACGTGGGCTAATAAATTTGGGTCTGGGAGAATTCTGGTTGTCAGAAAGGTGCAGACAATAAACGAATAACAGTTTTTGTAATAACAACAAATCAAAAAAAGTAATTTGTATGAACATAATGAAATTACTGCTTACCTACCTACGCACACCTGTAATAATTTATTACCTACAAGCAGTTTTAAAAGTGCTATATTGAAAACTGACTTCAAATCATTAGTATCATATGATTAGAAAGATTTTTTATTAAGTTACCTGATATAAATTATTGTTTTTGGTTTCGTAAAAACATAAAAAATAATCTAAATACAAAACATTAAGCTCGTTTTTTATTATAAAACTTGCTGTAGCCAACAGACGTTGTTCTTTTGATCACTATTGATCAGTTTCAGTAATTGGCACTATGATTTTCATTTAGCCAGTACCTAGTACCAAGTCTCTACGGACTTATTTAATTGTTCCAGGTAGCTTGGCAATATGTTATCTAGTTGTTCTGGTAGGTATTATCCTATCACATTATGCTAAATACCTACATGAGCTTACAATTAAAAACCACCAAAGTTTCATCAGATTCTGATGATTGGTATAGGAAGGCATACCTAGACGAAAAACATGTGAACGTATATTTTTATTCCTATAGAAAGGTTATAATTGCGGGACCTCAAAAATTTTGTAAAGAAATAGATTTCAACTAGGTAGGTCTTAAAGTAAATTTGATATTCCAGTTTTTCAGTACAATACAGACAGTCCATGACACAGCATTTTCATACTTGGAAATTCCACATACTTTTAGAAATCACCGGCCCCTCGCGTGGTCTGCCCGTTCCCCTTTCAAGTACCCACAGTCTCCAGTAAAATATCTATTGATTCCATATATCGTATTTTGTTGAACGTTATGTTACTTGTTAGTTTTGCAACCATATGCATATTTGTCCCTGTTAGGGAGCCTTAGGGTCTAAAGATATTACGGAATTTTTTGTTTTTTAGAAAATACATCGTGTTATGACTTCAGTTTGAACGTCATTACTGAGTTTTTCAAATTGTCCCAAATATTTCTCTATTATTTTTTGGTTTATGTTTATTGTGCAGTATTCATTAGTATTTGTCATAGTTTTTGTTTTTGGGTAATTTTCTTTGCTTCAAGCTTTGTTGTTCTTCTTATTATATTTTTGTCCCATAACAGTATGCTTAAAAGTTGTACCTTATTTTTCCACTCTCTTATTTCGTCTTGACTATTTCTATGTATATTAAGTACCATTCCAAGGTGTTTACTCTTATACACTCCTCTTATGTTTTCATGTTTTAGAATTAAGTTTTCATTTTATACCAACAACACAGGCAAACCCGCTGATTCTTATTTATAAACATATGAGACCTTCTTTGTTTGCTGCCATCTCCCACTTTCACTCCTATATGTATCAAAACTTTTGTTGTTTCAAATGTTATTCTGTTCACATGATTGTGATGGTGGTTTGTTCATAGTCAATTTTAAGCTTAAATTAAGTTTTGTCTTAATATTCAAATCCTCCACTGTTTTCCAGAATTGCCAAACTGAGACACTAACGTATGCTTTCCCTAAAAATGATTTTGTATGTTTCTTTGTTAGGTTGTACTCTTTTTTGTGTTGCAAAATCCATTTTGCATTGTCTCATTCAAACTATTCTCAGCTGCCAATTCAAACACTTCTATCAAACATTGACGTCAAACACGTCAATCTAGGTTACACTGACAGAAGAATGTATTTGAGCCACATATGGTTTATGAATATTTATCAAACGATTGTTGGTTTGAAAGATTAATTAAATAAATGTTTTGTTGGTAAGCGCATAACTGGAGAAAGGCTGGACCGATTTGGCTGATTTCGTTTTTAAATTTACCGACTGATAGTTTTAGGGAACACAATTCGAACCTTCGAACGAAAGCTTTGTGTATTCCTTTGTTCCTTTTGTTATTCATGGTAGAGGAAAAAAAATTATTCCATGTAGGTACATATACAAAAATGAAGATTTTCATGTTTGTCCTCTATGCGGTTCTATACCATGCATCGGACTCTGATGAAATTTTAATAGATTCTTCTTTTGTAAAGCCGCACATATATTGCGATATAGATTCTGATAACGAAGTGGTGGGTTTAGAACAAAGACGAGTTAAAGATCACTGGGTTTCACTCGTTGTAAATTATTTAATTAGTGAAAAAGAGAGCCATTGAACGAGCCGAAATCTTTCAATTTACACCAGCTAAGCAGCTACCGTTGGAAGGAAGATCCTAAGGAACTTTGCCTCAAACTTTTTAATAATTTACTTTATTTGTTCTTGTACAATTAAGCAATTACGAAACATATTAGAGGATACATGCACATTATCAATGGAACAATTACAAAGGTTAACAAATTTAAAAAAATTTGACGCGAACAGTTTCACCTTTCTAATGTGTTCTTGGGTAGCTGAACACGAATCTGTCAGCACGTTAGATTTTTCAGCATTTTCAAAAAATACAGTTAAAAATCACATTTTCCACATGTATTACGTACTTAGGACAAACAAATCCCAGACATCAAAATCCCAAGTTTACAAGGATTGCAAAGTACTTAAGTAAGTTCTAATATTTTATCGCGAACTGATTTTGATTTCTCGGAGTTTCTGAAAAAAAACAGCTCACGGTGACCCCAAATCGGGAGTCGTACTGTGTGTAACGTCGTTTTTCTGTGATTCATAGGATAGAAATCAAACCAAAGAATTCGTAGGTTAACTAAAACCTCTCATAAAAATTATGATACCTACTATTTTTCGAGATTATTCCCTCAATGCCAAAATTCGCTTCGTCATAAAATATTAAATTCAGTTATATGTACTAGATTTTAAACATTTAAAGGGAGCGCAACTAATGAAAGTTCTCCACTAGAAACAATATATTGTCGTGCGTTCCATGGATTAAATAATCTCGAAAACATAGTATTATAGTAAATCCCGAGTTAATAAATCACAAGTTTCGATAACAAAAACTCCAAGTATACAAACATACTTCACTTCTCCAGAGAAGACTCAGTAATCAGCAAAAAACCTACTACGTTGATAGACTAGTGCCAAAAATTGCATCAGTACTACAAATACAAAGGTTGTAGTATATGTCCCTTAATAGTGTCGGATGAGGGGTTCCAAAATGTGATTGTGATGTGATTCCAGTAAAACAGAGAAATCAATAATGAACCATTGATATATGTTCGTTAACAAGCCCATCACAAACTCTATTAGTGATGTATTATCAACAAATTTTCGATAAAGATAGAAAAGTGTGCAGTGACCTTATTCTCACAACCAAAAGACGGCAATCTATCCACTCGACAGTCAAATTATCAAAATAAAACTACTGAGGTTGATTACAGACGATAACCTATCACAAAATTTCATTCCTAGAAAGCATTGGTTTTATTTTTACAGATTGTAAAGAATTCAGCAATGGCAGAACATTAAAACAGTACTTGTTCTGCATTTGTTTGGCTCGAGCATAAGACCATTGTCTGGTAAAGCATGTAGAAGTGATACACGAAATATTCTGAAAACATTCAAATAATTTTTATGGGATGTAAACTGTGTTGAGGACACCTGTCACCAATTTAGCCTTATTAGCAGCACCAAAAGACCGATCTGCCAACTTTTATTGTAATCAAGGTTTTGTTTGATTGAAAATCTTGCGTTCCTTGGTTTTCTTCATTGTAGAACTCAACTGAGGACTAGAAGCAAAAAGTATGTATACAGAGGACAGTATTACCAGATTAAATTCGTTCTCAGTGAACTAAGTACTCACTAGTTTATTAATTGTATGATCTGGTGGAATGTACTCTGTTATTGAGCAGTTAATATTTTTATTTTTGTTAATTTCAGAATTTTTATGTATGTATATATATATATATGATTTATTATAAATTAGCAGCTTCCTACGAACAGTAACGAGAGGTGTTGATAGTGCATATCACATTATTGACCATTTATGAGTAAGACATACTAGATATGCCAACATTTATAATGTACACCAAGTTAGTAAAGAAAACGTACAAAAAGACGATGGAAGTCCAAGAAAACTTCAAGGAACAACTTACATTGTCTATCAGCTTCAGACTTACATTAACTAAATTGTTAATTGCCCTAGGAGGGAATAAGTAGCGCAGACACCGTATAAGAAAAGGTGTAACTTCAAAAATGGACTGAAGTTTCAATTAAAACACTCACAAATTACCTTAACTTGTTAACGGCAAAACTAGAAAAATATGATGGATACAGGCTACAAAAAAGACTGAATGAAGACATGTTTTTAAAGTTATTTCATTCCTACTATAAATTTCCAATTTCCAATTTTGTCTTGATACTTTTATTTATTCATTCAAAACCGTTGGTATAAATAAAATCGCATACTATATCTAACACCGCAATGGCTGATGTTAGATATAGTATGGTAGTTGTCTCATATATTGGTTATCAAAGCTCACATAACAGAAAACTCCAAACAAAATCAATTCATATATCTGCGTAGAATAAGCGTTTTAAGATATACTTATGTTTTTTAATCATTATTTTAAATTTATATTGGGACCCTATTTCTTATAATATTTTGGGGCATGTTGTCTGAGGTAAACAAGGCTTATATTCGCAAGTCATGATTAACAATATCTAAGCATTTATTTGTTTCAGAGCAGGCTCATAAGAATACTACGGCATCAGAATAGAAAATTTGCTCGAGACCGTATTTACCAGTATTGAAGATGTGGGCTGCAAGCGAAATCAATATCATGTTCAAGAGATAAGAAAATATTTCTATAACACCAGCAACTACAATAATGGGCTAGTAAATCATTATACAGATTTTTAGCGTTCAAGATGAAGAAGAACGGAAAATTCATACTTCTAGCTTCAATTATGTATTTCGCCTTTTCTCTCCAAGAATATCATAAACATAAGTTGAAAGTTCCAAGTTAGTATCAGTAAAATTTTCAGCCAGAAGACACATGGAACATAGATGAAACTCATGTGACCACGTTGCAGAAACTGAGCATAATTGTTGTTGAAAAGGGATTTAAACAACATTTGGTGCGATTTCTTCCTCCGAAAGAGACAAACTAGTCATTTAACTACTGCTGTTTTGGCAGGTAGCAATTCATCTCCACCATTCATAGTTTTTCTACAAGTTTATTTCTAAGCTATTTGACTGCATAGGAGGGAGTAATCTGCATAAATCGGCAATGGAACTCACGGAGATCACTAGACTGGGTAAAACGGGTTCACTAAGTTCTCCGATGGTATTGTCACAGATACACCAGAGAAAAAAAATTAACAAGAAGCAAAGGAGAAGAAATAATTGAAACGTGTGTTGAGTAGACAGAGAAGAAAGTGGGTGAAGGGTTTTACTTAGTCTGTTGCCAGGTATAGATAATTGCCAGTTATGGGCTGAAGGAAGATATCAAATTGCATTTGCCAAATATGTGATTCTGAATAACTAGAATTAATTTTGAGATAAAGTTATTTTCGTTAACAGAATTCAGAATTCGTTAGATATAATTATGTCGTTAATGCCATTTTTGATTTCACTCTTTAGTATTTTCAGCGATTAATGTAAGCATAACAAGGCTTTGTAGAATTTTTTTGGTAAAATAGTGACTGCCAATATAAAACCTCAAAAACCATTTGTATTTGAAATACTAAATGGTGGTGAGAAGAGTAGTGAAAAAGGTTATGTTGTCAGTCACACTTGATCCTACTCTCCAATTCTTGCAAAGGAAAGAGGTTGAACAGTAAAATGTAGTAACTAGACCATTTGCCATACATGTCCACCAAGAGGCATCAGTAAAAAACACAGAAAATATCAATGATTAATACTTTGCCGGGATAGGTGAAAACGAAAACGAAAAGAAAAATGCGATTTTTCCAATCTAAAAAGTGAAAGAATGACCAAAACGAAGTTGTAAATGCAATCAAAAAGCACCCTGATCAAGGAATTTTACAAAGGATTGCTTGATCAATGTTAAAAATTTTCGAAAAAAAAAACAGCTAGCTTGTAAAGTCACCTTGTGTTATGCCCCCTCTCGAGTTGTTGTGGCGCTTTGTCTGTTGACAGTTGAAGAGTTTTTCGGGTTTTGTTTCATCTGTTTAATGTGATATTGATAACAACTTAATTAGAAAAGGTTATGGTGCAAATATTGGCAGCCACTTTGTGACGGATGCTTTCGGAAAAATTTATATCTATCGAGCAATTCTTTGTAAACTATCCTTGCACCCAGATCATAAATAATTTCAAGCATATTTATCAATGTGGTAAGGTTGTTTCAGATACTTATATAGACTAAAATTCTTAATGATAAATAAGTTGTGTATCTCCCCACCCCCAATTTACTATGTGACTACCTACCTCAGACACTACGATAACCATACATGCTAAGTTCACAATCACAATTCTCTATTTTCAAAAAACTATAATAATAACGTTAGGGTCAAAAATATCATTGATATATTAAGAACATAGGTACTAAAAATGTAAAAACATGGAACGTTCAATTAAACAGCTCCATTTGAGAAACTGCACTAATTAGCAGCATTGTTTTCCTAAATGGATATCAAATTTACAAAATTCATTTTTCGAATACCATTTAACGAAAAGGAATGATAGAACTATACTCACTGACAAAGAAATCGCAACACCCAGAAGGAGATGTTTAAATTTCATATTATTTTGGTAAAACATAGATGCAATAGTAAGGATTAAAATCTGAACAAAAAATGCCAAGGGGTTTACAATTTTTTTATCAAGTTTTTTAATAATGTGGTTGTGTCCACCGCGATTATCTATACACTCCCCAACATGTCTTGGCAATGATTCAACAAGGTAGACTATTTCTTCTTGAGGAATACTATCCCGAGCTACCTATATTTCATTTCTTACAACCTCCAAAGTCCGTGGGGGATGGTGCAAATTTTCCAGCCTTCTTGAAAGGGTGATCTGGGTGACCATGGCAACAGATTCATATGGTCTCTAAACAAAAATTCAAACTAACTCCAGCGACATGAGGCCGAGCATTATCTTGTTGAAATATGGCATCAGTCAGTTGATTAAGGTAAGGGGATTAAGGGAGTACATACGGCTCCACTACTTCCTGAAAATAACATTGCGCTGTCATGTTGCTTCGAACAAAGACTAAAGGTGACCTACTTTCATGTGCAATAGCACCCCATATCATAACGCCAACTGTTCATGTCGCTCAACATCAAATTGAGGTTGACTTCTTTCTTCTCGACGTCGTCTAACCCTCCTGCGGCTATCACGTTCACCCAAGAAGAATCGAGATTCATCAGAGAAGACGACCTGATGCCATTCAACATTCGAATGTTGTCGTTCTGTGCACCACTGTAGTCGTTGCCGTTGATGCTCAGCGGTCAGAGGTTGCACAAGATGGGGTCGATAATGCTGCAGTATAAAAGATCTTATACATCAGTAAACCGTTCGGACACTTACAAGATGGCCTTGTTCTCCTAATCACTTAACAGTCAAATTTCAAGTTGTCGATCTTGAACTTTATTGGTGCCTCTTCGACGCCCGGTGCCTATTCTTCCTCGATTTTGGGTATTATCAACCCACGCTTGACAACATCTCATAACAGTAGTTGGATTTCTGTTCGTCGGGTACGCAATTTATCGAAAAGAAAAACTCGCCTCCCGTAAACCAATAATTCGACCTCTTTCAAATTCACTTAGTGTACGAGATAATGTATCGCTAGACATTATCTCGTACACGTACCTACAATAGGAAAAAACATTTACGAAACTTTACCAAATTTTAGTCATATACACCTTACTATAGCATATATGGTGTACCAAAATAGTATTATTTAAACATTTCCTTCTGGGTGTTGTGATTTCTTTGTCAGTGAATATATTATAACTTATACATACATGCTCATCAATTACGAAAAAGGCGTAATACCTTTTGAAAAAAGTATTTTATGCATCTGTCAGCACTTAAATGAAATATAAATTTATACTTTTTCTTCGACCTCTTCGTAATATAAACCAAACGTATTCGTCTTCGATGTAGAAATTAATAAAAAGTACTCCCAATTAGTCGAAAATATTTGGTTGTCAGTTTTTTATATTTACAAGTGAAGGGTAGGTGCTGCGTATGTGAAAGTCGGGCAGCATCCTTTTAACTGAGAACGATCAATCAAATAGTGAAATAAATTTTTTTCTCTCAACTACTCCAAAAAAACCACCACAGCCACTTATCTAATGACCGTAAAAAACAGACGGCGCCTCTGATATGCCGTGCCGACGACGACGAATTCACTTCTTACAGATCGGGCCCCTCTCTCACCCTAATAGATGGAGGACCTTAATCTCCGGAAAGTGTTTCCTTGTGTATGCTTCTTATGGATCAATTAGTAGCCGAAGATAAGGAATGAAATTTGTGGAGTTTCATCTTAATGGAAAACATAGTTCATTCATGATCATATTTATGTTTATTGGGGTAAATTTAACAGCAATGGGTCGTTTCAATTACGAAACTAAATGAAATTTTATTTCTTTTGGGTATAAAAACACACGTACGATTGGTCGTGACTACGTTAGAAAAAATAAACTGGACACCCAAAGAAGTATGGCTGATAAAGATATTCCTTACATAATTATAGATCTAACACGCAAACTATTAGATAAAAAAGAAACTAGTTACTTTATGTTACGGCTTTTCATGAGAAAGTTAAAAAATTTAATTAAAACATTTTTTAAATAATTTTTATTTAAAAAAGGACCGATTCAGCTGACTTAAAATAAAAACAGTTTAGAAACCGTGTGCAATCGATCACTATTTTCAGACATATATTTTTTATCTGATTTAATTAAGATACAATTCAATTGAAAATTTGATCTTATTCTTCTCTCTCTCTGTCTCTCTCTTTTTCTTTCTCTCCCTTTCTCCCTCTATATTTTTTTTCTTTGTCTATATTTTTCAAATATATTTTAACTTTTTTATTTGTTTTATTATTTGGACCACTTTCTATAAATGTAACTAATTCACTCTATATTGCATCCACAATCTATATGCTTCTGTATAAGTAGAAATCCTTTCCCGACTATTGACTCTTTCTATTTCTCTATTGTTTAAATTATTCCTGTATACCAATGATTTTACTTCGCCCCATATGTCTAGTATTCCATTTATGCTCATGGTCTACCCTATATAACAAAATTCACCTTTTTGAATAACATTTTATGACTATAAATTTACTGCTTCTAAAATTTTTTTAGCCATGTCTATAATTATACCCCGTCCTACGTCCTATAATTCAAATATCCTAACTGCTTATGCATATATAACAATTTTTTATACACCCTCAATAACAATAATTTTACCCCATCCTTACTTCAAACACCTTGTTTAAGCAACTACTTATGTACGATATAACTTTTTTAAACCGCCTTGTATAACTGTAATTATACTCCACCTTATATTTCAACCATCCTCTATACTCAACTGCTTCTGACAATTTTAAAGCCATTTGTATAACTGTAATTATTCTCCGTCCTATAACGTAAATATCCACTCTGTATAACTATAGTTTTACTTCAACTACATATGTGCAATCCAATACAATATTTTTAGAATCATCCCATATAACTGATTCATTTCCAACTTATATTTCAACCATCCTTGTATACAACTGCTTATGTACCACCTAATATTACATTCACGCACGCACACACCTTCAACCGTATTCCATACAGAAGAGATCGCCGGAATAACAAATTTCCGTTTTAATAAGCTAATGGAATATTTTCACGCGACTGTAACTTAACTTCGTTTCTAAAACAAACTTAGTTCAAAAGCATCAAAATGAAAATCATTACAAACACCCTGTACGATATACTTTCATGTCATATCTTATAAAATTTGACATTTACTATGATGTTTCAGTTTTTGTGCATATATTTTTCCGATTTTCAGAATAACAGTAAGTTTTATGTTACAGAGAAATGTATGGAATGAAGCTGGAAAATATCTTCGTATAAAACAATTTATAATATTCAAATTAAGTGAGCAGTTTTAGAGCAAACAGTGAAGATTCATTGAAAATCGCTGAAATCTAGTCCCTTATTTACTTTTTCTTCTGATTTTCTAGAAAACCGCAAATCTCGTTATTATATTGGACCTTTCTGTAATGTTCCTTAATATAATGCAGTTTAAATCATCAAAATTGCCAAAGCCGTTTTTGAATAATCGCTCGACATACATAAAAAAAAAGAATTGATAACCTCCTCTTTTTTGGAAGTCGATTAACAAGCATTTTATAAAAGGTACTAAGATGGAAAAACAAACGAAGGAGTTCATAAAATCCATAAGAATGTGTAAACCTCAAGCCAGCAAAATGCTTGATTATGACTATTCTATAGAAGGTTATTCAGCAAATGTATGTATCCATAGACTAGGATATTTTTCAGTTTGTCTATTACAGACACTATTTCTAATTTTCATGTCAAGTAACAACTACATTAAATGCCACCAGAGTTATTGTGATATTTTGCGGATTCTTAGCTCAAAATGTGTACTCGACATGTTTGTTTCAGTCATGGTTTGAATAATTTACTACTGAATATCCTTGTGTAGAAATTGCTACCACAACGCGGAAATAGATTTGTCAAAAGATTTACAGACTGTTAGTGTACTAAAACGTAAATATGAAGAGGGTATTAACACTAGGTGTCATAGATGATGTACGGGACAGAATGGAGAACAGTCTAAACAATTCTATAGGGAAATTAGCAGCTCAAACAGGTCTTTTTGTCCCCTTTATAAATAACATTTTAAATAAAACTTTCCTATTGTAGGTCTTTAGGAAGTTATAAGTTAACCAACCAATTAAGGATGAAGATTTGGATCTAACTTTTTACCCTTATTTATTTATTTATAAAAAATGAAGTCACAAAATATATTTGTAGCATACATTAGAATTGGTTCTTAATTGCAAATATATAGAAACCACACTTTCAGTTATGTTGTCTATCCCTCTTTATATGATTTTTATTACTATACTTGCAGCAATTTACTAAATTGTTTCGTTCTCATTAGGATACTCTGAGAGAGTGCCCTCCAGCTTGTTGGAACTATGACCAATTACCATACCAACAATTCTTGCATTATTTCAAATTAAGATCGTTACATTTGCATCGATTACATCCAATGTTTGTATTTATGAATAACAGTTACTTCAGGATTGTCGATTATCTTTAATATCAATTATTAAGTGTGCATCAGATATTTACAAATATCATACCAAATGTAGCTATTATTCTATTTATTTGCACCTGTTTTGCACATTACTAGTATGAAATTAGCCATTAGGTATCTCAAACATGATTTGCTAATTTTTCGAATAACAATAGATTATTGTTTTTCGGTTCAGTATTAGGATCCTTCTTTGGTATCTGCTTAAATACCCGGAGTTCAGACTCTTTATTTTTAGAAAATCAACATTATTTTCTCATCATCATCAACATGAAGGGTTTAAATACCATGAAAAAAATATCAATTGTGCCAACACATTACTGTTGGTCTTTATATTCAAAACCAACCGTTCAAGGTTACCACCAAATTTGAATATTGCTAACTCAGTACACTTCAGATTGCATACCCGGTATAAGCAGAATGATTTCATATATTCTTATGCTTCTTAAAATTGCATGTTTAACACTTTTTTTAAACAAATTGGGCTTGTAAAGGAAACATGTTTTCATTTTAATAATTACTAGTTGTCGCCCAGTGGTCGAAATTCGACCCTATTTCATGAAATTGTAAAAAGTATATTTTTATAAGAAACAGAGTTGTGGAGAAATCGGAGAAGTAGATGTAATGACCAAAATTGATGACTCATATTGACAAATCTATTGAAATAAAAAGAAAATAAAAATGTAATCAAATATCGGTATTCGAAATATTTTTGATAAATGAATGACCCACCAATTTTTTTGGCTGGAACCGCTCCTGGCAAAATATTCGATATGATAATTGGAAACCCTAAGAGAACTTAAATATTTAATACATTCTCTATTGTCCGCTGTCTGATAAATTTTTACACAACAGCTTCGGAGAGGGGATAATAATATATTAATCAAATTAAATTAAATTCACATTAAAAACATAATATTTAATATCAAAGTTACTGCAACGCGTCCGAAAAATCAATACTGATTTACTACATTGACTATTTTACCACCAAACCACTTCCAGAAGTACATGCTCTAAGAATATATCTATCGATCGCTCCTTCCATATATAATTACTCAATGTATTGAGTTTTGACCGTCTGGTGGCGGCGGCACTGTCAGTTGTTTGGCGTTGACAGTATAGACGTAAATAATAAATTTTTATTATATTTTATTTAATGAATGAACAAATATTATAAATTAATATAAGCATTCTGCACTGAAGGTCGTCAGTAGGTACTAAACAAAACAAAAATTAAGAAAATCGGTTGAGAGACAGAGGAGAAAATGGTACCTAATCGATTTGTCTTTGCCTATTTATATATAGATTTATCAATCAACAATAAATACAACTTTATTCTGGATAAGCTAGTTGATCTGTATATTACTGCGTACTCTATTTTTTTTGCTGCAATCGAGAAAAATGACTAAACGGAAATAATGATTACCTACTAGTTAGTGACAAAATTATTGTGGGAGACTATTTTGGGTCAAGTTGTTATTAATTATACATTAAGTATCCAAAAAATGTCTATGGTACCGGTAGCTTTGCGGACTACTACATGAGAATTTCAGCCATATAAATGTCCTTTACACCAACAATTGAATAACTATAGTAAAAATCGCCGGTGTTGTGAAATAAAGTCCCAAATAAAAACACTTAGCTATCTGGTTAACGTTAGCCGTGGTTTCATTCTCAACATCCCCAAAAATTAAATACCTGGATTGATACTTTACTTGATCCATTTTCCTTGCCGGGAAATTTGACAAGAGATACATTCGACTGTCGAAATTATGGAAAATCACTAATCTTACTCTAAATGTTTCTTGGTATGTAGATGTAGATGAATTATTCGGCGGAGACTGTTACTACATTACTGCGAGATTATCCGACATATGTCCCTTTGACTTTTGGAAATCAAAAATTGATGACCCCCAGACTTATCTTGAATCATTAAGGGCTTTAGGTAACTCCATCAGTAATGCCAAAAAATTTCATCAAATGTTTTTCTCAACGGCGGTGAATACTTTTAGCAATTGCTATGGAGGTGAATTTCAGATATGTTCAAATTTCTAAAACCATTTTCTACGTCTATGTCAACGATGAAGTGTTTCTGACATAAGTTGATTTTTAGGAAAAAACTCCAATGCAACTCTAACTATAAAAAGTCATAACTTCAAAGCAAAAAGAGTTAGAATCTTGAACTATATAGAAACTATATTGTATTGATCGATTGTCTGGCAAAAAAAAAATAATTTTATATAGAAAATAAATTAATGAAGAAATGAATCTGCAAACCCGAAGCGAAGTTGGAAACCCCCAACCTTTTCCCAGTTGGCTATAGCCATGTCGAGACAGACTCATGCTGTACTCGAATTAATACATAGTATTCTGGAGAAAAATACAAAGCTCACCAATTCACATACAAATAACTGGAACATGAATATCTTCATTTTTCCAAATGGCATTACCCTATTTTTGCCATTGGATTCCTCATTTATGTTTTTTCGGGAACCTTTGTTATTTCTACAAAACCTCTTGCCAGGGTGTATATTTCAATTCAAATTTATTTAATTTAATTTGCATGTGCAGAATATGCAGCAAAGTTATTAATAAGGCTTGCAGAAGATGTTGATATTGAACGGTACCTTCACTTGGTTCCGATGAGTAAGTGAAATATGGGTATAATTAAAAAGAAAAATATTGCAATTTAGTTCTTTTTCAGGTCCAAAACTATTCTCAAATGTGTAACTGGAGTAAACTTAATGTTTTACATAAACAACGATTATGCGAGATTGGAATCTCAGTTAGTCCTCAATTGAAATAATGTTTGAAGACGAGAGATGTAAAACCGACATCTAGGATTTTCGAGACACAGAGGTCCCGAAAATCCTAGATGTCGGTCTTACATCTCGCGTGTTCAAATTTAACGAAATGTATCAAATTCATAAAGAAGTGATCGAGAGGACATTCATTTGTGGAAAGCGCAACTGATGAAGGTTCCCTGACCAGAAACAATATATGTTATATACATATATATTGCGTACAAAGGAATGACACCTCGAAGAAATTATGAATTAATGTTATTGTGAAAACACAAAATCCATCCTTATAAACACAAAATTCAGAATTTTTCTGCACATGATCCCCAATATCGCTCAGAATTTTAGAAAAGTATTCCATGCAATGTATAGCTCAGCGTACACAAAAAGGTGGTCTGTGCATTTGACCAGACCCATCTGTAGAATTATGCATTTCGATGTATTGAATCCGAATCTGAGGTTCCCTGGACCCGTATAACCCCAAAATTTAGATGAAAATTCTTCCAAAAATAAGTAAAGTTATAAATGTAGACCTGAAAATGCTTAGTTTTACAGATACATTTAAACATTTAGTGAAAACTGACAAACCGTATCTGCGTAAACTCCGACATTTAATTCACGTTAAACCGTATTTTCATAACAAAGGTTTATAAATAAGACCATTTTCTTTCATTCTTAGACACCTTTAGTGTATTACTTACATTTGTTCTCTTTCTTGAAAAAGAGTTAAAACAGTTTCCTTCAAATGTCTTCAGAGATAAAAATCCAAAAGAGTTACATCAGGTGAATTATGTGATCAATCAACAGGATCGCTACGTTCAACCAATGAGCATCGTATGTTTTACTAAGATAAGTTCGGGCTGAAAACACCTCTTACATATAAATGACTCAATCCTGGCAATTCTTTAACGATCATATTTAACTAGGATTCGTGGTTAAGCATATTAGGTAAAGAACTGACCCCAACTATGGGTGTTTGTATTTTTGAATATTTTAGGTTAAGAATACCCAAATTTATATTTTACTCAAAGTTTAATGTCAATGGCCAGAATAAGACATTGAAATGTTTGGATTGTTTAAAATATAAGTACAGCCTTTTTCCGGAATTGTGGTGTTGATTCCCAAGAAAACTATTAAAGCTCCAGAAAACAACACTAATTTTTGGAATCTGTGTCTGTCAGTCTGTCTGAATACGCCTCACGCAAAAAATATTGGATTGATCTTGATTAAATTTGGTCTGGAGGTACTTTAGTAAGTACTCCGGTTAACATGTAGGGTACTTTTTATCGCGATAATATATCTCATTTCGATGGGCATGCACAAAAAAGAAAAACATTAAATGTTGTTGTTAGTCAACCTGAACTCAAATCTAATATAAACGGTATTTTTGGGTATAAATTTCCGTGTATTAAATTTCAGATTGAAGAAAATTCTTGTTCTCTTTTTGCATTCTCCTCTTGTTTCTCATTCTTAAACCAACTCTCATACCAGTGGTTGGTTTAATGTTTTGAATATTTGGAACATTGTATCGTGTCCTCCGTCATTCTCTCCACAAGTTCCACCCACATCCATGTTCTGCCTCTTGTAAGTCTTACAACATCCTGCCGCTCACACTGTTCTCTTATGTCTTTGCTTCTTCTTTTATCGTGTTTCCGACAATTTCTAATAATGCCCTCATCTCGGGCGTTCCTAGCAGGAGTTTCATATATCGTTACTAGTGCATTTGTTATCCGTGTTTATTCCTCTAGATTAAATCTCTAAAGATATTAACGCTGCTCTTGTTGATTGTTCCTTCAGTTCCTCCTTTAGATTTAAGTTGGTGGTGAGGTGTGCTAAATATTTAATTTCATTGACTTGGTGCACACTTGTATATGGCCAGTTTGCTTCGTCTTTGTTCTTTATAAGTGACGAGTGTTGGTTTTTCTTGTAATATGATCATTTTGAGGTTCGCCTGCCGGAGGTTGAACAGGATTGGATTGAGCTGTCTTTTTGCCCAATTCCTCTAGCAACTAGTATTGTTTTCGTTATTCGATTGCAGATACTTACTGAGGTTGTGTTTGTGTTGAGTTTTTTGAGCCCGGTAATAAATATTCTATTGATCCCTGTCTAACATAGCAGAATCGTTAGGTCTCGCAGTCTTCCATTGTAGAACGCCTTCATAAGATCTATAAAGCATACGAAGGCAGTCTTATTGAACTCGAAAGTTTTTTTTTGATGTTTGGTGTAGGATGAATATTGCATTGACAGTTGATCTGGTCTGGTGAAAGACTTCTTGTTCTTCAGATATTCCTGTATTTGCTATTATTTCCTACGATAAAATCTTTATCAGTAATTTCAGAATAGTGCTTCATAACAAATTCCCCCGTAACATTTTTGGGGCTGTTTTCATAGCTTTTTAAATAAGTATGGGTATAGTTATGCTCTGTTTCCATTGGTTAGGTATTCGTCCTGTCTGTAGGATTTTGATGTATACTACAGTGAGTTTATAGCATCCGTATTTAATCATTTCGTTGTTGCTTTCGCTCAGAACTAATAATTTTCTATTTTTTTTTTTTGGCTACCAACGACTGTTATGATATGTTTTCAAGCGTGGTTTGATAAAAACCAAAATCGAAGTCGTCGAAGGGGAACAAATGGAGTTCAAGATCGACGTCTAAGACATATGCCTTTAGAGACTGATTTTTGACAACCCGAAATTTGGCTGATGAGTGGTTAGGAGAACAAGGCTATCTTGTAAGTTCCGAACGATTTACGACCGTATAAGGTCTTTTGGACTGCAACATTATCGACTCCATCTAGTGCTACCTCTGACCACTGAGCATCGACGACAGAGTTGGTGCAGAGAACGACAACATTGGAATGTGGAATGGCATCAGGTCTTCTTCTTTGATGAATCTCGATTGGGTGGACATGATGGGTAATATGACGTCAAGGAGAAAGAAGTCAACCTCAATTTGATATTGAGCGACATGTAGACATGTATGATATGGGGCAACATGACAGCGCAACGTTAGCTCCACTATATTAGGCTCGAAAACTGACTCTAACCACCACGTACTTTGGAGGTTCTAAAACATGAAATACAGGTAGCTTGGGATAGTGTTCCTCAAGAAATAATAGACCACTTTATTGAATAAATGTCAAGACGTGTTGGGGACAAACACATTAATAAAAACTTACTAAAAAAAATTAAACTTCTTGGTATTTTTATTCAAATTTTAATCATTTATGCCTTACTAATTAAAACATCTCCTTCTAGGTATAGCGATTTCTGTGTTGTGGTATAAGTAATGAAAATGTTTCTCCCATTCGTCTGTGCCCGGTAAAGATCATTATCCATCTCCAAGGCAAATTTCTCTCAGTATTGATTGTTGAAATGAGGGTTTGTTGTGTCTATTTACTCTTGAATAAATTATTAGTTTGTTTGTCGGCAGTTATTTCGATGTTTTCAAGTATTTTCCATAAGCATCTTCAATACATCCTCCGCTTACTGAATTCTATTTTCTCTGTTAATCTCAGTTGGCAGAGGTATTGTGTTGATAGTGATTCACTATTGAATCTAATTTTAGCAAGGACGAAATGGTGTTTAGTTCCTGTATTTGTTCAGCTTAAAAGTATTTACTTCTAGAATTTAGGTCGGATGTAAATTTTTGTTGGTCAGTACTTAGTAGAGAAAGTTGTAGCCTACCATATATCTAATACTATAATACGACCGATGTTTATATATATATATATATATATATATATATATATATATATACATATATACATGTAATTGAGTTCTGGAAAACGGCTCTAACGATTTCGATGAAAATTTCCCATTTGGAAGTTTCGATAGAAATCGCTTGGTGAGGGTTTCATCTTTGGGAAAAATCGTTTTATTGTGAAATTTAAATATTAAAAATGTTACTTCAAAGGTTCAATTGTTATTACAAGGTTGGATACGATCTTCTGTAACTAAAAGGTAGCGCATACCGAGCCGCACTATACCCCGATTGCTTCGGTTGAGTGTGTTACATCTTAATATCCGGTCCCCTTGATTATTTAACGCATGCTATTAAGCGAGAGATATTGGATGTCATCTGCTTAATCAAATTGGATAAGAAATCGGAAAATATTGCCAAACCCAGGCAATACATTACATTGCCTAGCATCCATCGAAAAATTCAGTCAGATCCAGGTCTGACGTTTCAAATAAATGACAAGAACATAACCATAAAACAATGACTTCAATTTTCTTTGAACACAACCAAATATAACCTCGCTAGAATGTGACATTTGTTAGAAAAGAAAGTGTTTGTCTGAAAATCAAAACAATAACAAAGACAAATGGTTAGTCTAGACAGTACAAAGTACTTTGGTAGAGTTTCAGAAGTAATTGAGAAGTAAATAAACAGAAAAAGTCATCTTATTTGCACAAATGGTTTTAGGTCGTACATATTCAACTAATGAACACAAAAGCGAGAAGCTTGCATCTGAGTGAAGTACTTTTTAAAATAAAGTCAAATTCAATACAAGAAAGAAAATCCAACAGTATTTACAATTTTGTTGATACAACTCATTTGGGATACATATAATGTCAGATGTGTAATGGAAAACAACACAAAATTTATTTTATTCAACTACAGATGAAAAATTTTTCAACTGTGTCTTTCTAACTTGACCACAAAGAAAAATGTTTTACCAACTATACATAATATCAAAATTGAAATATAATTTTGAAGTAAGAAGAAAAACGAAAATAGGTTTTTTTAATAAGGAAATAAGTAGGTCGAATGTCATAATGAAGTATATGCGATACAAAAATGTCAAATATAAATGAAATATATACCATATTTGTCTGGATTGTTAATAAACTGTATGTTTAACAGTTAGCATGTAGCTTAAATTAAGATGTTAATCTGGAATCTAATGTCGAATGTGATAGTGAAGTTCATTACGGTGTGGATATGAGAGAATAGTCTTAAATAATATATATTTCGATTTCAATAATCACATAAACGCAGTAGGAGTGATGCCATGGTAAGTTCTAATCATACTATTTTTAATATCCTTACATGTAGTTTTAAAAAAGTAGCCAATATATAATATACATTATGCATACATATGGTGAGTTTTTTAAGTTCACAAAGTTAGATGTGGTTCATTCAGTTTTCAAAGTCTGAGTTCTTAAAAACAAATATTTAAATATTTTAAGTGTGAAGAATTCCCTTGTGCAAAGTGAAAACAATTACAGTGCTAAATCCAACGTATTGTGTGTAATTAATCAGAAAATAATTTTAAATACTATTTTTGTGTTTATATTCGGATTTCTTACAAAGCATGGCTTTTGAAATAAATCTGACAATAATTAGATTTTATGCTTTGACTAATTTTATTTTTTGTTTATAATTGGAATGTAATCAGATTTTCAAAAATGAACACAGGAGACAAATATTTGAAGCATGTTTGTTAGGTTTAATCATCATAGTAAGATATGATGACAAATGTTCAGATTTGAAGGGAAAGCATGTAGCAAAATATTTTTCATGAGTGAGGTATTATCACAGAAACTTAAACATTAATTTTTTTTAGGTCCAGGCATTTCTGAAGATTTGTTTAATGTTGTTTGAAAAATCTGAAAGCGACTATTTTAAATAACTTGTAAGGGATTTAAAAAAAGTAAAACACACTAGGTGGCACCACTCATTGCTTAACATACTTTTTGTATGAAATCATGTTTGAATACATTGTGAATTTATGCACTTATTAAGATAATTAAAATAACTAGCTGTCGCCCAGTGGTCGAAATTCGACCAATTATGTCAATATCTCTGGCAGGTTAAGTAACCTGAAAATTTTATCGTGACATTCTATCCTAGGACTTTAGGGAGAACAGCAATTACACGGAACGGATCCAGATTCGGAACCTCTGTGTGATAGTTTCCTCGAAAATCCTAGATGTCGCTTCTACAAATAAGTAAACAAATTCAAGTTTTTTTCAGATATAATTCATAGGACTTTATTTGTGTTCAATTTCGTAATTCTTAATTTAATATGACAACAAAGCAACCGCTAATGGGCTACCCTACATATTTATTTTTTCTAACCTCCCTGTAGCTATAATTGCACTCAATTCTCAAACATTTATTAAAATCCTAATTATAATAGTGCCATCTCATTATATATTTCCACCACCCTGTATATGCAACTGCTCATGGACCACGCATAATATTTTTTAGCATATTTGAACCACCCGGTAAACCATTCTGTATATGTATATATTATGAAATTTTTAACTATCTACTGTAACTATAATTTTCTACTGTGACCTATTTTTCAATCATCATATATATGTAACTCTTCGTGAGCTACTCTATAAATCATTTCCGTTTCTAACATTTTTTATCATCTTCCTGTATATCTATAATTCCTCTCACCCTATATTTCATCTTCCCTATATATACAACTGCTTATGGGTTACGAAATGTTGCATTTCCATTTCCGCCACCCTGTATATGCATCTCTGTATAATATTCTTTACACCACCCTGTATAACTGTAATTCTACTGCACCTTCTATTCCAAGAACCCTGTAAATTCAACCGCTAATGGGCTTCCCTATATAATTATTTTATTAGTTATAATTGCACTCTGTATTTTAAACACCCTATATATGCAACTGCTTATGTGCCACCCACGAAAAAAACGATTTTGAATATATCTGGAATCGTCCTGTATAATTATAATATACAACGATTACTTTACCACTAAACAATAAAAAAGCTTGCATGCCTATACATGCTCTAAGTATAAACAGCATTGGTCCCTCTTTATATAATTACTCTTTATATAATTACTCAATGTTTTGAGTCTGGCGGCGTCGGCACGCCACACATTCAGTTGTTTGGCGTTGACATTATGACGTAAATAATGAATTTTTATTATATTTTATTTAATGAATGAACCAATATTATAAATTAATATTAACATTCTGCACTGAAGGTCGTCAGTAGCTACTAAACAAAACAAAAATGAAGAAAATCGGTTGAGAGATAGAGGAGAAAATGGTACCCAATCGTTTTGTCTTTGCCTATTTATATATAGATGAATTCATAGAAATTAAGTTATTCGTTAGGTAAGCAAGAAGGGGTATTAAATAGTAATCTTATAGGGATAAATATGTTTATATATCAAATTTGGTCAAATATGGAAAAAACAGGGGAGGCTCGGTCATCCAGGTACTGAATAAATTAACTCAAGAATTACATAACGAAGAGACAATTCGAAAAATTAAAAATTTGTGAAAGTGTTTGAGCGTAAAATACAATTTCAACATTCAGCGATCATATTACACAAAGGAGAATCCCACACAAACCTAAAGCTATAAGAATTTGCTTCAATTTATTGAATTAATGCGACTGCATCGCTCTTTCTCTGTAGAATTCAACCCTTCCTGTTTGCAGAGATTCAGGATGATCACGATCATGTCCTTTTCAACGTCGACGGGGCAGTTCAAAAGCATTTCCCCAATTTCTCCCTGATGACTTTAATGGGATTTTTCAAACATCAGAATTCTTTGATCTCATTTTCGGCGAATGCACTTATAACAAACTCGTATCTAGGAGCCCCAGATAAAAATCTGGAGATAAATTTCAATTTGGAATGAGTTTTATTATTCCTCAACTGTGGTGTAATTCCAAAAAATTTACAAATACAAAATAGTGATGGCCAAATTATCATTGAAAGGCAATTAAACATCTATTTATTATCCTAACATCAACTAAGTATCGTTTTACTTAATATGATTTTGATTTTATGTCCACCTGTTTTTATTTCGATTCAATAATGGTCCAAACTTAAACTTTCTATTTGTATAATTTACGTGATTGCATAAAAATTATGTTTAAATTGGTTAATAGATTATTTTAGAATAACCCGAGTACGATCATTATTAATTATACCAAAGGGTAATTTTAAATTTATCATCTATGATAATTAGCTATAACCGAAACAGAACTGTAAATTATAGACGTCCACATAATGACAAATTAAATACCTAAATGTCCGTTTTATGCTAAACAGTATATTTTCTGACGTAAATAGTACATTCCCAGCTAGGTGTGTAGCATACAGGTGTTAATAGTACCTAGTTATTAATATTTCAGTTTCAAAGACGATTCTAGAGATCAGACAAAGAAAATTGATATCATAGAGAAATTAGTAATTAGCACACTTGAATATTTCTAAAATGAAAATAGTAACATAAAAATTTATTAAGATGTGGATTAAAGTTGGAAAAACAATTTTCATATCTTGAAGCAGTCAGTGAATTGAAAGCATTCGATATACAGATGCTGGTATATTGATTAAAGTCTTTTTAAATAATCTGTGTTTAATCAGAAACGTCTAACAATTATAAATGCCAGTATGCAAATTTTATATTTACATATAATTTCCTTAGAATGCACACAAGTTCAAGTTTATCTTTATGGAAATGTATGTGTTTAGTTACCGCAGATTTAAATGGCTTTGAGGTGTGAAGTTCAAATCATCGTTTGCAGTTTTCAACCATGCATCAACAATCCAGTTGGTTTCATGTGGTCAGTTCTTTAGCATTTTCGTTATTTATGTAAGATAACGAATATGAGTCATATTATGATACCATCTTTTCTAGATTTTACAAACTAGTCGATAGAGAGTACAGACCCCTCCATGCCAATATCGATTTCTCCATAAAACTTTAATTCAGTTATTTGTATTAAGTACCTGCATAAATAATTAAATTAAATTTTAGTTATTTGACTGAAGGGCAACTGATGAACGTTCTCCACTAGAAACAATATATTTTCTTGCATTCAATGGATTGTAAAAGATTGAAAATATATTATTATGATTGCTTTGATAGTTTTAGTTAAACAAATAATGTTTTCAGTGTGATTTTTATCTTTCCAATCACAAAACAATGGAATTTCAAATTATTGATACGAAATCCCTAAATCCCAGGACTATCATTGATTTTTGTCGATAGTTCTGTTTATGAGTTAAATAACTTTTGGTATAACTCACTTATTAAAGATGTTTATTTTCCAATACCTATCTTACTTGTTAAATATAAAAAATGTTAACGTAGACTAAATACACGTAATAACGAGTATAAAACTAAGAAAGGGTGTCTGCAAGTATATGTTGACAGCTAAGTTACGAATTAAATAATTATATAACAATAATTTTACCTTTGTATATCTTGAAATACTTACTGTTTAACTCATTTATTCAAATTTTTTTTCATTTCTCTTAAAATTGGAGTTAACCAGATGCTAATGTAAAAGAGCAATTATATTCTATAATAGCACTATTATCCTTGCAACTTTTTTAATCGGCAGCGTAGGTAGTGTCTAGAAAGTGTATTTCTCATTGTATTGTAACAACAGGTGGAACCTTAATCTGACTCCTAATGATAACTTATAATGTTGAGATCAATAACGCTGAAGATCGATGTTGCACGTTAAGTAGATCTTGCAGAATTGCAATTTAAATAATTTGTAGGACATATCGTATTAACAACGATAGTTCTATAGCGATATGCAAAAGATATTTTCAAAGCTCATAAAATGCATTTCACTTCGTGTATTGTGGATTTTGGTCATAGTGCCAAAAATATATTAATATCGCTTTTGAAATGTGGTTTAAACGACGGACCCTTACTTCTGCTCCGATGTCTTGATAGAGGCGGATCCACTCAGTGGAAAAAAGTAATTTAATTAATATCAGTAAACTGTATACAAGTTACCATTAACTTAATAAACCAGTGTAAAAATAGACCAATATAACCGTAATAAACTTATGAGAAAAAACATATAATTTACCAAAATTTTCAAGTCGTCCCCCACCTCAAGAAAATTTTAGATCCGTCCACGTGCCTTGACAGCTATAGTAAGTCTACCGCTGGGTGTCTGTCCCGTATTCGTACATTTAATGCAATATTTACTATTATTTTCAACCAATCTGTTGGCATTATAGGAAAAATCTAAGATACACAAATTGAAGTGTAATTTATGCACTTTCAGAATATATTCAGTATATCCCGATAGGACTAATCTCGTTAATACGGTGGAAAATATCTCTCTAAATCATTTAAATTCCAATTCTTCAAAAACTACTTATTCAATAGTACCCATCATGAGTCCATATAAACTTGACACCATAAACTATCGTTTTGACAGTATTAGGTACCAAAAAGTTTTAAATGTTTGAAAAAAATCCACCTCTGGCCAGTTTGTCTGAGATTACCTACTAAAAAGTAAAAATGATCTAATAAATTCGTATTTTTGGCATTTTTCTTAATTAAATAGTTTACTTCTACGAGCTTGCTGTTAAAATCTTAGCAATGATTATCTATAAACTGTAACGTGATGTTATAAGCGAATTGCTGTTGAATTTTATGCCCTAAAATGAGGTGGACTTTGCTCTATAAACTGCTGTAACATTCAATGGCAATTTTCTGTGCTCCGAATGCGAACCTATTTTATGATCGGCCTCATGTAAATATAATGTAAAGAAAATTGTTAATCAAAACTAAGGGGACTTAAATGTTATCTTAGAGGAGTTAACATGAATTACAAGTCAATTTAACAAATAGAAATTTTGGACGAGCAAAATAGTTAACTTCATGTTTTAGTTACAGTACTATCAACAATTAAATAGTGTACATCTTTGTCTATATATAGAATACTACTTCCTAGGGTTCAAACTATTTAGCAAAGTTTCATCAAAACCGATGTGTCTCAAAAAACAGAATTTCAACTGGCTACATGAAATTCCTATCAACCTCGAGTTAAGTTTTTGACCGAAAAAATACAGTATTCACTAAAACATTCGAATAACATTTATGTATAAAAACTAAATATTTTACGACATATTCAGGACCGAAATTATTAATAACACCGACACACCAAAAAAAAGGAAAAGTAGTGTGAATTCTACATGCGAAATATACCTATGTTTTCCTATGTATTTTTGCCCCCTGTTACGAATCTCGCGGAAAACTTTCAAAATTTCAGATTCTTTCATAGTTTCCTGGAATTAAAAAGGTGTCGGCCAAATTCTGACACCGGATTCGTGATCAGGAGGCAAAATACATCGGAAATCATATATGTATATCGCATGTAGAGTTCAGACAACTTTTTTTGGTGTATAGGTATCAGGGTACCTATATACATCCAAACACGAAAAATACCAGAATCTGGCCTACATGTCACATTTTTTGTAATCTTGAGGAAACTAGTAAAAATTTTAGATATTTTCGTGTTTGTTGAGGTTAAAAAAATTTTAACGTGTTGTCCAATTTTGAACAACGGCTTCGTAATCAGGAGGAAAAAATACGTCAGAAATCATGTGTCGCATGTAGAATTCAGACAACTATGCCTTTTTTGTGTGCCGGTGTAATTTTAGTAGTTCGACTGACTGTTCAAGTAAACGGCACATGCAGACTCTCACAGTTTCTTTTAAAAGGACACATGTGAAAAATGAAATAAAAAAAGTTGAATCTACCTCCGTGAATCAGAACACATGCGTCATTTAAAGAAATTGAATTTCATAAAAGGTATTTTAAGAACAATCTGACATATAAAATATAGCAGAGGATATTGTGAGGGAAAAGATACAACAAAAAATATTATTTTCAATCAGAAGGTCCATGTTGAATAGTAATAAGGTACAACATAACGAAACAGTAATCATTTTATGTGGTTAAGTGAGATCATACCTTATTTTCCACCAGAGATACGTGAAACCTAAAAATCTGACAAGTAAAGATTTCTGGTGGAATCTTTTTGGCCACTATTTCAAGACAAAAGGTTTTGGAATCCCCAGTGAAAAGAAATAATAAAAGAATACCATCACTGACGAGGTTATAGTTTACCACGTTTTTTATAAGTACAACAAATTAAAACATTTGACATTTCTAACCAATTAGTAGTCGAGTCATGATTTAGAAAAAAAGAAAAATTATGTTTATTTATTATATTTAACATGATAAAACTTTGAAGACCGAACTGAAACGGGAAATTTATAGAAGAATACTCTTGGCTGCCTTTAGGAATTTACATTTTTGTTAAATCCAGGTTATACAGTTAGGTTCGGCTTCCTAATCATTACGCCTGTATGTTCTGCCATACACTGTCGGCTAGTTTTCTTTTTGAAATTTTGAAATTGCTTTCCACTTACGTACTTATATATTCAAGTCTTCTCCAAAATTCCATTTTAACCAGTCATACGCTGTCATATTGTTTCTGCGACATTTGCCAGATTTTGGAATATACCCATACTATACCCAATATATAGTGTTTTTGTTTTTCTTCTGTCACGGAGTTCAGCGCTGCAATTACCTTTTCTGGTTTAGTTATTTTCAGTCCTTGATTGCCTCCTCACACCGTCTCATTGATGTTAGTTTTATGCCTAGATATACACATTCATTGCTGCTTCTAATTTTTCGGCTCTCAGATCTGTCTTTTGGGGGGTTTCCCTTCCTCCGCATATATACTGCGTCTTTTCGATGTTGACTTATAAGCCCTATTTTCGGTAATCGTCTGTGAGTTTTCTAGACATATTTTAGAGGTCTTTATGCTGCACAATTACTACTTGGTACACCATTTATCTTTCATACACTTAAAACTTCTTCCAAATACCTACATATATTGAATAAAATTAGCGACATACAATAGCTCTGTCCTTCGTTTTTAGCTGTTAATGTATTTGTTATTTTGTTTCTCGCTGTTGTGTCTCTGTATAAATAGCACATAGTAGTGCTATTACATTTAGGTATATGGGGTTAATCCAGAACTTATCATAGTTTTGAAACAGGTACAGTGTCATATGCTTCCTTCCAAATCTATCACAAAACGGTAACATGCTATGATCTTACGGTTTTCTTCTGTATTTTTAGAACAAACAGGATATATTGTTGATATAATGTCTGTTTTTAGTCCTTGGTAAAACTAATTTACCGTTATGCATCTGTAACTGTAACAAACTTCCTTATTTCCTTTTTTGTGTATGGTCATAATCCATACTTTTTCCAAGTCATTGGTAATAGTTCAATAAAAAATCCCTTTTGTTATTGGTTCTCCATAAAACTATATTTCAGCATAGGTAATGTATTTGGTTCTGTGTTCTACCAGCATTGCCACTTTTTTCCATCATGATTTAATGGTTCTTATCAATCTATACGATTCTCGTGATTATGGGCATCCTAAGCAAAACATTAATTATTATATTATTATAATTACCGACGCACCTGCATTCTAGAATATTCTCAAACCTAGAGACACCTATGGAATAATGGAGTAATAGAGCCGAAGCAGTGATGGAACTGAATTGGACTACGCCGGCCATGTGGCAAGTGATGAGAACGAAAAATGGACTATTCCATCCTGTACAGATGATATCAAATTAACTGTGGATACGAGAGGTACAAAATAGAGACAATTGACAAATAATAAAGGTACGTTAAAAAAACGACCAAAGAAGAAGGAAGGTTAATGCGATAAGACTCTAAAAGGCCATTTTTATTAGGATTATTTACCGAAATATGGAAATACTCAAAGTACGCCCGTTTTGCGGCTTCTGTAATTTCAAACATAATGATCGTTGTTTGTACCCTATTTGCATTCTCCTGAGAATTTATCAGTGTTAAACACTAAAATAACAACTGACAAACAAAACAACGCGAACAGGATCGTATCAATAATTATGGACATTACGAAGTCAATAAATTACAACTAGGTGAAAAATAAATTTTAAAATAGAATAATTGTTTGGCAAAAATTCTTTGCAGATCAAATCATCGTTATATTTTAGTTTCACTGGAACGCTTATTAATTTTTCAAGTTAATATATTCAACAACAAGCTAAAACCGCGTCAATTGTGAAAGAAATTAATATTAATCAGCCGAAATGTGCGTCCATTCATTTCAGACCCACAGTTACAAATCAAAGTTTCTCGTCTAAAAACAATCCTTGACAGTGGAATTCTCATCAGAGAAGAAGAAAAAAAATGACCAAATAAAAAAATGGAAATATGCAAAGCACGTCGAAGCAACCTGTTCGACTAACCATTATTTTAAAATCAACCAGAATTTTATGGTAATGAGATAAATTAGATGTTGATTTAGATGGAGGATGGTTGGAATGCTTGCTCGAGTCCTTCCCCTTCTTCCTTGCGGCTTCGCATAGGGCGGAGCGTCAGCACGTCAAAGTCAAAGCTCTCAGTAGGCGCTGCGACGTCTGCATGGAATTACTTCTGCAGTCTTTTGTTTGTTCGGTGCGCGGACCGTTGACAAATTTTAATGACTTTCTGTGACAGATCTGTTGATTTTGAACGTTTTGTTGATTGCTTTTAGTTTTGTTTTTTATTGTGACTGTTTGTTTATTTGACGAAAGAGAAGGTGAGGACTCTCGAGGAGGTGAAAATTCGATATAGACAACGAAGAATTTGGTTTCTGTGTTAAAAGTGGTAAGTTTTTTTTCAGACATAAATATTTAACACATAAGAAGTTAGAACGTCAATAAAAAATTTACGAAAATGTGGATTACCAATTCAGTAATGAATAGGTTTAGAACCATTAGCTTTAAATAATTTAAAGCTTAATTGTATCCTTTGAGAGTTGTTTTTAATCTACACAGAACGAAACCCATCCAATTTCTTCCAGCGTTACTCAATACAAAACTAGACAAACTTGGACCTTTTTAATCGTAAATTTGATATTTTGACATAAGTCAAAAAAAGCAAAAAGTTTCCTATAGGAAACAAATCAGTATGCTTAATTTCTCGAATTATATTAAATACGAGTAACCACATAAAAGCACAAGCTCTTTCATCAAAGTAAAAGTTATAAGCTTTACCACTGAGGAACACCTCCTTTGTTTTTAATTGCAGGGATTATTCTTTTGTGATATACTGTTAACTAGCATTTGGTAAATAGTTGGTGTTAATTATTTGAAATCTGTTGAAATCTTTGCTTCATTTCAAAAATAAAACCAGCAGGATTCAGATGCAACGCCTGTCTGATCTTAGCCTACACTACTAATAGCAAACAAGTCTATTCTATACCTGAAGCTATAAAGATGGCTGCACTGTATTACTACAATTTAAGTTATTTTACTCGCTAAAGCAACTGGTCATAAAAGTATGTTCGAGTTTACATGTCTTCGTTAAAATGGAATTTCTGTATACCCAAGGAGTTCTATGGCATAGATCAAAATGAATCCAGAACCAAATATCATTTCAATGACTGTTATTTTGGCTTTTCAATTCGTGTCTGCCAGCGGAGCATAGTAACGCAGGCACATCACTATATTGTTTTTGAATAAAATGGTAAATGATAAGTTAAATTTCTCCTTTGTTATTGTAAACAAATTTATTTACAAACATTGTACATAAAATTTCAATGCCAAAGGGTACAGTTTGTTTTCAAAGCCAACTGCATTTGTAAGCTAAAACTGTAACTTGAGCTTATGTCTTCAAAAACCTTTCAGAACTAGCTTCAGTGATATATTTTCTAATCAGCATTAGTGATTTTTGGTTACAGCATTAGGGAAAACGTCATTAGTAATTTCAAACTACTTGTTAACTTACAAACAATGGTTAACAATTCAGTACTTTAAAGATGTGGTATTACAATCGGATTCTTTGCAAATAATTTAATAACCTAAGCCTTATTGTGATGTAAAATCATATGTGTTCTAATTAAATAATATAAAGGGCTTTCATTTCAAAATTAGTCACCCAAAATAACTTTTAAAATATCTTTAAAAGAAAAAGACAAAGAAAACATTTACATTGTACGCGTACTCGTATCGGTCAGGCTTACAGTTCCAACTCCTAAGGGGGGTGAATATCTACAGAGTAATGACCTAGAAACCGTAAAAAAATAAAAATAATTTTAATTGAAAAAAAAAAGATAAACAAGTGAGAAAAAATCCCTTATTGTTTGTTTTTGCGAAAGATATTTGTGACTAAATTTATTATTAGTATGGTTTCTTTGTATACTCACCATCAAATTTCAACAACGGTTTATTATTTACAAGAAAGAATTAAAATAATCCCGATAAAAATATTGGGCATCAGTATGTATTGAATTTAGTTCATAAACTTCAAGAAACTGGAAATGTCTGCTGGGTTTTTTTAATAGATTTGTCAATAAACATAAATGTACTTAGATACTGGGACAATCCCAATCCGCAAGTTTTTCAGAAAGATAACAACCAACATCCTGAAAAAATCATCGGATTTACCGAAGTGCACGAAAAGAAAATTGTTGGTCCTTTATTTGTGGAAGAAAATTTAATTGAGGAATTTTATTTGGACTTAAAGAATGTGATAAATCCCCTTATAACCGAATCTTTAGAAAACCAAACAGATCAAGATGGAATTTTGTTGCTAGAAAAAGAATATCTATTTTTCAACAGGACGGAGCATCTCCTCATTATGCCCTGCCTGTAAAAAAATGGCTCAATGAGACATTTCCAGATAAATGGATTGGAAGAAGGGGCCTATAGAATGGCCAGCAAGATCACCCGGCCTAATGACCCTTGACTTTTTTATGGGGACATCTAAAAACTGTGATGTACAAAACTCAACCTCGGAATATTCTTGAACATAGACGTAGAAAAGTCAAGGAGTGTGAGCGGATAACACCAGAGACGCTTCAAAAAGTGCGGGAGGAATTCGAGCTGCGATTTTACCATTACCTTACCAACAATGGCGGACATTTTAAACACCTAATTTAACTATTATTATTATTATTCTAACCCTAATGCAATATTAATAATGTCAATACAATGTAAATAATAATTATTTTTATTTGAAAGTTTACTCTTTAAAAAATAATCTGATTTTAAATAATGATGTGTCAAAAGATTGGTAAAAAGAGACCTTTAAAACGTGGTATCCCATTGTACCTACCCCTTTCTATTTAAGCTTTTAAAAGTGATATTCACCCCCGCTTAGGGGTTGGAACTGTAGGGTGACCGACAACGTGTAAAATGTGCCCCCCCCCCCCGTAAATATAAATTAACATGTTTTTTTGTCTTTTTCTTTTAAAGATATTGTTACAGATTCCCGTGGGTTCAGTTATACACCTGTTATTACTCCTTTACTCCTTTATTTACGGTGAAAACAAATCCTTAACCTTCAAACTTCAATAAAAATATTACAAATTTCTTGAAACCCAGATCATACAATATAGCACAAAACACAATTTGCAATTAAATTTGGCAAATACTTTACTACTTATTATCACTAATACCGAACTATGTAGATTTCTCCCGAACTGACAGTTACACTTGGTAGGTATATACAGGGTCCTCCTTCGGCCAACGGAATAACTTCCCGTAACAATATTTTAAAAGTTATTTTGGGTGGCTAGTATTGAAAAGAAAGCCCTGTATGTATTATAAAGAATAAGTACAAAAATATGGACTATTATTTAAATTTTCAACATATTTAATTACTTTTTCTTGTAGAATGGTACAAATACTTAATGTAAAAAATATTATTTACAGCAAATATAGTAAGTATAAAAACAAACTTTTCCGTATCTTTACAAAGCTGCATTTTCAATTGATTGTATTGAGAATTACTTCATGATAAATACTTAGTTATAGTAAGCAGATTCTAAGTTATTAATTTGAAGTAAATTTTACGTAAAACACAGGACAGACTGTCGTTGGTGCAAACCTCTGCAGACTTTAGAAAAGGTCGACGAAAGTCTGTGCGAACTTTAGTGCAGAATATAATCTTTATCCCAGGCTGAGTCCGGGACGTTATGTTTTAAATAACTACTCAAAAAGATAGAATGTTACATACATTAAATAGCTTGAAATTATTTCGTTATTTGTAGAGCTGAAAGAAATATCGACAATTGTCTGAGTTGCCCAGTTACACAGACTTCATACAATAGAAGTCGGCGTGAAGTGTGTGCTGTGCAACTGTGCTTTTAACGCAACTTTTGTATCAAACCTATTTTTTTATAATATATAAGATTACGCGGGCTGGGTAAAAAATTGTGAATAATGAATTTTGGATTTATTATTACTTCAACTTTGGTACGTACCAATGTCCTATTGGTTCCTGTATGCATAAAATTTTCCCATATGGGTTCGCATTTAAAATTGTATACAAATATTATATTTGTGAACTTTTCTACTCTAAATATGTACTCCGTAATCAACATAATCTAGCTCTATAGCAAAGATGGTTTCTTGGCTTACAGAAGCTATTTTAACTTAAATCTTCAAAAATGGGCGGAGGGAAAGTATTCATGACTATCGACCTATCAGCTTATTAAACAGCCTGGCTAAAATATCTGAATAAATTATTTATATATACCTTCATACTTGCACACATAGCTGACAAAATTTTAAGGGATCAATTTGGTTTCCTTCCTAACAAGTCAACAGTTACAAATCTTCGCATCTTCTCTGAATATGCGTAGCAGACAATACCAAACAGACAACAGCTTGATATCATATACACTGACTGCAAATGCACACGATAAAGTAGATTTCAGTGTCTTGATAAAAAAATTGTGGGTTCTTGGTTTCTCAAGTGAAGTATTTTCATTCATACCTTCATAGTTACTCGCACGAACCCAAAGGGTAAAGATAGGTTCTGTCTTTTCCCATCATTATGTTGCCACCTGACGAGTACCCCAGGGTAGCATCTTGGGTCCTCTCTTGTTTTTGATTTTTATTAATGACTTACCCGATAGCCGAGGACCGGCGTTGGGTTGCTGTTTGCTGATGATTTCAAATTAATTAAATCTATTAATGGCAAAAACGATGTTATTGCACTCCAAAATAACTTGAATTCGGTGCTCAACTGGTTTAGAGAAAACAAAATGTTTGTTAATACCCAAAAATATTGTGCTGTTTCTTTCTCCCGATAAGTCAATGTAGCTATTGAAGACTATTACATAGGAAATTGTAAGGTTAAGAGGTATAAGGAAGTTAAAGATCTGGGGGTGGTCTTTCAAATATAACTTCAAATTATTGTATTTGTCATATGCAATAACCAAGATTTGAGTGTTAAAACAACCATAAGACTTTATAAATCTATGGCGAGGCCTTATCTTGAGTATGCCCCCAACATTAGCTCACCAAATTGTTACATCCACGGCAATGAAATTGAAAAAGTGCAACATTTTTTTCTACGCTATCTATATATCTAAAAGAATGACATATATCCCTTGATGGTATCTTATAGATCAATGTTGGAAACCTTCCATCCGGGTTCTCTGAGTACTAGGAGAAAGCTGTTATCTTTATATATAACATTCTAAATAGCAGAAAATATCGCGATTGTCGCTTGATCAATAGCGTTACGTTTAGGGTCCCCAAAATTAGCTTAAGACTGCTCTCATCTAATCTCGTCTATATTAACAAGGGCCCTTCGCCTTTCACTTATATATATACTCAGTGGCAATAACATAGTTTCCTATTTGGTGAGCTTAGGTGCATATTATTCCTGCATCAATATGCAAACCCTTTATGATATTGGCATATCTGTGCCATTATCAAATACTTTTGTGCTGTTTAATCCTTCACATGTAATTACCTATTTGGTGTTTGTAAAGAGAATAAATAAATAACAGTTAGATGTCATCATTTATCGCTAATATTTTTTTAATGTGATTCAGCATTACTCAAATCTGTAATCCCACTTTTACTTACTCATCGAGACTGAAGTGCCGTTTTCATCAATTATACAATTTGAATGTAAAAATTTCTGAAAATATTTTTCGATAAAACTGTCTAACGTAATCCACATATTTCAGCCGCCTTTTTGATTGTTCGGTGCAGTTATGATGAATTTTAACTTATTATTTATTATTGTAACTAGTGATGTGCCTATTCGATTATTTTAAAAACTGATTAATCAATTATGCGCTTAACAGTAATCGATCTATAATCGATTATTAATCGATCTATAATCGATTATTAATCGATTAAAATCTACATGATTAAAACGACTTGACAATGTATGACAGCACACTCCCTCTAAGGCATGCATAGCGTGCCTTTTGGGGAAAACTCACTAGACTCAAGATATCCTAGATATCAAAAGGGTTAATTTAGCTCTGTGGGAACCCTCGCGAGGTTTTCAGGCCCGTGGAGTCGTGCCGGCAGTTTCCCATTAATTTCCTGACCGTTCGGGCTGTTCCTAACAGGACAACTTTGTGCATTAGTTGGTCATCCAGACCAAGGTATTTTAAATTGTTTAATAGTTGTTTTGGGACTACTCCGGTCGTTGACATAACAATTGATACAGTTCGTGTGTTGTTCATATTTGGTTATTTTCTCAGCCTGCTTGATATTTACTAATGTTGTTAGGCGTTTGATATATCAATTAAAGCTGTTTTCCGAAAGACCTTATCTACCAAAACTATGTCTGGTCTATTGTGAGCAACAGTCAGATCAGTCAGTATCATGTTGTCTCAGTACAGCTTGTAGTTGTTATTTTCTAAAACAGATTCTGGTTTGTATTTATAGTATGGTAACCTCACCGACTGTGATAGTTCAAGTTTCAATGCTAGTTCCTGGTGCAGTATTTTTGCCACAGCATCGTGTCGATCTTTGTATTCAGTTGCAGCGAACGCTTGACAACCTTCTGTGATATGCTCTCGTTGTCTACTTTGATTTATTATTATTGTTATTTAATTTCTCATTTTGGTGCAAAATGCCAAAATATTTTTAAGCAACCATAAAATGACTTGTGAATCGCAATTCTTAATCTATCTATACTATTATAAAATTGTAAGTTTGTCTGTTTGTTTGTGTGTTTGTTTGTTTGTTCGGGCATGACGTAAGAACTACTTAATTTTGATGAATCTTTTTTTGTTGCGAAGCTTGTAGTTTGACTTAAAATCTGGTAGACATTTTATCTCTCTAAATTGACAAAAACGGTAGATATAGCGAAAAAACTTCTACCATGTTGGGTATTTCAATTACTCAATTGGTTCCACCGCACGCACAAAATATTATATACTGGTATCAGCTTAGCTTTTATTCAAAATTTGGAATATGCAAATGTAACATGTTTCGATTCAACAATAATCAACATATATCAAGCGTAATTTTACAGGGTGCTCTGTATATAGGAAACTCACAGCGGAGTAGAATTACATGGATATAAAAAATCTATCCGATCCTATAAGCAGCTGGATATATACGATGTGGTGGAAATAAGGAGGAGTGGAATTAGTTACACGGGGTTGTCCAAAAAAATTATATTGAGTGGGCCATAAACAGTTCCATATACCAAGTGGTTGAAAAAGGGTAGAATATTTATACAGTGAAAACACAACTTAAAAAAATGTCTTAGGTAAGCAGTTAGGATCTTTCAATTATGTTCATAAGATAGTTATATAAAGGGGTTAAAGAAATGTTAGAAGCAGTTGTTACAGGGTGTTTGAAATATAAGATGGAGTGGAATTTTAGTTTATGTTGTGGTTAAAAACTTGTTTTATATCCACAAGTAGTTACATATATAGGATGGTTGAAATATGTAGTGGGGTATAATTACAGCTATACAGGTGGGTTTAAAAATATTTTAAAGTAATGGTATGATCTACAAGCTGTTCCATTTACCGGATGGTTGAAATATAGGGTGGGGTAGGATTCTAAGGATACAGGGTGGTACAAAAATGTTATATTTGGTGGCAAATAAGTAGTTGCATATAACAGGTTGTTGAATTATAGGGTGGCTTACAGTTAAAATTATACAGGGTGGGTAAAAAATGCTAGAAAAATTTTGTTATATAGCACTTGCCTGTATGGTGCGCAGTAAAGTTATAGTTATACAGTGTCATTCAAACAAGGCTAGAAAAAGTTGTAAATAAGGGTAGTTTAAATGAAGTGTGGAGAGAAATTATACTTTAATATATCTTGAAAAAATATAAGTAAAAAATGTGAAATACCGTAGTTCATAATAAGTTGCAAAGATAGGATAGTTGAAACATAGGGTGAAGAATTGTTATGATAATTATTTAAATAATGTTATATTGGTTGACCAATAAGCAGTCCCATATACAGGCTAGTTGTAATACATACAAAGTGATTCAATAACATGTTGAACAAAATTGTTATTTTCGGTGCCCCATAAGCAGTTGGGGTTTTGGTGAAATATATTTGGCATTGATGGATTTATAGTTATACAGGGTGGTAGAAAAAATGTTATACTGGGTGGGCGATAAGCAGTTGCAAATACAAGGTGATTGAAATAGCGGGTGGAGTAGATTTATAGTCAAACAGGTTGGATATTTTTTTTGTAGGATAGAACATGAGCTATTGCATATCTGCAATATCTGAAACATGGATCGAAGTAAAATTATAGTTCATACAGTGTGATTAAAAATATTTAAAACTTTTATATTTGGTTGCCCCTAAGCAGATGCACATACAGGGTGTTTGAAATATTTTGTAGAGTAAAATTATAGTTAAACAGGGTGGTTCAAAAACAAGTTGTAATGATTGACAAATTGGCAGCGGTGTATACAGCATGGTTTTAATGTAGATGGAAGTAGAGTTAGTTATACAAAGCGGTTAAAATTTTTTTTTAATAAAATTGTTATATAGGGTGGCCAATAAGCAGTTGCAGTTTGGGTGAGGGTGCAAAACTGTGTTTTTATATTTGTGACTCATGAAGGGTTCCACATCACTTAAATTAGGATGGATCAAAAAAGTTTTAAAAAAATTGTTATTTAGGGTAGACCATAAACAGTTGCTTTCTACTATATGGAATATCTGAAATATGGGGAGAAGCAAGATTATAGTTTTAGAGTGTGTAACACAATGTTAGAAAAAGCTCATATAAAGGTTGATTAATATATAGAGTAAAGAGAAATTTTACTTTAAAAGGTGGTAAAAAAATATCAGAAATAATTGTTATACAGGGTATACCATAAACAGTTGCATATCTGAAATATAGGGTAGAGAAAAGTTATAGTCAAGTGTTCAAAAAATAATAAAACAGCATCATATACAGGATGGTTGCAATATAGGGTAAAGTAGAGTTACAATTATTCAAGGTGATTCAAAAAATGTTGAATAAAATAGTTATATAGGGTGATCCATAAGTACTTGCAGTTTGGGTGAAATATATTTGGGATTGATGGATTTATGGTTAAGTAGGGTGGTTCAAAGAAGTTTAAAAAAATGTTATATAGGATAACCCATATGTTTCATAAGTTATTTCTTTTTGCGAAAGCTTGAAAATTCCGTACGCGGGTGGAACCGTGGGTAACGGCTAGTAAATAAATACATTGAAGTTCTAAATAGTTCTTTTTAAAAATAAACAACTCATGAAATTGAGATTTATTATATCAACTACTGAATACATTAATAATATGAGGGTAAAAAATATATTAGAGAAAAAACAAACATAATGAGTACAATGCCAAAAATTGCAATTATTAATTGTTGTAGGTTTCCAAGCAGTGTCGAATTTGAATATTATGGAATCTAAGTGTTTGGGAGTAGTAGGTTTCTTCTTAAATTTATATATTTTTAGACAAAATGTGTACCGAGGTAGCTGGTATAAATGAGTATTTTAAATGCACTTCATATAATTCTGAATTATTAGTTTTCATGATCTTCGAATAAACAAAAAGATTGCTCTTTTCTGTCTTGCAATGATAATGTCAAAATTTGTCTTAAAGTTATTATATTCCCGTTTTACATGTGGATGAAGGAACACAAGAAGCCTTTTTCCTTTCAAAATGATCCCATATTAATGTTGATTTAATCAATTCGTGCTGCAAATTTGGCATTAACACTTCATGTTGACTAGTTATCGGATTGATCTATCTCAAGGTAAGTTCTTCTAAAGAACCCAATTCGGCGTTAGCAGCATTGGAATCTAATCCAAAACCCAGATATGGAAATATGCTATAGCTGCTTTCCATAGAAATTATTAAGGTATCCTGTTTTTTACAATGCCAGGTAAAACCACGATAAAAAAAACGAAATTAGTATTGTAATAGAATTTTTTCATAATTGATTATTAACGATAATTCAAGTTAGATTGCGGTCGATTATTATAATAATCGATTAATCGATTTTGCACATAGCTAATGCTAAGTGTTCGTTAGATATAAACCAATGATGAGGACCTTTAAGGATTTCAAAATTCAATGAAAGAACGAAGAATTAAAAATAGCAAATATTCTCTAAATATACACAAGTAAAACAAAAACAGATTATAACATCAATCAATCAATCACATTTTTAAGACAGTATGAGCATATTTTAGTTCTCCCATGGTTCAGTTTAACCAAGCATAAAATTACTAAACGTACTTTATTTTATTAATTTTTGAGTTGAATGTTTTGACGTTTTAACCGAAATAGAATCTTATAAGCTTACTACAGAACACAAATGGGCAATAATAACTTACAAAAATATTGAATATAGGTTAAAGTATATTTTTACCTTACAAGAACCATAAATCTCTTGAAATGTTTGCATCATCTCAAGGACTCCTCCTCAGTACCAGCGAGAATCAATTTTAAGAATGAAATTGAATGTGACTGCATTGTTCTACCTTCTCAACTAGGTCATTTCCTCACTAAATTGTTATTTCTCATACTTATAAGGCACCAAAAATTCGATCAAAATGGAATTGAAACCAAATATTGACGTCATCACGCCAATCTATCAAAATCCGTTGTTTAAAAAACTTTGTTATTTTGTTCATAGGTATTTGTTTTTTACTCAATTTTTGTTAACTCGGGGCTTTGTTTCACTATATCACTATATCTTAATTTTTTGTTTTCCTTTTTGTCATTTGAAGCGATTCTACTTGTAAAAGTTTTATATGATAATGCATCTAACAAAGCTCCATAGCCAGTTTGCATTTATTTTTTAATAAAGTAATTTGAGATTATATCTTTAAGGTAGTTTTTTGTGACTAAGTGTGATTAATAGGACCAAATCTTCGAAACCAGGGTTAGTACTTTTTGAATATGAACTAACATCGTATAAGCTGCAAATAAAGAATAAATGAAGATTCTCAACTATTTATTTTTTCAGTTTCAAAATATTATAATATATTGTTCTATTTGATAAAAAAATGTACAACCTACCAGTTTTTTTGTGGGAAATAGGACAACTCTACGGAAGATAGAATTTTACGTATTCGTTTTCAATGTAGAACAAATTTGACTTTATTAAAAGTTCTAGATGCAAGACGTCATTACTTGCAATAACGAGAACTTAATCAAAGAAAATTCTTTTTGTGGCTACTGGTGGCTGACAATATCAAGCAGGTGGGAAATTTATAAACATTCTGCCTGATTCTGAAATCCTTATTAGACACAATGCCTAGCAATGTCCATAGGTGTCTTTTATGTAATCTTAATATCTCTTATTATGTTAACATGTCTTACAAGTAATAGTCAATCTTTGTTTCTTTTCCTGTGGCAAGCTTTTGGCTCTATCAGAGCTTGGATACCATGCACGATTAAAGTCCAAACTTGGTGGATCACATTGTTTCATTGCATAGATCCTTTGGACACCTTGCAACTCCATTTTCGAGCTTCCGCAAATAACACATTGCATTTCTCTCACCTTACATAAGTATACAAAATTTAAGCTCAATTGAACATGGGAAGTAAGTATTTAGTTGGTAAGATTTAATAACACTCATCAAAGCATTTAAACAGCTTTTAAAAATCTCGCGAATCGGACTAATATAAAGGGAAAAATTCAACAGTTCCCGTTACTTATTGACTGTTAGCTAAATCTGATAAAACATGTGGTTAACATTTTCGTTGATTTACAGAGATTGCAAGAATAGGTAAGTAAATTCTTTAATGATAATCTAATTCTTAGACAAGTTGAATGTTTAAACATTATAATTGCAGGAATATTATTTTATTGAATATCAGTAATTGTTCTTTTACTGTATAAACTCATTGAAGTTGAAGCACATACAAATGATACAAAAGTTATTATTATTGAATCTTTTTTTATTATATCATTTTTAAGAGTACATATGCCGCTGTTATCAATATAAATCAATTATTGATTTATAGTCTCTATCAATTGTGGTAAACACCTTATTATATGCACTACATGTCTACATTTTATAATTTGTTCATGGAATCTATTTTTTTTGGGTTTATTTTCTGATTTTGGTGACATATGATCAAAGCAGTAGCATTCTTCCTCTTCTGATAATGGTTCTGGTTGCTAGTTAATTTTTTTAATGTTTTTAGTAATTATCGACCACAAGTAAAACAGTTAATTAGAAGGTGTGCTTTTATAAATTATGTTCATGAAATGAATAATTGTTTTTAGCTTGCCTCCAATCATAAGGATTGGCAAATCCAACAGAAGTTATTGGTGCTTCTGTGATAGATGACATATTTTTGGCAAGGCAATTCCGGGAGAAACAAGAATGAAATTTTCTGAAGAATGGAGAAATTATTATTAGAAACAAAGGCTAGTCCTATCGGTTGAATATGCTGAACCTACTTTTTTTTGCCGAGGTGAAATCCTATCACGGATTGGCCATGTGCTTGGTTCAATAGCGAAATGCTGTATGTGAGGCGCCCGTATACTCATTAAAACACCTCCAATTGCCCTCTGGGTACCTGGAACTATCAACGAAGATATTACTTCAGGTAAACCGGCCCGTAGTCCCTAACCTACCAATTCAGGAACAATTTCTCCCCACTTCCTCTCGCTCTCCATCAACCGCCATACGACATTCACACACGTTGTCTGCACTCATACTATACCCCTGCAATCTTTCACAATCGAAGAAAGTATGTTCAGGGGTATCCACTTCTGCACAGTAAACACACCACTCATCCTCCTTCCTCTTGAATCTGAACAGATACTGCCGAAAGCACCGATGCCACGACAGCAGCTGTGTCAGATAATAGTTGGACTGCCTATGTGGATAGCCAACCCACGCTCTCAGGTCTCTGACGAGCCTCCTCGTCCAGGACGTCGTATCCGTATCCTCACATCCCCATTCCCTCTCCTCCTTTCTCACTCTCAGTCGATCCTCCCCCCTCTCGACCCTTTCAAAGATCATTCTCCTTTCATCGACCTCCTAGGCAGCTGCCCCGTGATGGCGTACAGCCCTGAATCATCCTCGCATACGTTCCCGCTCTAATAACCTTGTCCCATACCGGTGCGCCATAGAGCAGGACAGACCTAACGACACTACACAGCACCACCTTATCTGCCCCACGGACCCCCGACATTAAGGGGTTTCCATGACAGTACCTCCACCACCCCCTTGACTTCCTGGGTAGCCCTTCGAGTATGCTCATTCCAGATGAGCCTATTATCGAGGGTGCTCCCCAGGCATTTAATAAACTTCCTAGGAACCACCTTCATCCCGCCCCAAGAGAAGGGCTGAACCTACTTCGTAACCATCATCTTTACCAACCGCACTGTCTGAGTTTTGGACTCTGGTTATTCCTGTTTTAGCCTTATTATATATGCCACTAAATGACAATTGCCAGATTTCTCGTTGTCAATCGAAGATTGATGTGTTTTTAAGTTATACTTGTATTAGAAAGCTCTCGCTTATCACAAAACTCCTTTGCGCACTTAATACCTCATACATTACTATTATACAGTGCCAGATGCATCTCACTTTACTATAGTGATTTATTCCATGCTTCTTAGCCCATTCGGTACTAAACAGCTTCTTTTGTAAAGTTCAATTTTTGCACAGTGAACAGAGTTGTTTGTTGCGTGTTGGTCATCACTTGGAGTCCTCACTATACCCCAGGGTTCGAGAGACATTAACTTTGTTTTAATTGCGCTTTGTTCCAACCATCTTTTGTTTCAACCTTATCCAGTCTACTCTAGTTTGGATGTGTTTTGTGTTTCGGAATTCAGATATATGTACTGCGAGCTCCATTAAGTCAATTACACATACTAGTGTTTTGCTCCTTCTACTCATTTTCTCAGCGCTTTCTGCGTTTGTTTCTCTATGTGATTTTCCATTTAATGTTTGTGTTATATATTTCTGAGGTCGTTAATATCTGTTAATAGCAATAATAAGTATCTTGATTGATATTGATCTCGACTTGGTTCCAATCTAGGATTCTGAAGACGATTTGCTCATGTTTCTGGTTACTCAAAGAATATTTCATAACTCGATACAGGATACGAGAACAATGCGAACAAAACTGATGAGGATAGGTGTTACTCTGCTGAAACGTCGTCATTTTAATAGACTTAAAGAAAAATAAATCGGAATGGTTTAACAAAGAGTAAAACTATATCTGCAATAAATTAATGCTTTTGATGACTGTTTCAAATTGTTGATTTGTCTTTTGATACGGTACTTGTGATACCCAAAATCTATTATATGTCTCAAAATTGAGGTTTGTGTCAAGCTTTATGTTAACCATTCTAAATTTAGTAGCTCCAGAAATATGTCTTTTTATTATAATTTATATACTTTTTGTGAATAATAAAATCAATCATTCAGAGACTGCTAATAAAATTCGCCAAGCCAAGTAATTTTTTTTTCAAAATTCAAACTTATTTCACCGACACGCCACATATCTCCTAAGCTTGGTATGTCTTTTGTATCATAAAAGTTTTCAAATGGCTACTAATTTTCTCTTTTATAGCTTGAAGGAATTTGTCTGTTTTGTTTATTGGCGGTAAAACGTGGGCAGTAAAACGAGTTCGACCAAACAAGAAATTACGGTTTACATATCATATTAATGCATGTCCTTCTTTTACAAAAGGTTCTATTCGACGAGTTTATATGCATTTTCTGACTATAAATAATATTCTTATATAAAAATTAAAGCAGTACTATAATGTAGGCACCTGAAATTCTTGAGAAATGTACTAGCGTTCTAATAAGATTACATTTTTGCAATTTTGCAAATTTCTGCTGAAATTTTACCAGTTATATACTTGCACTTCCAAAAAAATAAACCCAAAATAAACGTTAGGCGATAAAAGCACATTAATAGTTTTCACTATCGTTTTTTTGTGCAGTATGGTGGATTGAGAACCGTTTTTTTCCAATTCGATTCGTGAAAACATCTACAAAGTTTAAAAAATTGCACCAGTGCATAAGAAAATTGCATTTTTAAAAGTGGAATTAGTCAAGTTTTTTAATTGTGGGTTTTTGGGGTAGCTGAACACGAATTTGATATCAACTACTGTCTCCGGAGTATCTGGTGTCCAAGAAGGCTGGCATTAACGTCGTCTACTAGACTTTCATGAGATATCTTAGGAAAGTTAGTCGCAATTCATCAAAAAACCAAGAAATGCAAAATGGTATATAGGTAACAATAAAGTTATTGGCATGTGAAATACTCCAATTCTACAAATATTTTGTTGAAAAGTGGTATTCAACTTCACAACAATCCACTTCTGTAAAATGTTTAACAAAAAAATCTACACCAGAAACGACAAAATGTCAAATGTCAATTCAAACATCTAATGTCTACAAGGCCACATACGATTTCTTTTATATCGTCTACGATTTTGAATTCCGCGATCGCAACTCACGTGTCTTTGATAAAATCGTCGTCGATACGGCCGAGAACTACTGAGTTACCGCGGTTCATGCAGCCCACGTAAGCAACTTTTTTTTTTACAGAAACAATACAACAATTATAAACTCAATGCAGCGTCGGTGAACACAAACTTTGTCTCAATTAACTTTTTTGGTTCACATTTTTTGTTCAGGTTTCCTGTTTTTTTGTTGGTCGGATACGAAACTGATACAATATTCGCATGAGATGTATTTTGTTTTTATAGAACGTGTCCCAGACATAAAAAAGCACAACAACGGTTTTAATTGGTAAAGTACATTTTGCAAGTTCTCTTGCTATGGTCATATATCTCTGTAATTGAATAACATATTCTGTCGATGAGTTATTGTGAATGGTTGTAAATTTTACCTTTATTTGTAGCTATTAATAGTTTTAATACCTCTGTATTGAGTGAAGTTATACAAAGGTTGAATGCACTAACAGTTCTCTATTACTAAACAGTAGTCATTTATTAAAAAAGTAGGTAAAGTTCAGCATTGTTAAATAGTGAATGTTTTTATTTTATCCTTTAGGTCACCTTGCAATCAAGGAAAATTATTGATACACAACGTGAATAGCAATATTTTGGGGTTTCAGAGAAATGAGATACTAAGACTTTAAATTAAGAGTCAGATGCTCTGTAATGCGGCCACTCTCTAATTCCTTGGCTAGAAGTAAAATCATATCCTTACTTTCTCAGTAAGACAAAAGGTGTGTGTTGTCCGCTCACGAAGCATCAATTGTCACGGTATTCTCTAGCAAAGGGTGCGGATTAGCGTTTTATCGTCAGCTTCCCCTTGAATAGATTCGAGGAAAGTGTCGGTCGAAGAGTTTGACTGGGGCGGTACATCTGTCAAAGAATAACGCAGGTATCCTCAGCCCATAAACATAAACCTAAAACAAAAGTGGCTAGATCCTAAAGTTCAGTATGTAGAGGGTTTGCGAAACCAAGGTTTTTAAACCCTTTTGGCTTGAAGAGTTTTGGACACAAGGGTCAGAAAGTTACCACAGAGATAACTGGATTGTGGCAGGCAAGCATTTGTTTCGACTCTGCTTTTTTATTCGTTGTTGCCCCTTCCTATCATTATGAAGAATTCTCCAAGCGTGATTGTTCTCTCACTAAAAAACAACTCGGTTTTTACTGTCGTGAGATTTACCCTACTGATGGCTCCTCGTTGCTATAGTCATCCTGTTTAGTACGAGAAGAGCCCAGGTTCGGAGAAATGGTTCACGCATGGGCTCGGACAGGCGATGGTGTAAAGCTAAAATCCGTGGTATTATATCTGAACACCTCTGAGGTCGTATACTTTCTAGTCAAAGATGGTAACAATATTTTTTGCAGTTTCGAAACTCGAAGGGCTCAAAACAATGTGACTAACCAAACTCTTCGAAGCAATTACGATACTTCGCTTTTCCATGGTGACAATATTAAGATAAAGTTAAGATAAACGTTAGTACCTTAACACCAAACTCGGCATATACTTAACGCTTGTATTTTTATGGTTTTTTAGAAACAACACCACAATTGTCTTCTAAACATTGTTTGTGGCATATTCTTGATTACTTTTATGTTTTTTTTGGGCAATAACACCACAATCCAAATAAAACGAGGTATATTGAAGGAAAACCAAATGTTTAAATATCTATTCTGACTTCGTTGTCAATGGCCTAATATTTATTCATATATAAATATAAAGCCGTTGACAACGAAGTCAAAAGTAACACCACAATTGCTGGAAAGTCTTTATCACCAAACGTTACGGGGTCTAATGAGACTCCGTTTTCAATTGCAATAAAAAATTAGTACAAGTGCATAAAAAATAAATCTACTAAAAATTTGATACACACAGGGTGACATTAAAAAAAATAAGATCATGCGAAATAACAAAGTTTCTTTCAAATTGGAAGAATTTCATGTGGGTCAAAATTGAAATCAAAGAATTTTTATGTTCCAGAGATCGCATTAAAGTTATAACGGAAAATCTAGAGATACCTATCCATATACAAATTAGTTCAAAAGTACATTACCATTGCAAATTTCATCATTGATTATTGGTAAACAGGAACGTCGAAATTTTATAGAAGTACAAGCGATACAATCGCTTTTCCGTTTTGTATTGTGTTTTTCTCAGTATAACATGAGTTAATTTTTAAATAGTATGTTATGACCAAGGTTCCAAATAGTTGGGAAATATTGTACTTTTCGAACTGACGTTTTTCGATATAATTTGGTGCTCGTTTATTCTAACATTTATAGGTCCATAGGTTTCTCCAATATAAAATTTATTAAATTCACAATTTTATATATGCAATTTTTTGAGATTTGGGTTGCGTTATTTTGTTTATTAAAAAATACAACAAAATAACACAACCCAAGAAACAAATAATTCCATTTATAAAATATCTTGGAAATGTATGGAGAAAAAGGGGCTACAGTAATTTCAAATGGAAAATTTTGAAATGACTACAAACTTTTTAAAATCCCCCTTTGTAATTCAAAGCCCAAATTTAACAATGACTAATATAACGAAGAACTACAATTTGCATAATACAATTAGATGAAAAACACTTCATTTCTCAGACGAAATTAAATCTCTGGTAAATGACATCTAAACTGTTTAAATTATAAACGAGTCTTTTCCCATTTGAAGCCGAAACAATTCGTAGGTAATAGCCTGTAGAGCCGCTCAACTTCTTAATATTCTTAAGCTTGTTATATTCTCATTTTCATTCCATTAACAGAGTTGTTACAAACCATTTTTCATTAAATAAATAATATAATTTTCATTATTCTACAGTCCATTCAGCACTTAATTACCTAGAAATTGAATATATTAAAATTACAAACACTGCTTCGCAACGGGCGAGTAAGTTTTAAGCGTCATCCTAAATAGCGCCGTCTTGGCAAAGTTGGTATTCCGTCTTCCGTTTTCATGAATCGAAGGTGTTAAAGAACACGTAATTCGTATAATTATTCTCCTGATTTTTACAAGAAATCTAAAATGTTTCATAGAGTTTCATATATTGAATGAAAGGTACTAAATTAGTAGCTACGGATATTTCCTTAAAAAATCCGTGTTGAAATTTTTAAGGCAATATTTTACAAGAAAAATAAGAATTTTTCCAAAAATAAACAACAGTTAAACTTAATAGAGATATTGACCTGTAGTTATTGCCAACATTCTTGTTACCAAACTTAAATATAAGAACAACGTGGGCAATTTTCCACTTATCTGGAATGCTCGATAAGCGCCTTAACTCAGGTTTCGACGATGATGCCCTTTAATTGTGTAGAAGGGGTTGAAAGTTGAAACTAGAGATCGGATAAAGATTATAATAACTGAATTGTAATGACTGTCAGGCTATTTTTGCTTCAGGTTGTCGGGGACTTTTGTTGTTCAAGTGTGGTGTTGTTTTCAAAAAAAATTAATCTCTTTAACATTACCTCTAATATTAATAAACAAGACTGGAAAAAATTAGTTGCCTAGTTACTGATGGACAGCAAGTGCTATGTTCAATTCTCCGTTGTTGGCTGCTTTTCAGTAACCAACTATTTTGCTTGGCTTAAATTGTACTGGAAATTGTATTCGTTTTCCCAAATTTCTATTTAGTATCTTTTTTATTGAGACGGTTTACGTTGTATTCCTAGAAAGGTCTCCCTACCTATGCGGTTCGACTTCCTACAACACATCTGTTCCTTCATTCATGTCACTTTCGATATAATTCAGTCCCAATTAATAAACGCCACACCATTATTTTCTACTTCTTCTATTTTTACGAAACAATAGCAACCACCGCATCACCACCCATTTCGGTCGTTGGTCCGACTTACCTGATGATGGTTATCAAACGAGGGCCACGCGCCCAGAAGATTTATGAGCCCAATTTGCCAAAAACCCGGGTTCGGAATGTGTGTCCGGCCGAAGTGGACCAAAACCGGCGCCTCGATCGCTGATCTTCAGACGAATTTTGTGCGTTTTATTGCGAATTTAGTGTCCCGTACCCAGAAATACACTTAAAACTTAATTGAGCCAGCCGGTTTTACTGCATAATGCGTCGTCCTTTAATTTATTGCTTTGATTAAACCATGGGAATATCAGTATTTACTGGGCGAAGTACAATTTGTTTTGTCTTTTTCTGAAAATTATTTTTCTTATTTTTTTCTGCATATTTAAAGCAGTTAATTTGGTCTTTATATATGTTTGTTACTTTATAAATGGTGTTTCATTAAGAGCACACAATTTTAAGGTTCAATAAAACATGGTATCTGTAGCAAAGAATTGAAATAGTTAGTAATTCATAATGTTAGGAAATTATCCATGGGACAAAATAACTTGCAAATAACCGCCACAGCTTTGCTGGTACATGCGTACAGTTTTGGCAAAATTTGAAATAATCTTATTGTATATATGTGGCGGTATTTCAGCTACTAATTTCGGCCTTCAATGCTTCAGTGTTTGCTGGCTTGTTGGGACTTACATGTGACTTTAGGTAACCCCACAACCACAAGTACAAAGGTGTTAAATCACAAGAAAGTGGCATCAAATTCTGGTCACCAAACCAGGAAATGACATGACCACGAACAAACTCATCAAGACAGGTAATGTTTCACGCTAGGCGTGGCAAGTGGTACCGTTCTGCTGAAACCACATATTGACGAGAGAATACATTCCAAATGAGAAATAAAAAACTAAGTTATTACAGTACGATAACGTTCGTCATTCACCGTTAATGCATTACCATGAAGAAAGTAATCTTGAAAGAAATACTGTCCAATAATTTCTCCAGACAACCAAGCACGCCAAACAGTGACACATTTTGGATGCACTACTTTTTGATGAATCTGTCGTGGATTTTATAAACTCCAAATGCGGCAATTTTGCCGATTAAGGAAGCCATCGAGGTAAAAATGGGGTTCATTTCTGAAACTGATTTTGTTCGCAAAAACGGCATTCACTTGTGTTTTCTCAAGGATGATCCAATCAGTGACCTCTATTCACTTTGCATAGTCTGTTGGCAAAAGTTGTTGAGTCAATTGGACTCTGTAGGCATGTAGGTATAAATCTTTAGTAAGAATATGCTGAAGAATGCTATTGTAATGTTCAATTCTGATGCCTGAAGACGACATCTCTGGACTTACTGTCACACTCTCGTAATATTCAGGACACGTTGTTCTAATGTGTAATGATCCTTATTTACTAATATTCTAATACCCCAGTCAATAGAGACATTTAAGTGACATAAAATTCAAGAGCAAACCGATTATGGCATCACATTACAATAGTTAATAGACCATAACTGAACTGCTTTTAACAGCAAATTCCAATAACTAAATTATCTAAACAATCAAAACTCATAAAAATGTGATTTTCTTTTGTTTTTTTTGCTCGTGTTATGAAAATTTATGGAGGAATCGTAATACTATCAATTGGAAAAGTTGTAAGGAATCGGAAAACCTTTAAAATGAGCGTTAGCAAGTCTCGCTCGGAGGATTTGGGGCTGCAACTGCAAAGTAAATTTTCCGCTCAATGATAGACTACAATGTTAGAATTAATTAAGCTTATTATGGAGTTTGTCGGATAAGTAGTTTTTGCAGAATTGTAATTTAAACAATTAAGAGAGATATTTTGCGAACGGTACCGTATTATCTGCGTCCGTCTGATAGGTATATACCAAATACATTTTAAAAATTCCTATCATGTACTTTAATTTGTATATCTTAGATTTTTGTTGAAAAAATGTAAAAATGGTTAGAAATGTTTGTGGATATTGCATTTTACCTGAGAGTTCGTGCCAGAGGGAGACAGTAGTAAATGATTAGGATGGTCAAGCTAGTGGAAGCGGACGAGACTGGTTGCTGACTATTGGGCGCAAGTGAATTTACGTGAATATCGCAGGTAAAACTTTTTTTCCATGCAGTAATGGAAAGTTCTTATTCTATATAGCATGTCCAAATACGTAGAATCAGTTAAGTGGATGTTAATGTCATTAAAATTTATGGATCATTTTACATACTCAAAATATGCAATATATGTAATCATTATTAAAATATCCTATTCGGATTCTTTTAATGATCAAACAGATTGCTCTGTGCATCATTTTTATTTTGGTTTGTGCACTATGGAGGGTGGTCAATGGTTTCCTCCAATGACATCATCCTATGTTACAGGACACCTCTGATATTCAACTCTTTCTAGACATCAACATTATGAAAATATAGAATAACGCTCGAAGAGTAAGTTTTAGGTATGTATGATAGAAAAGTTTATACTAAAATTGAATGAGGAATCCAAATGTGTCATAATACAGAGGATATAAAATTTTAAAAATTGCAAGTTTAACATTGATCACCTTGTATATGTCCCTTAATTCCAGTGAAAGTATTTTTAGATTATACATTATACCCCCCCCCGTAGGCAGATCTCAAAAATATACATCAGAATAGCCACAATTTTTCGTCCATACAGTATTGGCTCACCTGGTATGAAATAGTAGCTGGGTGACCGAGAGCTACTAAATAATCGGACATTTGCTATGTAAACTAATTTAAACTCCCTAACATTCCTTATTTACATGGTGTTACTACAATTCAACACCCCCCTATATTTCAACCACCCTATATATGCAACTTATTATGAAAAACCCATCCAAAAATGTTTCTAACATTTTTTTAATCACGCTACAATTCCACTAGATTCCATATTCCAACAACCGTGTATATGCGACCGCTTTTGGCCTTTCTACAAACACTTTTGTTTCCAAATTCTTTCATTTATATTCTAAAATTTTTTAAACACTTTGTATAACTATAATACATATTTTAAATCATACTGTATAACTATAATTTTACGCCACCATATGTTTTAACTACCCTGTATATGCATTTGTTTATGGCCAGCTATTGTAATTGTTTTTAACCACCATGTATATTTGTAATTCCAATATATCCTATATTGCAACCACCCTGTAAATGCAAATGCGAATAAGCTACCCTATAGGTAAAACATTCTATTAACATTTTTTAGCGACCTGCATTACAATACTTTTACTCCGCCCTGTTTATCAGCTATCATTAATTTCCAACTGCTTATGGGGTACCCTACACAATTATTTTTTCTCGCTTTTTTCTAGCAATACTATAATTCCATTTGACGCTATATCTTAACCATCCTGCATAGCAACTCTCATGGACCATCTAACTTATTTTGTTAGACCCTATATAATTATAATTTTACACCACCAATTCATATTATATGCATCAAATGAACATGCGAAATCATGAGATCTTAGTCATCTAAAAATGAAATGTATAACACAATATTTATTGAAAGAATGTTTAAAAAAAGTTTCACTCTCAAATAGGTCACCAAATCACCCTGTATTAAAATAATTTTTACAACAGGAGTCTCACTCTTACGTAGGTTACCAAATCACCCTATATTGAACGCTTTGAAATTAAAAAGCAGCCGCATTGTTTGTCAAATTGCCAATAAAGTTTTTAATAATTTAATTTCTCAGTAAAACGATTTTTCCCAAAGATGAGACCCTCAGTAATCGATTTCTATCCATCGCAACTTCCAAATGATAAAAGTTCCTCAAAATCGTATTATACATTGCTCGTATTATAGTATTAGATATTTTACTATTGCAGTTTCATATTATTCCCTACATTTGTCTGCCAGTTGCACTAGTTTATAGTTTACTAATATTCCTACAGTAGGTACAATATGATGCTTAGTAATTTTGATAACACCAATTTATCATTACCATTTTTCGATTGTGTCAAAAAGCGCGAACCATATTTCACTTATGTAAATAATGCTATAAACTGATAAATACATGGCGTGTGCAATAATTGCAAACTTCCTTACGATATCGCACCGGCATAAATTAACTTTCCACAGTACCATACATGCAGATGTTTTAGCGGTTTAACAATTTAACGATACTCTTCTAGTCCGGCATATTAAACAAAGGTGATTAACCAGACCATGTATCAGATACAGCAAATTGTTTTTTAATCGGATGGCATACTGGATTTCACGATTTTGTTGACCTTCATCAGTGTTGGTACTTATTATAAATTCAAATTGGAACAAGCTAATTGGCATTTTAACGAAGTATATTATTGAACTACGATACTGATGAGGCGCTGATTAAAGAGCTGAAGAAATTGTATTAGAAAATGTACCTGTTTTAGAAAGCATCTCATTTTTTAATACATGTTTTAATCAGGGGCACTTTGAATACTAGTTCGTGTTAAACTTGCTGTCTGGGTATGTATTTCATCTTCCTGTGTTTTAATTATAAAATTGCATCATTTTTAGTAAATTATCGCCTAGAAACTATTGTGAAAGAATTGTTGAAGAAACAAGCCTCTGAACCAAATTTGTAACTAAATTACAAAAAAAATTACTGAGTTCCCTATCATATTTGTCTGCCTCGTTATAAGCTCTCTCTCTCTCTCTCTCTCTCTCTCTCTCTCTCTCTCTCTTTAGCTCCATTTTAACTCTTTGTAGGCTTGCTTACAGCACACTGACCATACGAATGAAAGTACTTATTTGATTTATGTGATTTTTCATCGTTGATGGTTTATGACTTACGACTTGTGATACCTACGGATGGTAACACATCTCACATATAATGTTCATTATCACAGAATTTTGAAACATGAGTTGTCAGGACTACATTTCAGAAAGAATATTTTGGTGGAAGTTTAAAGTAAAGTGGCAGGCTACTATTGCATGATATAAAATTCAGAATGTCAGTGTATTTTTCAAAAAAAAAAACAAGAGTTAGTGGCCAAGTAAACCTATGACGACAACAGAAAGAAACCTATTTATCAAAAGGACAAGTGCCTCATGATCACGATATACATATTTTTATTCACTGCTGGATGTAGGCCTTTTGTCTTCACCATTCTGTTCTATACTTCTTTCATCCAATTGGTTTCAGCTCTTGTTTTGATGTCATCACTCCACCTGGTAGTAGGTCTACCAATAGATCTACGTCGTAGATTTCGTTCATCTTTCTTCTGTTCTTCGGGCTATGTATGTGTCCTGTCCTTTATTTTAACTTTGCTGCTCGGGTCACAAAATCCTCTAGTTTTGTTTGCCGTCTTTTCTTTTCTGTCGCTCAGCTTAATGGCAAATATTCTTGGTTCTTGAACTCTATGTGTTGTTAAGTTTGTGTCAGTTACATTTAGAACGGGTAGGATCCAGTCTATTTACACAGACTTTAGTATACAGACTAATCTGCGGTACTTGAATTGCTATAGCAAAGAACTATTGAATATCTTGTAGTTGTTAAACTTTAATAATTACTATTAGTCCATCCTTATAATTACTATTTGTATTACTACTCAACATTATTTGCAGGCTTTCCACTGATACGCCACATGTATGGAGTTCCAATTCATTTTATTTTAGTATAGTGGACTGATATCCTGTATAGCACACTTTGGCCAAGATACATCAACAACGAAATTTTCATTGGTTTTTTTACCTTTTTTGAGTGTTTTTAATATTATATTGAAAATTCAAAATATGTTTATTCATAGTACTTTCGTAGAAATTAAATTGTGTAATGTAAGGTATATAGCAGAAATATATACGAAATGCAAGTCAGAACAAATGTCTTTTCATACAAAGATGGATATAATTGGTCAATTAGATGCTGTTGGGAATAACACCACACATTCAAACGTTTCGAAGTCTAGCTCAGACCCCGTTGTCAATGACAATAAAGAAACTATATGAAAATGATCAAATTGTAAAATATAATATTAAAATGTTTGATAATATTATGTGACGTAAGTAACATAATTAAAAGAATTTAATTTAATAATATACAGGGTGGCACAAGGAAATTCAAAGGATTATGCTATCTGCAGAATTTTATATGGCGCTCCTGGGTGCGACTTTGTTACAAAATTGTGTATTCGCAGAAAATGCGACCAAAGAATTTTGTTGATTCAGTGATTCTCTTAACATTAGAAAAATAAGTAGTTTCTAAATCATTGAGGACGTAAATGATTATTTTGAATGTTCATCTGGGATTTTCTCTGCACGCAATGGTTTCTGAAAAATAAAGACAAGTTAAGTACTTGAATATCAAGGTGTAGTATCTAAGGGCAGTTTGTGGAAACTGCCCGGAACACTAGTTGCCCTCTCATAGAAAAAACTCTCCCGCAGGATTAACTGTGAGAAAGTAGGTCTACAGATGAACATTCAAAATTAGAAAGATAAACCTAGGAAAAACCTTATTAAATATCCAGATATTGGGTTATTCACAAGGACATAACCATTAGTAATCCCTGCCGTAATTATTAGCAACCAGAAACGACTGAATTCTATGTAGCATTTTCATTTAACAATATTAAACTAGATAGCTTGCGTTTTGAGTTACGTTCTTCTTTTTCTGGAATTTTGAAATCGTATTTTATGACCAAGGTCTCAATCATGTCCATAAATTTTGGACAAATTGTCGTTTTTATGTAATTTTTGGGTTCATTTATTCGAATATTTAGAGGTCTAGAGGTTTGTCCAATATAAAATTTATTACATTTTTTGCATTTTGAGCTGTTTTTGGGGTTCGTTTTTGATATCATTAATTTTATTGTATTTCTTGTTTTGTACGAGTTTTGAATACTAAATATTTTGCCTATTCTTTTTAGTTTCTCTGAGAGATCCTCTTTCAGGTAAATATTCTTCTTGATTAACTTTTATCAGTGCTCAATGCTGATCTCAGCTTGAATAAGACCCGTTATATTCATGGTTTATCAAAAATATAGTCGGAATGGGACAATCAAAATAAATGGTTTGTTAAATGCTTGCCAACGTTTCGCTTTATTATATTTAAAGCTTCATCAGGGCTTGCATTTGTTATTGTTTACCGGGTTTAAAAAAATGATAAACCATCACTGGAATTTACAAAAACATATAAACGACGTATAGAGAAAATCTTGCGTTTCTTAGGTGAATGAATTATTTCAAATGTAATAGTTTGTTTCCTTATTTAAAAGAACTCTTATCAAGCATAACACGTTTTCTAGTTTATTTATATATTAAAGCGAAACGTTGGCAAGCATTTAACAAACCGTTTATTTTGATTGCCCTATCCGACTATATTTTTGGCTTACTGACAATAAGGACACTAAGAATTTTCTGAAATTCATGGTTTATGCCAATATTTATGTAATATAATTCACAAACACACCTTGTTATTGGTTACCCCATTGTAGATTTTTTTAAATTAAATTTACTCTGGTGAGTATAGGTAAAGATTGGTCCACGGAGGGTACGATAGAAGGGCCCTCTGTATATAGAAAGAATTCGTAGCTTTCGCTTATATCGTCCTTTTTTTTATTTTATACGCCATGAATTTATATATTTCCAAAATTATAGCCGTGACTTCTAGTTAATAAATCATGACAGAACACAACATGATGAATAAAAATCAATGACTAACAACATTAAATTCGTGCTGGACATTTGAGAAAGCTTTTGCCCATTTCAAAATTGCAAAAACTTTAGATTATTTTATCTACAAACTTCTTTCTGACACGCAGAAAAATTGCTAAGAAGGATAAACTATTATTTACTGTAAAGAAATCTTTAAATAAAATGAAGGAATAGATATGGCACTTGTAACTGAATTCATAATTATTTCTAACTGAGGTAATTAATCATAATAAAAATTAAAATGCAGTTGAATCAATCAAAAGCATCGAGACAAGGAATTCCTTTTAATCATAATCTCGGCGTGTATATCTTTGCATAAATAATTTATAATAATCTCTGCGTACGATTGTAACGCAATATTACATTACGCCCTTCTTCTTTTTTCTCTCTTTTTCTATTTACTGTTCGGCAGCAACAGTAACTTCATCAGTCTTGTCATACCGATATATCCATTAATATAAATTAGGGTGCGCCTCTAACGTTCTGTCATAAAGCTACTGCATTTTATGTTTCTTTCCACGTACTTTTTTATGAATGCTTGACAATAGCAAAGAACTGTGAATCTCGTCGAATCTCAATGAAATATCCGTCTAGAGCAGTCTACAGGATGTTAATTTCTTAATAGTGGCTCTATAAGTTGAACAAAAGCAAAGTCTATAGCAGTTTACAGGGTGTTGATTTCTTTATAGTGACTCTATAACTTGAACAAAAGCAAATATTGAACCAATAACTTGAAAACACTTGACAAAACATTCACCGCTCAATAAGCACTACCGTAGATAGGTACGTATTGGGTATCTATGCACAAAATAACTTCAGCTAATAATCGCTTCTTATGTACAAATTAATTACCTACCCAGAAATTATATTTTTTAATTTGGGTCAAGCAAACCTGAAATCTTGCATGGTTTTCATATCTACTTAATACTATCAACTTAATTGTTACTTGGATCAAACTTAAAAAATATAATAGTTAGTAGATTGTATATAAGAAGCAGCGACAACTGTAAATGTGAAATTATTAAAGTAGAAAGTATATATAAATAAATAAAAGTTTTGTATTTCATAATCTTTCCAAATGTTTTCCACCTGAAATACTTAAAATGCTATATTACGCACTTTTCCAAAGTAGATTTACTTAGAGGATTATTATTTGGGAAGGAACATATGCAAGCAGCATCAAATTATTACAATCTTTGCAAAACAAAGTACTCAAAATAATTAACAAAAATCACATAGTACCTTATCAAAATTCATCAAACATTGAACAACTCTACTCACTTCATGCCTTAACATTTCACTATTACAACCTATGAAGTAAATATTTTAACTCATTAAGTATCACTAGAAAGTATCATTCTCCCCAAACGAGTAAAAGCAGTTTTATAAATGCCATTCATTTATTCGACACTCTTCCCAATGATCTCAAAACCCTTAACCAAAACTGTCTTATAAAACTAAGATAAAGAAAGAAGTATATATGTGGATGTAGGTATATATTTGTATATGTGAATATGCAAGTAAGTACATATGTAAGCCTGAATATGGTTCAGTATATGTTTCTATGTAAATCTATATATAATAATTTTTTGATAAATCTTAATTAGGTTAGATTTAGTTCTTTATTGTACCAGCCCCACAAACAGGTATCAGTATATATTTCTGCGGGTTACATGCTACTATTATAATTTTAATTATACATTGTAATGTAATTAATCTGGTCAATAAATAAATGAAAATAAATTCAGTTATTTTGTTCCTAGGTATTCAGTATGTCATAATGTACCTTCCTACTAACGTAGGAAGGTACATTATGTGCAGTGTATTCTTTTATTAATTATTGTCATATTTTTAGTTAAATTTTTAAGTTGGTTATTTTTTAAAAATATATTTTTCAAATTGATAAAAACGTAGTTTACTGGTGACAATTTATGTTAAGTACATTAAAGCCTGCTTAAAAAGACGATAGACCGAACAAACCATTTTATTTAAAAATAATAATAGAATTGTATTTACTTATTTGGTTGATAACTTTTATATAACCTTAATGATACGAACACCTGCCAATAATAATTCACTAATCCAAACTGAATTCTTTACGCAGAAAGATTAACGTTTGTGAGTAATTTCTATTTTTTTTTGAAAAACGTTAATTCACCACTCTCTTCGAGGTGTCATTCTTTTGTACGCAAGACAATATATATTATATATATTGTTTCTGGTTAGGGAACCTTCATCAGTTGCGCTTCCCACAATTGAATGTCCTTTCGAACACTTCTTTATTTATTTGATACATATCGTTAAATTTAAAGACGCGAAAAGTAAAGACAGACACCTAGAATTTTCGGGGACACTTGCACATAAAGGTTCCGAATCTGGAGCCATTCCATGTAACTGCTGTTACCCGTAATTCCTAGATTAGAATGTCACGATGAAATTTTCAGGTTAACTTCACCTGTCGGATATATTGAATACTCTCTTCGAGCTACAAAATAATGAATGACATAAATTCGATAGCGAATAAAGGAGGGCGTGTTGGGAAAAACGCTTGGACACGTAGTTTTAAATGCACATTTTTTTAACAAAAAGAATTATATAGGGTGTATCATGTGACAGTTGCCAACTTTCTTATTTTATATGCAAGCCCCTATATTATTTATTTTTTTGAATCTCCAGATCAACCCACGTGAAATTGAAATAATAAGAATCAATTTTTTGGTTTGAATAAATTAACAACAGTGAAATATAATATTTGAGTTGTTTTATAGTTTTTTCAGTACCTAATAATATAATTATCCAAGGTTCATTGTATTGCTTTTCTATAACTTATACAGTGTGGAACAGCTAAATGGAATAAATTCGATAAGGAATAAAGGAGAGCGGGTTGGGTCACGTCGATTTCTTTTTTTAAATGCATATGTGAATATGCAAGTAAGTACATATGTAAGCCTGAATATGGTTCAGTATATGTTTCTATGTAAATCTATATATAATAATTTTTTGATAAATCTTAATTAGGTTAGATTTAGTTCTTTATTGTACCAGCCCCACAAACAGGTATCAGTATATATTTCTGCGGGTTACATGCTACTATTATAATTTTAATTATACATTGTAATGTAATTAATCTGGTCAATAAATAAATGAAAATAAATTCAGTTATTTTGTTCCTAGGTATTCAGTATGTACCTTCCTACGTTAGTAGGAAGGTACATTATGTGCAGTGTATTCTTTTATTAATTATTGTCATATTTTTAGTTAAATTTTTAAGTTGGTTATTTTTTAAAAATATATTTTTCAAATTGATAAAAACGTAGTTTACTGGTGACAATTTATGTTAAGTACATTAAAGCCTGCTTAAAAAGACGATAGACCGAACAAACCATTTTATTTAAAAATAATAATAGAATTGTATTTACTTATTTGGTTGATAACTTTTATATAACCTTAATGATACGAACACCTGCCAATAATAATTCACTAATCCAAACTGAATTCTTTACGCAGAAAGATTAACGTTTGTGAGTAATTTCTATTTTTTTTTGAAAAACGTTAATTCACCACTCTCTTCGAGGTGTCATTCTTTTGTACGCAAGACAATATATATATATATATATATATATATATATATATATATTGTTTCTGGTTAGGGAACCTTCATCAGTTGCGCTTCCCACAATTGAATGTCCTTTCGAACACTTCTTTATTTATTTGATACATATCGTTAAATTTAAAGACGCGAAAAGTAAAGACAGACACCTAGAATTTTCGGGGACACTTGCACATAAAGGTTCCGAATCTGGAGCCATTCCATGTAACTGCTGTTACCCGTAATTCCTAGATTAGAATGTCACGATGAAATTTTCAGGTTAACTTCACCTGTCGGATATATTGAATACTCTCTTCGAGCTACAAAATAATGAATGACATAAATTCGATAGCGAATAAAGGAGGGCGTGTTGGGAAAAACGCTTGGACACGTAGTTTTAAATGCACATTTTTTTAACAAAAAGAATTATATAGGGTGTATCATGTGACAGTTGCCAACTTTCTTATTTTATATGCAAGCCCCTATATTATTTATTTTTTTGAATCTCCAGATCAACCCACGTGAAATTGAAATAATAAGAATCAATTTTTTGGTTTGAATAAATTAACAACAGTGAAATATAATATTTGAGTTGTTTTATAGTTTTTTCAGTACCTAATAATATAATTATCCAAGGTTCATTGTATTGCTTTTCTATAACTTATACAGTGTGGAACAGCTAAATGGAATAAATTCGATAAGGAATAAAGGAGAGCGGGTTGGGTCACGTCGATTTCTTTTTTTAAATGCCCATTTTTTCAACAAAAAAAATATATGGGGTGTGTCATGAGACAGTTAATTTAAATGCACGCTCCGGTATATTATTTATATTTTGGATTCTCCAGAAAATTCTAGAAATAATTGACGTACAATATCCTACACCTTCTTCAACTGTTTCGGAAATATTAAGTGTTTTCTTGATATTGAGAGTAAGCAAAACCTTTCCTGAGTTCATGTTTACTGATATTAAAACAAACAGTTTTCGTCACAACTCATAGCCTTAGCATCTTGTTGTCTGTCTGCATGACAGTGGTGATCAGTGTCAGTGCTATTGTCGTTTGAATTTCGTTAACTGTACGGAATAATATCAGGAAAATGGTTCATTTAACAGAAATGCACAAAATAACCATTCTACATATTATTTGTTATGTAATTATTTTATAAATGTTATTTCTGGTATATTCTTGATTATATTTATGTTTTCTTGGGAAATAACACAATCGAAATGAAAAGCTGTATATTGAAACAAAAAAACAAACATTTCAAAGTCGATTCTGACTTCGTTGTCAATGGCTTTAAAATATGTATTGAAAATGTAAATGTAAATTGAAAGTTTGATTGATGACATTTAAGTTGACTTAAGAAAAAATTGTTGTTTTTTAGAAATACAGGTAGCACAAAAAATTCTAAAGATAATGTATTATAGTTAAACAGCTTTTAAGTTGGAAGAGTTTGAAAGAGTTGTCTTTAGAATTTATAAGTGGTTTTCCTAGGTACCACTTTGTTATAAGCTAGCGCATTTGCCAAAAATGTGATCAAAGAATTCTGCTGTTTCAGTGATCCCATTAACGTCATAAGAGAAAACCTACGAAAAACCTTATGAACTATCCCGAAACTGGGTAGTTCAAAAGGAGATAACCATTAATAATTTCGTCCTTAATCGTCGGTAAACAGATACGACTGAATTGAGGCAGACAGACTCTTTTATTTTTCGTTTTGTGTTATGTTGTTCTTTGTGAATTATAGTTGAATTGTCAAATTGTATTTTATGGTCTAGGTCCCATGCATGTTCACAAATTTTCGATTTTTCAAATTGTCGTTTCTTTATGTAATACTAGTGTTCATTTATTCGTATGTTTAATTGTGTCGATTGGTTATGGAGATAACACACGGACACAAATGGAAGTTTCTGACTTATTTGACCAAAATTTTCGAAATTTGCCCCACTGTTCAACGTTAGAAAGTAAAATGCATACCTATAAAATGATGCCTACTCAGGAGCTCATGGAAGAAGATTTCGATAGGAGAACGTATTTCTGTGAACAAATGATGGTAAGGGTAGATAACAATGTGATCCAATTAGAAGATGTTTTGTTTTCTGATGAGAACACAGCAACACACTTCACGATTATGTTAATAGTCAGAATTACCGCTATTGGTCTAATGAGAATCCTCACTGGATGACAAAGAAACATACGCAATATCCTGAAAAAGTTAATGTTTGGGTTTTCATTGATGGCAATTTGAACGGAGATAAATATTTAGGACTGCTCAAAAATAATGTCGTGCCAACTTTGACAAACTTATATCCTGATCCAGTAAACCCCCAAGTTCCTGCCAATGCAATATTGTTTCAGCAAGATGGAGCACCGCCCCGTTACGAAATCAATGTCCGGCAGTAGCTGGACCAAATTTTTCCATATCCCTCAACTTAGATGATCTAAAAAGAGGGATCAAGCTTGCGATTAGATCAGTCACGTCTGAGATGTTGAGTAACGTTAGAAGACATTTCTGTACCAGATTAGCATGTTGCCAAGACGTTCACGGCGATCATTTTGAACATTTCCTACATTGACATTCATAGTTTTTTGTTTTTTTTTTTATATTATATATAATAATCAGTAGTACTAGGTTTTTAGTGTAATGTAGCGAATTTGTAAAATAAGATAATTTTTTTTTAAAGTTAAATTTTGTAATAAATCTGAAAGCACTTAATATTTTCGAAACAGTTGAAGACAGGTGTAGAATATTGTACATGAATTATGTCTAGAATTTTCTGAAGAATCCAAAATATAAATAATATACCGGGGCTTGCATGTAAATTAACTGTCACATGACTCACCCCATATATTTTTTTGATGAAAAAATGGGTATTTTAAAATAGAAATCGACGAGACCAAGCGTTTGTCGCAACCCACTCGCCTTTATTCGTTATCAAATTTATTCCATTTGGCTGTTCCACACTGTATAAGTTATAGAAAAGTAATACAATGAACCTTGGATAATTATATTATTAGGTACTGAAAAAACTATAAAACAACTCAAGTATTATATGACACTGTATTTGTTAATTTTTTTAAACCAAAAAATAGATTCTTATTATTTCAATTTCACGTGGGTTGTTCTGGAGAATCCAAAAAATAAATAATATACAGGGGCTTGCATTTAAAATAAGAAAGTTGGCAACTGTCACATGATACACCCTATATAATTCTTTTTGTTGAAAAAATGCTCATTTAAAACTACGTGTCCAAGCGTTCTTCCCAACACGCCCTCCTTTATTCGTTATCGAATTTATTCCATTTAGCTGTTCCACACTGTATAAGCTATAGAAGAGTAATACAGTGAACCTTGGATAATTATATTATTAGGTACTGAAAAAACTATAAAACAACTCAAGTATTATATGACAGTGTATTTGTTAATTTTTTTAAACCAAAAAATAGATTCTTATAATTTCTATTTCACGTTGACAACTTGATTTCAATGCAATGATGTTTCAAAACTTCCGCCCTTCAAAAGATTCTCACGAAGAGCATCTGCATTAATTAACTTTCATGGGCTTTTAAGAACGCTTTAATTGAGTTAATAACACGAAACCATATCACGATGGATATATTTCCCTTTCAAAACGACCATTCATTACCCGTAAGTCAATCCCGAGATACTATACTAATAAAACACTGTCGTTTATTGTAATAATTCCTATAAAATTCGCTACTGGCAGATAAGCGGCAGCCAATAGAAATATCTCTGATATAATTTATGAAGTCATAAAAAGAAATTGAGTCATATGCGATAGCAAAGTGGTGGGTTGAATATTTGATATCGAAGTTAATGGTCTAGTTTATTCTCGATGACCTACTTGTAAAAGAACCAGCGTAACGCTTTAAGAAATTTATATCGTAGTCTATACAGTACGTTAAGTTTCATATGTTGTATAGCATAACACATCCTTTTTTAAAAGGTTCGTTTACATTGTGGGAAAAAGAAGCTTGGCTTCGTCTAGAAGAACTTATGGTGTACCGAAGATCAAGTGACTTCTTTCAGATGAACTGTACTAATCTGCCTCCCCTTAAATCATAAAGTATTTACTTAAAATATAAACCAAGATATCCATTGCTAATAGTAAAACAAACCCCAGACTTTTCCTGTTGATTCTTTGAAATTTCCCTGCCGATAATTTTCCCAATAATAAAATGAAGATCAAATCATTTCATAGCCTTCCAATGATGCTGTTATTTTCTGTAATTAATTTAATATAATTTAATTTTTTTAGTTGAAATATAGTTTAGAGCTAAAAATACATAAAATCCTAATTAGAGACCTACTAGCTATCTAGCTCTATTAATTGATTATTATTATTTAATCTGAAAATATGTAAATATTCCTAAATCTTACATCGAGTAACAACGTTTAAAAAGGAACCTTCTCCGAAATCAAAAACAACCATCTTTCCTAACACCTAATTGACGACGGAAAGTGGCAAAAATGCCAGACGATTTCCGGCAGCAATGATATTAGTTAGAAAGACAGAATTGCTTTGGTGTCAATCAATTTTTCTGAACCCACAGAAAGTTTATATCAAGGGGTGTATCTATGTACATTTAATTATGTAAGGACATTTTCAAAAGAGTATAAAAAATACTAAAGTCGGCTTGAATTAATTGTTAAACACTGTAAGTTGTGATCTTACTAAATATAGATTTTTACGTGACATGAAGATCTATTATACAATTTTACAATTTTATATAATATGAAAAATAAAGGTATTTTACTTTTAAGCAAAATTCATATTTGCTGAGGAACCTCGTAGACAGTTGACAAAGTGACATAATGATTACAGTATACGTTTCCGGCCATGCAAATATTTTTATGAAGAATAACTATTTCTCTAAATAATATTCATAAGAACATTTTTCGTTTGAATTCAACTTGTGAAGACCCACCGTATATAGAAACCAAATGAGAAGCGCCACCTTGAAGTTGATTAACTGACATTTATTTCGATTTATTTCCAATCATAATAATAATAAACTTTGATTACAATTTGAGATATTATAATGAAAATAAAGGTACCTCACTTTTAAACAAAATTGATATATTTTTTGAAACCTAGTATATGGTTGGAAAAGTTACATAAATACTTATTATACAATTTTTAGTGAAATGGCATAAGTAGATGCAGTGTTTAATTCTAATTACTTCTATTTGATAGCAATTTTAGATATTGACAAAAATAGTTTTGATGAAAAGCCTCGTCTACCGTTAAAAAAGTGACATGGAACACTGTTTACGTTTTAGACCATGCAGATCTGTTTATGAAGAATAACTTTTTCTCTTAAAATTATTAATAAAAAGAAATCGTTTGATTTTGGAATAAACACTGTATATACATACTAACTGACATTTATTTTGATTCATTCAATTTACTTACAATTTACCCCAAGTTCCGAACAGTTAAGACCAGCAACTCCACCAAAGCTTACTGTATAAGAATGTTGTTAAAAAAGTCTTTTCCGTTTTTGTAAAAACGGTACAAGCTATGATATTAAAAAAAAAATAAGGGACCAAACCGGGATCCCCGGAACTAATCCAATTTCTTTTTAATTTATTATACCCCACTTTCCAAACAGAAAATTTTTCCATATTTTTAACAGCAACGACTTCCACCAAGTTTACTGTGTAAGAAGGTCGGTAAAAAAGTTTTTCCCGAGTTTCTCAGAAACGTTACAAACTATGTTATTGTTAAAAAATATGGATTCACATCGGGATATCCCGGAACTAACCCAATTCCTTTTCTATTTATTCCATGTTTCGAATTGAAAAAAATTTCATTCTTTTAATCCGGCGACTCCACCATAACATATGGTCTAAGAAACTACAAGGTGTTAATGGAAAAATGAAAAATATGGGATGACTTCGCGATCCACTGGAACAGGATCCAGTATGAACGGTTGAAATTCCTTTAGCCGATTGCCAGTAATCGCTGAACAAAGATAAAAAAATAGATACAGACGAACTGAGGACCTCCTTCTTTTTGAAGGCGGTTAAAAAAATATATATTCAGGTTCGTCAGAACTGAAAATACTAACTAATGAGACAACCAGGTGAGATCGTTAATGAACCACAAATTTGATAAAAATTACAGCACAATGTCATGCTCCATGTCGAATGCCTTGGAAATTGTCAGTGCACACAGGGCATAAGGACTGACCTTTTTACATAGAATTATAAATATACTATACGCGTAGACTGATTGATACTCAATTTAGTAGCTAAGCATCTCTTCTTGCAATTCAGTAATATTGTCTTTAAAAATAAAGAAAAGCCCCTGGGTCAGAAGTATTTTAAAAAAGTTTACCGATTAAACTTAATATTGGGTTGAGGTTACTGACAACATCCGTTTAACCAGACTCAAAACTGAGATAACTTCGGTAATATTCTAGTTATCTGGAAAGCAGAAAAGTAGCACATGCTAATGACTGGTTCAGGGTAATCCACAAAAGTGAAGTAAATTTCTTTGCATAATTTTTAATGAAAATGTTTAGAATTCCGTACTGTCCCAAACCCTTGGTAATAGCTGAACTTTTTTTGCGAGTTTCAGGGTAAACTAGTTCACGGAGACTGTAAATCGGGAGAGGTACTGTGTGTAATGCCGTTTCCCTGTGAGTACTAGGATAGAAATTATATATAAGAATTCGTAGCTCAACTAAAACCTATTAAAGAAATTATGACACGAACTTTTAGAGATTTTTCAATTCATTGAACCCAATACAACATATTGTTTCTGGTCAATAACGTTCATTAGTTGCGCTCTCCACAACTGATTGAAATCTCAAATAAATATATATGTATTTAGTAGGTACCGACAATATAATTTAATATTTTATCGCGAGATGAATCTCGACGTCTAGGAGTTTCAGGATAAACTAGGCGATTGAAAAATCATTTCGAAATTATTAGAGACATAGCCCAAAACTGCTTCCAACGTTATCTGATACTTTCAATTAATTCTGCAATATAATATTTACAATCCCTATCTGTAGTTTGAAATCTTAATAATCTGTAGTACTGAATAAATCTAAAATTGGATTACAAAGAACAGATTTAGTTTTGGTGGTAATTTTGAACTGGATAATTGAGTGAATGAGAATATATGGATGATAGTTGGTTTGTTTATAGTCGAAATATTGTAAATAAAAAATAGTGTTAATAATATACTTCATTTAATAACTATACAGGGTGGACCAATCAAAATCAAACCCGCCGGATATTTCATATTTCGTTTGTTTAATACTTTTGTTGAATATTTTGAGCACCATTCTCACTTGATTTCGGATAGCGTTAAGTTCATTTGGGTCCGTCAAATGAACATATTTATTGGGTTCTGAAGGTTAGGTTAGGTTTCGTTTTATATGTTTTTAGAGAAATAATATCACACTTTAAACAAAATAATTTATCATGCAAACGTTTCAGTGTTCCAATCTGACCTCGTTGTCCATGGTGTTATAATATAATATAAATAAATCGATAAAACATAAATTTGAAAGTAAAAGTTTGACTCTCTGACAATTTTACTATGACATTAATGAGAAAATCCGTTATTTTTAGCTATACAGAGTAGATTAAAAAATTCCAAAGATTTTCGGTTCGGAATCTGGAGCCGTTCCGTGTAATTGCTGTTCTCCAGTAGTTCCTAGGTTAGAATGTCACGATAAAATTTTCAGGTTACTTCACCTGTCAGAGATACTGAATACCCTCCTCGAGGTGTCATTCTTTTGTAAGTAAGACAATATATATGATATATATTGTTTCTGGTCGGGAACCTTCATCAGTTGCGCTTCCCACATTAGAATGTCCTCTCGACTGATGAAGGTTCCCGACCAGAAACAATATATATTGTCTTGCGTACAAAAGAATGGCACCTCGAAGAGAGTATTCAATATCTCTGGGAGCTGAAGTTAACCTGAAAATTTGGTGACATTCTAACATAGGAGTTACGGGAGAACAGCAATTATACGGAACGGCTCCAGATTCGGAACTTCTGTGCGCTAGTTTCCTGGGGAAACTTTCCCCGAAAATCCTAGATGTCGATCTTACATCTCGCCTCTACAAATTTACTGTTATTTATCAAATACATAAATAAGTGTTCGAGAGAACATTCTATTGTGGAAAGCCCAACTGATGAAGGTTCCCGACAAGAAACAATATATATCATATATATTGTCTTGCCTACAAAAGAATGACATCTTGAAGAGAGTATCATATATAATTGTCAAACTGCTTTTAAGTTGAAAGAACATAAATAACTTTGTTATTTCAGTAATCTCATTTACGACTCCGTAGGAAAAACGTATGGACATTCCTAATATAGCGTTATTCAGAAAGAAAAGTTCGTCCACATTGAAAACAGTTTGACTATTATTTATGATCTCTGACCTTTATGTTCAAGGTATGTCGTTATTTCCCTAAAAACATACAAAACCGACTTCTATTGAATATAGCAAAGTGTACCATTATTCTATTTTCAGGATTAAATAATACACCTATAGTCGCTTTGACTATATACTAGATTATTACTAGTAGTACTAATGCCTAAAGTAACTCAAACTCAAAATTCAAATTCATGACCTATAATGGACAAAATATTCGTTTATAAAACATATTGAATTGAATTATTATTTGGTAGTTATTTTTTTTCGTAGACTAATTTATAAAATTTGATTTGCTGTCTTCGTGATTCGGTGTGTAACCAGTAGATGGTCATTTATTTTCATAAATAAATACAATACATAGTATCTACAACTCAATGGTAAGCACCTGTTTATGGACAAGTAACATTAACACATCACATTATCACGTCTGTTGACATCAAGTAGGTCTGTGAAGACTATAATTTGCACACGACAACCCTGTTATTAAGTTTACCCCAATTCATGTCTCCAACAGGTAAAGTCTTTGCGAACGACCGTGTCAAAAGACGCAATAAATAAATTAAGCAATACCTCAATGCCTTCACTTCCGGTCTGCCTTACGGGACCACCGCCAAATGGTCGAGCAGAGAAAAAGAAAAAATTACCTGTCACCATGATACGGCAGGCCAGGTATAATATCGGTTACAAGTGAGGCGCCAACCATTGACAGCTCACTGTTTTATTTACAGATCACTGATAAGATCTTATTAGTCATGAGACAAGAAACAAGAGACACAGAGGATGGGACATTAGTGTAAAAGGTACTCGTATCGCGACGATTATATCGGTCCTAGCTGCGGATTATTTCGGAAATTAGGCCTCATTAATGGGTTGTTTTGTGTCCACTAGTCTATTGGCGGTGCATGTTATCGAAATTGAACGGTCTGCTTTATAAAAGAATGTAATATGAGTACACTGTAAGGTATCTTTAAAACAGTTCAGTTCCTTCTTTGCTGACTTATTCCGGAGGTCAATATTTTGGTAGTTGTTTGTTCTATTTTGATAACTCTGCATTTGGAAATAAAAATAAATAGGAAAACTTTCTGTAAAGCACAACCAGTAATCGAGACAATTTATGGAAATTATCCTGCCTCACTTTGTGTCTCCACTACACATTTCTAATACTTATCTATATAGACAAGAAGTGCCAAGAGAAAATCACAATCAAAAAGATCCAGGACCGCCCAGACCTCCACAGACTTTAAAGTACCTTGAGGAACTCTTTTTGTGGACCGGAAATCAATGACATTATCGCAAAAACACAAAATTGTGCATGAGCCAAAATTGTTTTCAATTTGGGGGCCCTTGTCCCCGTTCCTTGCTAATTTGTTTATGGGCAGGTTCGAAGAAGAACTCCCAATATTTTCCTAGGGTATGGGCGGTTTGGCTAAAATATGTGGACAATATATTTGCTGATTTTGACACGAATAAGTTTAATATTAATGAATTAGAAAATAAAGGTAGGCTCCCATTTTCAGATGTACTTGTCCTAAAAAATACCTATAACCGTTTAGAATTTGACGTATATAGGAAGGACACTAGCACATTTAGATATTTACCTAATAATTCTTTTTACTGCCAACAACACAAAGTGGCGGAGATCAATTTCCGTGTACATCGTTTGTTGAGATTCCCTCTTAACAAAAAGAGGTTTGAGAGAGAAAAGAAAACAATTAGGGGAATAGCTACATGTAACGGTTATCCAGTAAATATTGTAGATAAGTTGATTAGAAATCAATAACTTAGACTAAGAATAAATGAAGTGTCAACTTTTCGAAACGACAAACAAGAAAGTTTATCTCTGTCCCATATAATCATTATACTAAGGGCTTTAAATATTTTTTAGGGAACTTGGTATAATGGTAGTATACAGAACAATGAAAATTTACAAAAACTACTGGGCAATCCCAAAGATAAACTTAACGATTTCAAAAAGCCCGGAATATATGAGATCAAATGTAATGACTGTGATGTGAAATATAGTGGGCAAACATGTTGAGTTGTTTCTTCCTTTGCAATAATTTTCGGTATATATGGCACTTTTAGCATAAATTGTTCTGCGTATAATTTTAAAGTATTGTATCCATGAATCTATATTTTTTATATCCATCTTTAGTTTCTGCTCCCCGTTCCCTTATGGGGCGCCATATTTCTTTCTGCAAGATATAAAAGTCGTGATCCTTTTCGTTCGAATATCGGTCTTAATGCTTCTTTTTTATCTTTCTCATCAGTGCATGTATTTTTTTCTAACTTTTTGTAGTTGTAGCGTATGCTGTGTCTTACTTGATAGGTACTCTAAACAACTATTTTTCGTTATTCTTTGACCTCATTAACTTCATTACGAACCCAAGTCGTACTTTTGTGAAATTTCTTGTTCTTGTTTATTTTTCCCTCTCCAAGGGATTCGTTTGTCGAGTTTTATCAAATTTTTGTCTAGTTTTGGTCTATTTTATCCATTTTGTTAATTTTTATTCTTTCTGCTAGTCTCTTTTGGTATAGATTTTCTATAACGTGAGATATACAGATTTATAGAAAATCAGAAAAAACAGTAATTAAGAGACTACAGTTCAGTGAATTTCAATATATCTACACTGTTTTTTTCTAAAACTGCTCAACCAATTTGAATATTTTAAATTGTACTCTACAAAGAGATATTCCAAGTTGATTCCTTATATTTATCTATAGCGTAAAACTTACCGCTTTTCCAAAAATCGTAAAAATATTTGCAAAAACACTGTAAACATCAATATAAATGTCATAGTTTCATTATAAATATCTAGCTTAAATGTCACGATATGCCATGAAAGTTTATCGTACAGGGTGTTTGTAACGGTTTTTATTGCAGTCGAGTAACATGGCATAACATATACCATTAGTGTATCGAAAAGAAAATAATTTGGGAAAGCGATGTTTTCTATGTGGTATACTGTGGTAGGTGTGTGCGTGCATTGAAATTCAAGCAGCAAGTAATGTGCGCAGTTGAAATATTATAATAAAAGTGATATTGGGTGGTACATAAGCAGTTCCACATATAAGATGGTTCAAATATAAGTTGAAATAGAATTAAAATTATACAGGGTGGTTAAAAAATGCTGTATTGGGTGACACATAAGTAGGTGCGTATACAAAGTGGTTGAAATAAGAGTCAAGTAAAGCTATAGATATAGAGAGGGCATAAAAAACTTTAAAAAATGTTTAAATAAGCAAATGCAGTAAAGATATTCGAGTTATAAGGCGGAGGGTTCAAAAAATGTTAGAAGCAGTTGCATATAAAGGATGATTGAAATATAAGGTGCAGTGGAATTATAGTTATATAGGGTGGATAAAAAAATGTTATATAGTGTGGAAAAAAAGTAGTTGCTTATACTTGGCATATTCGGCGAAATAAAATTATAGGTATACAGGGTGATTTAAACAAAAGAAAAATAGGAACCGTCAATAGGGTGGAGAGGATTAATACTTATATAGGGCGGTTGCAAGATCGTGTAGAGTTATACAGGGTGATTCAGGAAATGATAGACAAATAAGTTATGTTGGGTGACCAATACACAGAAACATATACAGGGTGATTGTTATATAGGGTGAATTAGAGTTACGTTTATAGAAAGTGGTTCAAATAATAAAACAAAAAAAAAGTTAAAAAAATATGTGGATAATATAAAAAAAAAATACAAATTAGAGAAGGAGAGATAAGAATACGCTAAAATAATCAATAGAATTTTACCTCAAATCAGATAAAAAATAGTTATTGCTGCACGCGGTTTCTAAAGGCGGTGTTTATTTTAAGCCAGTTGAAGTCGGTTCTTTTTTAAATATAAATTATATAGATTCATCTTGCAAACTCTCAAACTTTATTTGTGTAATGTTGTTTGGTAATTCAGTTTTGTTGAGTGTTTTGACTTCCAATCTTAGTTTACTGGTAGTGATATGAGGAAAGCACTCATGTCTAAAATTTGGAAGTCCGTTAGCGGATTTCCGTTTTGATTACTGCCTTCTTCATTAAATCTTAGATTAATTGTTCGTGTCATATCATTACCCACTTCAGCATTGCTCTCCCAAAGTATTCATGAACTCTCTTTCTAGATTCTCGTTTATTGATCATGAATAGAAGTTTTCTCTGGTATTTACATCTCTGTTGTTTTCGGGTAAATAAATTGTAATTACGTTTAGGGGTTTTACACTTAACTTAATTTTTATGTGGACAGTTTGTTCCGAAAGACATTTCCAGTAGTCAATTTGTTGAGTGAGTCTTTTCTTGATTAGTATTGACTCTCATTCGCCGACTCTTGCGGTTTTTGGTGTTGAGATTCGAGATAAGTATTCTAAGGATATTTTTCGATTTCCGTAATTTTGTATTCCTATTTGTCACTTTAGTCGTAATTAAAGTATTTTGATTTATTTATTTATTTTAAATCACCGGGTAGCCCCATACACATATAATAATATACAGTTCTAAATACCTACCACGTTTAAATGATCCTGCTAAGAATCGATGTTGAAGTGAGGACGTTTCGGCAGTCGCATTTTCCTTCATCAAGTTGGTTAGCATTGTTCTCGTATATGTCTTCTCAGGAATGTGGTTACACGAAGTTCTTAGATGATTTGCAAACCACACCTCAAACTTCTACTAGTGTATACTGTTGATGTTTATGTATTAATTTTGATATTGATTGCTTTATTGTTTTTAACTGATTTCATATGAATATTTTAATTTATGTCTGGTCCATTCGATATATATATATATATATATATATATATATATATATATTGCGTTGTGGTTTCACAAACCACAGAAATTTTAATTTTCTCCCCCTTTGTAAAATAGTGCATTTTTTGTATTATTACTGTCCACTTTGTACTAAAAATTCTAACAAACTACTCAATCCATCCGACATCATTGCATGTGAAGCTGACAGAATGAATGGATAAGCAAAATCACTCAAGATATTCCACTAGTATTGATATCAATGTAACGCCCTAAATGACTTGATGACAATAGAAAAATGGTATAATCATGTCCACTGAGTTCGGTCTGTATTCCAAATAACTAGCTGGCTATGACTCAAAGTAGCAAAGATAAAAACTAACTCATTTCTTCCTTTGAACAAAATTTCCCAAATTTTTATTCATGGCTTTATTTGGAACACTGACTTGCTATCAAAATAAACCATTTATTTCATAATAATTATGGAAATTCATGAAAATTATCTCATATTTTCAGACTGCAGTCAGTTTAGTTAATTAAATTGACATTAATGGCCTATTTGTAGGATTTTTAATTAATTTATATCGAAAATTATTTCCCGTGAGAAGAAAACTGAACGAATTCATTAGAAAAAGCACGGAAAATCTATTAACCCTATTATTTTTCATAATAAAGATAACAAAAGGTTTAGTGTTTATCAGCTCTTAATATTGTTCCCATGACACGTCCTTTGTTATTACGCTTCGCCCTCATTACCTCATCATAGATACGATCCTGTCAATGACGATTTAAAAAAATATTTCGAGTGCCAATCGATCGTTGGCATCACAGCTCTGGCACGATTATTTAATTTAGCCAATAGCCCCACGTCAATCACCCTAATTGTAGGGTGGCGTTCGGTGCCCAACCCTGCATCTGGAGTGCCACACAACTGCCTGCGGGTCCGTATACGGCGTTCGGCCACGCGCTACTCTCGACATTTAATAATAACGTTAGGGATAACTTATTGTTATGGGGAAATGCCGTGACCGAATCGACTGACGCACAATGTCGGCGTTTTTTCGCTATAAATGGCTGATGAATGGGTACAGGTACGTTGGCAGCCATTTTGATTTTTTGATTCGGAAAAAAATAGAAGCTAGATCGTGAGAGATCTGATGGTGTGGGTTTGTGATTGATATGACATGATACGTGTTGGGGAATTTTCATGAAGATCAGAGGCGTAGTTAAATACAAAACTACATTCTCAGTTTGGAGATTCACACTCTCACTAACTGAAAATATTTGTATTCAAAAACGATTTCAACAACCATTCAGGAACCCCTTAAGTAAATCATCGGGACAGTTCTTTACCACATGGTTGCTCTTTGATTGTCTTGTTAACCACTACTCGTCGCATCTTTTTTCAAAATTAAACGAGATCATCCTCGAGCTTATGACGTATTCAATAATAAAATAGTAATAAACATTTTTGTGATTCTCCGGAAATAAATTTCGTTCTTTCATATTCATTTTTGGTAAAAAAATTTGCAAAATCAAGTTCTAGGACAGAAGAAATAATTCGATACAAAGTAACTTGAAAAGATCTATTTTAACCGCTACATTATTCAGAAACACATTTATTATTACATTAAAATATTTCTGTAAGATAGAGTAGTTATGTTATAAATAAAGTTGTGTTATTAATTTCAACACAAAAACTGCACCAAACTGCAAGGTTTTCAACTTTTTGTAAAAATCTAACATTTTCACCACAAAAAACGTTTCACTTAGAACTAAACAAGGAACAATAAATTAGCCGCAACAAAGAACCGTAAATACAACGTTGTAACAATATATTCCGCCAATATTTTGCATATGTAGCTACCATTTAAATTATAATTATAAAAAATGTTTTTTTATAGTTAATTTGGTCAGTAAAGCCTTATAATTTGGTCAGTATTTAACACATGAGACTTTACAAACGTATTGACTGCAAAATTATGTCTAATTAATTGTAAAAATCGATGCAAAATTCGTATTATTTTCATTTTTTTTTTGAAAAAACTATAGTTCTAAAAAAAATTTAAGGCGTTTTATTCTTATCCCAACTATTATTCTTTAAAATATTTGCACTCATATCGTTTATACTCTGTATAAATAAACCTTATTTGTCTTCCTTGGTTTAGTTTTATTTTAAAACTTACACCAGTTATTAGTTCTCTAATAATTATGGTTTAAAAATCAAAAAAAACACACTTAGCGAATCGAAGTACAAACTAGAATTTTGGTGGATAAGCCGGTATCACTAAAAGTTCTATATTATTTATTTATTTTAGCCCTGTATATTAGTTGAGCTCGGTGATACTAAATTATTGAATTGTCAACCGAACTACATATATATACAAAGTTTCATTTCGATACGACAAATAGAAACAGGTTAAAATTGACTTCCAAGGGAATCAATATACAACCAAATACATACATGTGACGCTAATAAAATTGTGTTAAACAGACAGAGCTCAACAGTTTTGCTAATTTTATATTGACTTCGATTAATAGATATTTCAAACCTATTGGTTTGATTGAATATTTTGTAAAATCATAACAAGTTTGTTTTATCGTAAATTCCTTCTGATTTCATTTTCCGAGTCGATCAATTCATTAGGTATAATTCGATTTCATCATCGTCTTCGTCAGCTTCGGTGAAATAGTAGTTTTTTTACCCCGTGAGTACTTTTCTCGTTAATTGTGTAATACAATAGATTCACTAACGTCATACAGTAGTCGCTGTTGAAGATTTGGACGAAATTCGATGCTTGAAACATGAATCCATGTTTCATCCATTGTTAGGTAGGTACCAACGCTAAATATCTTTTTTCATCACTCTTCAAATACCTAATATTATCAATTGGTTGTTGTTTTTATTCCACTATCCAGATTCCAATGAACAATTTTGAACACGGTACCTTTGTTATCTTTAGGATGTCAGTTATCTCCTGCAAATTCAATTTAGTATCAGTTGTGTTTTTTTTTGATTTTTTGGATTTCTGGAAAATCCATGTCAACTGGATGATCTAGATCCTCTCATTTAAAATCCACATATTTCAGCAGGTAACACTCTTTAAGTCATTGTTAAGATTAAACCTTATTTTCAATTTAAAAAATGGATACTCTTTTCGTGGTGTCATTCCTTTGCACGCAAGACAATATATATTATATATAATACATATTGTTTCTGTGAAGGGAACCTTCATCAGTTGCGCTTCCCACAATTGAATGTCCTCTCGAACACTTCTTTATGTATTTGATACATTTCGTTAAATTTGAAGACGCGAGATGTAAGACCGACATCTAGGATTTTCGAGAGAATTAGCACACACAGGTTCCGAATCTGGAGCCGTTCCGTGTAATTGCTGTTCTCCCTTAACTCCTAGGACAGAATGTCATGATAAATTTTTCAGGTTACTTCACCTGTCAGAGCTATTGAATACTCTCTTCGAGGTGTCTTTCTTTTGTACGCAAGACAATATATATTATATATAATACATATTGTTTCTGGTCAGGGAACCTTCATCAGTTGCGCTTCCCACAATTGAATGTCCTCGCGAACACTTCAAAGAAATGACACCTCGAAGAGAGTATTCAATATCTCTGGCAGGTGAAGTAACCTGAAAATTTTATCATGACATTCTGTCCTAGGAGTTAAGGGAGAACAGTAATTACACGGAACGGCTCCAGATTCGGAACCTGTGTGTGCTAATTCTCTCGAAAATCCTAGATGTCGGTCTTACATCTCGCGTCTTCAAATTAAAAAATGGTGTTTGATTAACACACGTAACTCGATAGTAACAAATAATACTCTCTTCGAGTGTCATTCTTTTGTAGACAAGACACTATACATAATATATATTGTTCATGGTTAGGGAACCTTCATCAGTTGCGCTTCCTACAATTGAATGTCCTATCGAACACTTCTTTATGTATTTGATACATTTCGTTAAATTTGAAGACGCGAGTGGTAAAGACCGACATCTAAGATTTTCGAAGAAACTAGCTCATAGAGGTTCCGAACCTGGAGCCGTTCTATGTAATCTCTGACAGGTGAAGTTAAAGTGAAAATTTTATCGTGACATTATAACCTAGGAATGGAACGGCTCCAGATTCGGAACGTCTATGTGGTAGTTTCCTCGAAAATCCTAGATGTCGGTCTTTACATCTCGCGTTTTCAAATTTAACGAAATGTATCAAATACATAAGAAGTGTTCGAGAGAACGTTCAATTGTGGGAAGCGCAACTGGTGAAGGATTCCTAACTAGAAACAATATATATTATATATATTGCGTACAAAAAATGACACCTCGAACAGAGTATTCAATATCTCTGACAGGTGAAGTTAACCTGAAAATTTTATCGTGACATTATAACCTAGGAATTACAGGTAACAGCAATTACATGGAACAGCTCCAGATTCGGAACCTCTATGTGCTAGTTTCCTCGAAAATCCTAGATGTCGGTCTTTACATATCGCGTCTTCAAGTAACAAATAATCTTGATAAGGTTAATTTTAAAATTAACTTCACTGATGATAAAGTAGAAAATGAAATGGATGAAAAAAATTGTCAAAGTACAATAATTCACAAAGACCCAACCTTGGTCGATGACAGTACTTTCAGAGCAATGTATTAAACATCGTTAGAAGTGGTTGCTACAGTCAATGGAAGGGCCGATATTGAGGGACCTATGATTTCACTGAGAAGAGAGTGCCCAGAACATTTCAAAACATCAACAAGGAGGTTTTGATAATATTATTCAAAAAATGATACGCAACTAGTAAGTAAATAAGTTTGGCTCAGAACACACACAAACAAACATCGCCATAAATTACAAAAAATTGAAGTCGAAACTCGATAGGTGAAACCAAGCTACCCAGGTACACTTAAAAATTTTAGAAATTGAGGAGGGGCACCAAGAATAAAAGCAATATTTAAACAGTTTTTGTCTGAGATGTAGATGGGAAATAGTCCGCCCCCACCGCTAGAATAAATCCACTGAGTAAGATAATTTAAAGCAGATTGATACAAAGATGGTCATATAGAGATAGCCAACCTCGTAATACTGCCTAACATGAAACATTTCAACAGTATCATTTCAACACTCAGCATTGTTCGGGCAGTGTGCATATCGGCAAAACCACCAATCGTTAACTGCTGGAGCAACAGTTTTAACAGCATTCCGATGATGCTCAAAATTTCAAGATAAATATATTATCTGAGATCCCAGACTTATTGTGCATTAAGAAAACCACAACCACTAACCGAGCAAACGACACACGGCACTGGAATGAGCAGTTTCTCCTATTTCTGGTAGATCCATTGTACAAGATTTTCATTTGACCAAGGTCATCAGAAATGTTATAATTGCTCTAATTGCTTGGATAGACAACCCAAATTGCAGTTGTCACGTTTATGTAAAAGAAATTTCGATTAAAACATCAAAGTGACTGTTTTCTGAATGATATTTGTGGCATATTTTTCAATGTCTAAGTACTTCTTGGGAAGTAACACCACAGTTTAAAGAAAATTGCTGTATATTCTTTTTTATACATAGTGTCTTAACCATTGACAACGGGGTCTGACCTAGACCCCGAAACGTTTGGAATATACAGCAATTTTCTTTAAACTGTGGTGTTATTTCCCAAGAAGTATTTAGACATCAAAGTGACTAACCAGATCCACAAATATCATTCCAGTTAGATTTGAATTGTAAAATTCTAAACATCGTTAATAAGAGAAAATATTTTTGAACATCATTCAGTATAAAATTTAATAATAACAGAAAATTTGTGGAAGATGCGGGTTGAAAAATGTAGCTTTCACAATTATTCTGTTTTACTGACGTATGCTTACTGTCGACAATAAAAATAAAATGAACACATTAGTTTAAAAGAAATTCGAATTCGTTTTTTAAATAAAATAAAATAATAAATAAAAGTAAAAGCTTTTAATGTATTATTAATATTAATTTCTTTAATTCGATTTTAATGAACTGATACAATTTGGATGAAATTCTGTTAACCAATCATTATCGAGAACATCGATCTGATTCGACCGTAAACGATATCGTTTTTGTGTACTAAAAAAGCATTTTTATACCCTTTATTTGTGTCTACCGTAAATCTGAATGAATATTGATGGTCCACGTCTGGTCTCTGCGAAGTGGACGGAGCGGACAGACGTGGACGGTGTCGAAATTTACCTGGCGCCTAACTTCAACCGATGAGCAATGTTATTTTTATTAGGGTTTGATGAGAAAATGATGTCATTTGAAAAGTATATGTGTATGTCGAGCCATTAGCTCTGGAGACTTGCCTCTGCCGGTCCACTTCGGTCAGCGTTGTACGAGCCGGATTTTAGTACCGCCGACTTGAAGGCACTCTGATTTTTTATGTCCACCGCCGATTTATAGTAGCGGAGAATCTAAACCACCCGAAACGAAGATAAATCTTTTCGACACTTTGTGGTTACGAGATTCGTAATCTAATACGAAAAATGTTTTTATAGATTTGACGTAAAATTTGGCTTTGATAATGGGTGTAGTTTTTTTTAATAAAGAAAACGATCGATTTATACGATTTTGGTGTAACGGATTGATTTATTGGTCTTATTAGGCACAGAGAATTAATTATAATTTGTGTTTTCTATAGTAGGGTAACCACATCCAAATGATTTTTAATTTCCCTCATAATTACTTGTTTGCCAGTAATTTGTCATACTTTTTACAGGACTTTAAAATTGTATTTGTTTGTTTATTTATTTAAAGTAATCAACATGGATAGGTATCCCGAATTACAAATTACAATTAAAGAGAGCAGACCAAGTACATAATAGAAAATAAAACTCAAGAAAATATAAAAAATGAATCAGTTAACAATGCAAAGTAATCAATTACAGAATATAAATTTTTTGCAATTCATTTGCTAATATAGAATATTATTTACTGGAGTGTGTTTTCCTAAGTTGGTACGTTCATTAGTTATTACTTCTGTTAAAATACCTGAGGTACCAAAAATGCAGTAAAGTATATTAGAACTGCTGTCCAGTAGCCTATTGTTACGAGAATTCATCCGACAGCTGGTGCAATCGGCCATCAACCAATTCGTGCAAGGGACATTATCCCGATACTTCTGGGAATCCGACATGTTTCGTCTCTCAACAGGCCGACCGCTGCCGTTACTGGGAACCCCCTTAAAGCTTCCAGAACATGAAAGAGTTTCCCGATGGTTCGCGGACTTACTAGACAATTCGGAAAGAAATATATAAATATGAACAGGTGGCGATAGGAGGCATTCAGTTTTCGACGGTCGTATTGTGTAGTTACGATAAATTGTAAATAGTAGTTTCTGTTAATATAAATTGTGTTAAATTAGAGTGAGTTGGACTGTGTTTTTAAATAAATCCAAGAACTGAACTAAACCCGAGTGTGAAAATAAAAACATTACACTATTAAGAAAAGTACAGCCAATGTCCTTCGATGCGATTCTATACTTTTAATATTAAATTCATTTTGCAATGTTACGTAAGGAATATTCGTATTATATGTTTTTATAAAATCACTATAAAAGAATTATGCTCTATAGACTTTCTTTGATTTTCGTAAATTGGTGCCTAAACAATTGCAGGACAGTCTGTTATTCTTCTACCATAGACAATAAATAGTTTTATACGTGTTGCTGGTTTAGTGAATTTACAGTAAATACGAATGATAAAAGCATATGCATTTTAGTGACCTTTCAATTTTATACTGGTTATCCATATTAAATGTTAGACTTGCATCAAATAATCCCCATATCTTTGATATGTGTTTTGTAATGATATAGCATTTGCTTGTATTAAAGATCAGCTTGTTTTTTATTGAATAATTATAAATTCGATCTAAATCATAATATAAAAATTACAATCACATTGGCTAGAAATCTGTTTATAATTTTTAAAGTCATTGGTAAATAATTGACATTTTGAGTTTTGGATGACAGTAGGTAAGTTATTAATAAAGTATAAAAATAGCAATGGACCTAAATTGGAACCCTGTGAAACTCCAGATGTTGAAACGTATGTTTTTGATTTGGCCCCTTTAAACATTACATATTAATCTCTGTCTGGTTATGATATCAAAACTTTGATAACCAGGTTGAAAGACCGAATTCAGCTACCTTTTTCTGTAACGTTTTCATTAAAGTAATTTTTGCGACTACTTCAAAACAAAACTAAACATATTTTTTTCTAATTTCTAATTACCAGAAGACTCTTATATATATAAAATTATTGGTGCAAGGTATTCGCAAAAGTACTTATTAAAAAGTATAGTCAAAAACACCATAGTGAATAAGTACACTTTCAATCTCGGTTTTACCTAAAAATTAAATTTTACTTGAAGTAAAGGGTGTTCAAAGTAGAGTTTAATTTTTAAATTTGCCGCCATTTATATTATTTGTACTAGAATATCAGATGTTGTTTGACTGATGACAAGTAGGAATATTCCGGTTATTAAAATGGAGAGATATACGATTGAGCAACGCGTGTTTACTGTTAAAATTATTTTAAATTTGGTGAAAGTTGTGCAGAAGTTGAAAAAAAACTACAGACTATGGAAGAGAAAATTGTCTGTCAAATATTACCATTAGAAAAATTGTTTAAAAATTTGTGGAAACTGGTTCGTCATCGTGCAGAGCAATTGAACAATCCAAAAACCATTTTATTCAGAATTTTGCACAAACATCTTTATTTAAAGACTTAGAAGATTCAGATAACGCAAGAAATAAAGCCAACAGACTTTGGTTTACGTCGTCAATTCGTTAATTGGGCCAACAGAAACTTGAAAACAAACAAAATCTTCTGCAGCGATGAAGTATTTTGAATTGGGTGGAGTAGTTAATAAACAAAATTGTCAAATCTGGGGTGAAGCAAATCCACAACAAATAATTGAAAGACACACAAATTAACTGTTTGGTGTGATTTTTGGGCTGGTGGAGTGATTGGTCCATACTATTTTGAAGATAACAATGGAAATGCTGTTACTGTGAATGGTGATCGATATCGACCGTTGATTACTACCTTTTTGTTGGATGAATTGGAGCATATTGATGTGCAGAACATCTGGTTCCAACAGGACGGTGCAACATGTCATTCAGCAGCAGAAACAATCAATCTTTTGAAACAGAAATGGTAATCGAATAATTGCTCGAAGAGGAAATATTAATTGGCTCCCTAGATCTTGGAATCTAACACCTCTACATTTTTTCCTATAGAGCTATTTGAAAGAAAAGGTCTATGCCAACGATCCACAAACAATTGATGACCTAAAAGAGAACATTATTGACTATTTTCAAGTGATTGAACCGCAGTTATGCTAGAAAGTTATCGATAATTTTGGCAAAAAAAAATATTGTTTTCTAGTACTAAACCGAAACAATTGTACTATCATTTGAAATAAAGGATTTGGTCATTCTCAAATAATTTGTGTATTTTATTAAAAATTAACCTCAAATTGGAACACCCTTTATAATTTTCTTGTTAGTTTGTTTTTGCAATATGTGGCCCACATTGGATACGACAGGTTCATACTTATGCATGATAACACTTCCGTTTTGAGTTTCGTATCGTAAACATCGTTAGCAATTCGACATGCCACCCCAGACAAGTGGAAAAGCTTCAAAGAAAGCCGGAAAAGCTCAAAAGAACATTTCAAAGGCTGACAAAAAAAAAGAAGCGCAGGAGGAAGGAAAGCTATGCCATTTACAAACAAATGAAACAAATACATCCCTATACCGATATTTCCAGCAAAGGCATGAGCATCTGAACAGTTTCGTCAATGACATTTTCGAAGGTATTGCTGCTGAACCTTCCAGATTGGCACACTACAATAACCGTTCCACTATTATAAGCAGGGAAATTCAAACTGCTGTTCGTCTATTGTTGCCCGGTAAACTCACCAATCATGCAGTCAGCGAAGGAACTAAAGGTGTTACCAAATATACCTGCTCCAAATAAATCAGACAATTTTGATAAAATAAAGTCCAGACTCAAATATTAGATTGGCCACCAAAAGCCCGGACTTAAATCCTATTGAGCATTTGTGGGATGAGCTAAAACGTCGTAAACGACGAAGAAATCCTGTTCCAAGTGCACTTGAAGACCTTCGATTTGCGATATAACACGATTATAATGCAATTCTTCAAGAATATATTCAAACTCTAGGGAATACCCCTTATTAACTATATCCTTGTTTTCCACTCAAAAGGTTTTACTTACCTCTGTAGCATTTAAGTTGAAACTAATTATCCTTCATTTTCATAAAATTTAGCATTAATTTTTTACGATTTTCTGTCAATAATAATTTAATATTCTTTATATAAGACGTGCAAAATAAAGTGCTCTCTCTTGTTTGTTGCGTATTAATTGTTAAAATTTATACATAAAAAATATTTGAAAAATAAAAGATTCGATAATTTTGTCCATGAGTATATTTGTATTTAAAACAGCCGCTTTCGCCAGACTGTAATGTAAAATTATACGTTTTTCCGATTTTCTGATAGGCGGTCTGTGAGGAAAGTGGTAATATCAATCTTAAAAAGATGCAATTTTTGTCTAAATAACAATGGTGGACTGTTCGAACATAAATTGTAACCATTATTATGTACTTTAATTTCTTAAGTTTTTAGTAAGTACCTCCTTATTTAGTTTTTTCTTTATATCTGATATACCTAATAAAAAAATCGTTCAATGTTTTTTGAAATAGTTATTAATAAATCAATCTAAAAGAGAAAAGGATCCATAACTCCGTTATTTTTATGAATAACTATATCGAGTATTATATCGTCGAAAAGCTCCGACTTTTTGTGGTCATAGCCCACTATGGTTTCCATTCGAAAAAGATAGTTTGTGTCATATTCTATCTCAAAAAAATTAAAAAATATCAACCTGGAAATTCTTTCTAATAGAAAAAGAACTATCAGAATTGGTTCATAACTGAAAGAGTTCTGAGATAACAATCATTAAAAAATACAACCAAATTGAGAACCTTCACCTGTTTTTATTAACTTAAAAATAGACCCATGCATCTGTTTTAGGTCTGGAGTTTTAGAGGAATCGTTAGAATATTATCTTAGGTTTACAAAGAAATATATTCCCGATAATTACAAATAAATTCAATTAACCAGTGGAATGTAATTGGTGACAGTTTCATATCAGGTTATAAACAAGCATTCATAATGTTATCAATATGATTTTTGCATTTCCTTGTAGTCGTTGTTTGCTGTCAGTTCACCTCAATGATAACAGTTAAAAATTCAAATTGCATTTCTGCAACTGTCGCTACTGAAATCTACCTCTCAGTTGAGCTGAATATACTCATGTCAACGGCTATCAACTTTTGTAAGAGAAATCAAATCGATACAGAAAACATACGATTATGATAGAAGGAAAGTAACTTATTTAAATCAAAGATAATTTGACGTTTATATCACGCTGTCGGCTATTTATAATACCTTTAAGAATCCTTATAAATCTTCTATGACGTTCGGTTCGTCTGCGAGTCGGTACATCGATATGAGTGGTAATACGAATACTGGTTAAAGTTATAACCAATAAATTATGGGATGTTATTGATTAATTAATAATAAAATACGGCCATCCAAGAACATTCATGCTCGATATAGACGAACTGGTTTAAGCTTTGAATTAATTAATCGTCCGATTGAAAATGAGGAATTGTAGGTGTTAATTAATGAAAGCAATGTTCCGCTTTAATTATCCTTGGCTGAATGGTTTTATTTGTTTCATCCAGTAGCGGTCATTTGAATTGTTGATTTAAAGCGAGGATAGCGTAATTATAACCTCGGTTGAACACTCTTGTAGTTGTATTGTTTTATTGATTAGTCTAGAATCCGATGCTGGTTGACAATTAACATTCTAACGGGCAACATGTCTTGAAGAGAAGGGATTGGCTGATCAAAGCGAAAGCCTCCGTCCTCTCTATCATTACTTCTCTTCCTTATAGAGCGACAGAAAAACTAAATTGTCAAGTAAAATAAAGATCTTTACACGGTTGAGCATCTGTCTTTTATTGAGATCTAAAAAGCAGACTATACTAGTGTGCCATTATATTGATTTATTTACTGAACATTTACGGACACTTTGTATAAACAAAGCGAGTTACCTCCGTAACTCTCCTTCATGGATTGTCGTATCATAAAATTCACTTTAAAGTCACTAATAACAAGGTGGATTTTGTATTTTGTACTTCATATTATGTATATATAAAAAATATAATTATTAATGCAAAGAGCAAAAAACCCAAAGGATTGCGATGTCAGTCAATGAATAGTTTTCATAATAAAATAATAAATCCATTCAAAAATTGTTTTTTAGCTAAAAGAAAACAGAAGCAGAAAAAAGAATCTTCCGAATACGTAACTAAAATTCTTAGACAATACAGTTTACTTGAATCGTCACATTTACTATCAAATATCAGGTACTCATTTGACAAATATCCCAAGTTGTTTCGTAAAGGCCTTATGTCCGAAGAAAATCAACGTCGAATAAAACATTTAAAAAATATATATAACCGACTTCTACCTATAACTAAAAAGCTAAAAATAATTATAACAAAATACAACTCTACCAAATAAATAGCACATTCAGTGTTGTTAGGTACCTACCAAGGAAGTAAAAAATATAAACATTAAAAGGTGCTCATTCTGTACAAATTAATTACCTACAAATCTAGTATATTTTGAAGCCGGTGCCAAGCAAATCTAAAATCCTTCATTGCGTACTTATCTACTAATTCATCAAACTTGATTGTTGCTTGGCACCGACTTCCAAAATATACTAGATTGGTAGGTAATAAATTTGTTCATTGCATGTGTTATTTATTTGCTAGAGTTGTATTTTGTTATAATTATTTTTAGCTTTTTAGTTATAAGTAGAAGTCGGTTATATATATTTTTAAATTGTTTTAGTTTTAACTTTTTAGTATTTTTGAACTCAGGTAGTTTTCATTCTTTATTTTTTATTTTGTATGTATAACCTTAATAGACAGAACCAGGTAACATCGAAAGCCTCAACATTGCACAATGATACTTTCTCATTTAAATTGACAGGTAAATCTTTCGAACAAAATGTACTAGTACGCGATTTAATAAGCCCAAAATACATTTATGCCTTGAGGACTACGCCATGTAACCTTTTTTCAACTTTTTTTGACAACCCTGTATAACTATAGATAATTCCACTCCAACTTATGTACCAACCATCCTGTACATACGACTGCCCACGGACAAGCATAAATTTGTTAGCTGCCTTCTGTAAACTATAGGATGGAGTAGAATCCATCCCATATTTACGGAGTCAAATCCGTCCTATATTTCAACCATAGTAATAACTCCTTGTGAGCTAGCCCATAAATTAGTTAATTTTTTACATTTTACATTATCGTCCTGTGTAACATTAATTCCTCTCCACACTTTATGCAACTTCTTATGGGCTATAAGAGAAATATATAATTTTAATTTCTCATTTTTTCCAACATTTTTATACCATCAAACGTCTAGTCCACCCTATATTCCAACCATCCTGTATATACGGCTGCCTCCGGACTACTATTATTCTAGTCCGTCCTATATTTCAATCTTCATATAAATGCAACTCCTTCTATCACTTTACTTTGTGATTTTGTTTGCTATAACTAAACACCCTGTCTATAAACGTACCAAATAGCAGTTTAAAGTTTGACATGTGTTGCACTGAATTTTCTATTAGGCCGGGAGAATGTGTAAACCAAAAGCACCGTCTTCGCAAAATGGAAAAATTTGCATTTAAATAGGTATACAAACAAAACGAGCTTGGTACTCACTGATTTAAGGAGCCGAAAATACTATGCTTTACTACCTATATGCTTAAGATGAACATAGAAAATTTTCAAATTCGCAATTCAAACTTCCAGTGCCTAAAATTACCACACTATTACGTTGGAATTAAAATATTTATGGGGAAATGTCCGTTATGTCTTTTCGATAAAATTTTTGATAAGAATTTTGGAATTTTCGGCGATTTTCTGTAAAACTGCAAGTTGCACGTCGCAGAATAGTATATGAGATCACCTAAGGATCTTCCTTAATAGATTAAACGTTAAAAAAATATACACATCCATAAGAAGTTATCGAAAAATCGACTAAAATATTAGGGATATTGGTCGATTTCCATTCACGCATGTGTTCATTCACAAATTTTATCACTTTACCAATAGAATTCTTTTCCAAAATTTGAAGTTTCACCAATCCGGATATATACTCTATTAAACAACACCATATTTATTCAAAACGGCAGACCACAGGAGAAGAAATCAGATAATATATATACAAAAAAAGTGAAAAAAAAATACGCGAAGAATTGATAACCTCCTCCTTTTTGGAAGTCGGTTAAAAATACCTCAATATGATGGCATAGAACCTGAAGTAACTGATATAATTACGACATATCCACAAGAGTCTGTAAAAACACAATTATCCAGAGAATTCCGTCAGGTTTCCGGATCTTAACTCATTACCCTTTGTCCTATAGGATTAGCTTAAATATGAGGTGTAATTAGACGAAATAGCAAAATACTGTCAAATATTCTTGAAATCGGCTTTTCAAATGATGAATCTATTGACACCCTTTGCTGGTTAAATATAATGATCGTTCCGCTATTACCTAAAGGGGCTAATTGCAATGCCAAAAATTTTATATCATTCAAATATTAGTATTCAAAAAAATATTTGCTATAAATTTTTATTTATAGCAAGCCAAATTTCATACTGTGGCAAAAAGGTTTTCGCATTTTTAAATAGTAATCCACGCTTACAAATATTTTCAATTAAATTTCTAATGTTTACTTAAAATATCCATTACAACTAATATGGTTTATTTGACTTACAGTTGATACATTGTTTCATATATCTTCATAATGGAGCCTATATACCGCTTTGTTAAATTTTCAGCAGATTATTTATTTTCTATCATGATATGTTTACAGTTTCTCACCATTACCTGCAATTTTGTCTTGGTAGCTATTCTCAAAACCTCAATATCAGTAGTCAATAAGTTCTGGTTAATGGGTAGTATAGAACGTTAATTATTAAAAGTAGTATGATTATGGTACCCCGTGATTTGGTTTTCTACAAAGTTAGTAACATTGCACTGGAAATCAAACTCTTGGGAGTTGAACAGATAGAATCCCAGTCAGACAGGCATTATACACTAGGGGCATTAGATACTAGTGTCTAGGAGGAAAAATGTTTGGGGGGACGGCAAAATTTTAAGCCATAGAATTTTTTTTTTTCAAAAGTGTGAAAAAATCAATAAATAAAAAAATCTTATTAAACATGCTATTTAAAATTGTAAAAAGGTAGATCAGTTTACAAAATGGTGAGAAAAAATTATGTGAAAATTATCTAGATTACTACAGATATTAAAAAAAATGGCTTTTGTAGACTTTTACACCTGTTTTTTAACTGTTTTGTATTTACTACATAACTTAGTATATTCATATGTCTGCAGCGTGAACGATTGTATGAAAAGTATACATTCTTGTTTATAAATTCTTAATATTCTGTTCTGCAACCATAGCAGCAGATTAAGATTACACACATAAGTTTCACCCCATTCAATGATCCCGTAGTTGGTTATAACATGGAACAATGTTTGTGGTGTTTACTGTTTAACCTTATATACCTTCTCTTCCCTTTTATGAACATTAAAGAAACTGGCAACTGTTTTATCTATGTTGAGGCCGTAATTCATTTTTGATGTTAAGTTTAAGAATATATAATTATCAGTCATATCATCTAGAAGATCATTCATATTCAAAATAAACTGTAAAGGACAGTAAAGGTGTAAGTATTGTTCCTTGAGGCACACCGTATTTAAAGGTATAAAATAACTCACCACCTCATTAATTGTGACTCTTTGTAGCCTGTTACAACAATAACTCACTAACAATTTATGGGGAGCACCCCTGAATCCATAGTACTTTTTTCTAGTAGTATTTTGTGGACCACTGTATGAAATGCTTTTGCAAGCTCAACTAATAATGTTACAAGCTATTGGTAGAGTATTATCAGTTAGGTGTAGAATCATGTTTGTAACCTCAGCAAGTCCATGAGTTGTTTCTAATTTAATTATATAAGTTTTGATAAGATTTGAATTTTTTTTTTAATTTCATAATTGTGTTGTAATTTTCAATATTGGAAACTAAAAACAAATAAATTCTCCAGGATATGTGGAACAGTTACAAAACACATAATAAAACAAGTTCAGATACCTATGTTCATGCAAGATGTAATGCACGCCATCTAGGAATTTTGAGAAAACTAGCACACAAAGGTCCGAATCTGGAGCAGTTCCATGTTCCAGATTTATACATAATAATACTTAAAGAGTTGTTGGAAAGGACATTCCCTTGTCTTGTGGGAAGCGCAACTGATGAAGTAATATATTATATGTATTGCTTGTATACAAAAAAACCTCGAAACCTACCTTAAGTTTATCTATGCAGTTATGTAAGTGGAAACGACAACAAAAAAATGCAAGAACAACTCGTACAAATAATAGAAATGTAGTTTTGTGTTGTTCGAGAGCTAGAAGAATAATGAATATAAGTAACATGAATTCAATCAGAACAAAAATAACAGTTGACAATGTAGTAAATGGAAAGACCATTTTCAACTCTTACTGTTTATCAGTTCATAAATGTAAGGTCTGCATGGGAAAAGGTTGTCCTAGGAGATATCTTTTCCTAGGTCTATTCATTTCTTCAGAATTTAGATTCTTTACATTTTGTATGATCTTTTTAGTGATACCAAGAAAACACTTTATTTCAGGGAAACAATTGTCTGGCATAATGTATCATTCCCACTTGAACGACATCTCAGGTTTCAACCAGTTCCAACCAGTATCAGTATTCTAACAATATTGCAATCGGCATCAAAATTGCGATACACGAAATTGTGTCAAACATAATGGAGTTGGATGTTTCCCCAATTAGCACTGCCTTTTTTCATATCATTTTAAAATGTAGTTCGCGTGTAATACGGGGAATCATATCTTAACTGCCTCATTATTTTACGTTATAACATTACATGGTGGTATGTAGAATAACGAGCAAACAATTTGTTTTGCAACTGTTACCTATTACTAACTGCTAAATATAGGTGTTGGTATTATTACTGGAACTGTACAAACAAATACAAAAATCTTAATTAGAATGATAACCTTATCGTATTGAGTAATGTATAGGTTGGATGTTAGCAGGTAATGCAAAGTTACCATAAAACAGAAGTTACATTTTCTGATAAACTTAAAAATATTCTAAATCATTTCAAAATAATTAACACCAATTTATTATGGTAAACTTATCTAACCTGATAAAAAACAAAAACTCATATTCTTACTTGCCCATCTTCTGATTAAACCAACAAATAGATCAAATGTAATACTCTTAATTTCTTACAGTTATCACAGGACAATAAAATCACGTTTGGGCATTAGTGTTTTTTATAATAATGATCTTGATATTCCACCAAGTTTGCTATATACACATAGTTTTCCTGAGACGATTACTATTTAAAACTCCTTCTCACTTACCTAACGAATAATTTAATTTCTATAATTTTATTATTTTAATTATCTTAATAAGTGTATAAATCCACAAAGTACTCAAACCTGATTTCATACAAAAAGACTAAAACTCTTTATTGGGTCAGTAAAGCAGTGAGCGGTGCCCCTAGTTTGTTCTACGTTTACTTTTTAAAATACCCTTACCGGTTATTTAAAATAGTCGCTTTCGGATTTTGCAAACAATATTAAATAAATCTTCAAAAATGCTCGGACCTAAAAAATATAAATGTGTAAGTTTGTGGGATAATACCTCTCAAATGAAAAATATTTTGCTACATGCTTTCCCTTCAAATCCAAGCATTTGTCTTCATATCTTACTATGATGGTTAAACCTATCAAAAACGCTTATTAAAAATCGGATTACATTCTAATTATAAACAAAAAATGAAGTTAGTCAAAGCATAAAATCCAATTATCCAATTGGAATACCTTGTAAGAAATTAGAATTTTGTAAACACGAAAATAGTATTTCAGTTAAATTATTTTCTCATTATTTGTTGCACAATACGTTGGATTTAGCACTGTAATTGTTTTCGCCTTGCACAAGGGAATCTTCACCCTTTAAATGTTTACATATTTGTTTTAAATATAATATATCAGGCTTTGAAAACTTGTTAATTATTCACTTCTATATTATAATGAACCACATCAAACTTTGTAAAGTTAAAAAACTAACTGTATGTTTGCATAATGTACCTATATTTGAATATTGGGTACTTTTTTTAAACTACCATATAATGGTATTAAAAATAATGTGATTATTACTGACTATGGCATCACTCATTGCTTTACAGGGCAAATATGTAATTATTGAAAAGTGAAAATTGGAAATACAATAAGCTCTGAAGCTACTTTAAACACTGGGGTGCCGCAGGGCACAGTTTTAGGACCCATCCTGTTTCTAATATACACAAATAGCATCTCTAAAATAAAAAATGTTAATGGACACCTCATATATTATGCAGATGATACTGTGCTAATTACTACCGGAAAAACCTGGGATATAGCAAAACAAAACGTAGAAAAAGATTTGAACAACGTGTATTTATGGCTACATAGCAATTTGCTAATTTTAAACGTAGAAAAAACCAAATATATTACTTTCTCGCCAACAATACTAGATCAACCGAGAGGCTTTCAGATAAAACTACATCATACATCCTGTACACAAACTAAAAACTGCAAATGTACAACACTAATTAAAACCTCATCCATAAAATATCTCGGAGTTATCATCGATCAACATTTAAAATGGACAGAGCATATAACTCACATATCAAACAGAATAAGGACGTTAATTCACAGAATATATAATCTCAGAGATATTCTAAGCAGAATCCTATTAACCGTACTGTACACTTCATTTGCAGAACCCATTATTAGATACTGCATAAATGCCTGGGGAAGAGCCTATAAAACAAAAATTAGCAAACTACAAACTGCTCAAAATTTACTGGTGTAAATAATTTTTAAGAAAGGTCAAAGATTTTCAACAGAAATGCTTTATAAGGAGACAAATATTTCAACAATCCAAAATATCTATGTTAACCAATGTCTATTCCGAATTTTCAACGATCAACATTATACACAAGTGACAGACCATGGAACAAGATCAACTACAAACTTAAACGTAAAAACCTAGCTATTAAAAAAAGATGTAACAAAAAAGTCCTTCTTCTATTATGTCCCAAGGTTTTACAACATGCTACCAGTCAATATAAAAACTATCAAATCCTATAAACAATATAAAAAGAAGTAAAGAAATACCTAATTACTGACCCACAAATTACTAACATACTTATATGATAAGTTTCCCAAATACCCACTGTCATCGCCCCCAGAGAAAATTAAGTTTTTGCTACTAAACTAAGTCATAACTATCGATACACAAAAACAACACAACTTCAAGTGACCCAGCGTTAAGGTTGACACCATAATACAAGTATTAACTTACTTAAGATGGTTTAGGCGATCCAAACGCGGAGTCAGTTGAACATGGAAGAAGAGTTTTTAAATATGAAATTATATCTTTCTGTCTATCTGTTTCTTCAAATTACATTTGTAACAATTGTAAATGAAAAACTATGTCTGTAGCTATGGATGTATGTAACCTTTTTTTAATAATAAGTTGAATTGAATTGAAATTGATTTGAGATCTAAATATATATTATTTATGACTCATTTCACATATCCACACCGTACTTGAAATTTTGGAAACGAACGTGCTTCACTATCACATTCGACATTAGATACCAGATCTTAAAAAACATCTTAACTTATGCTACTAAGCTACATGCTAACTGTTAAACACATAGTTTATTTAAAAAATCAGTCAAATCTTTACCAAGCTAGAATTCTGATAAATAGATGTTAAAATGCATTGTCTGTGTGATGATTTGTTTGGAGTCTTTGATCCTGGGCCGTTATCAGCTAACGTTTTGGAAAGCTTAGATGGACGTAATTTCATTCTATAATTTGTTAAACAGCAACGGTAATGGCCCTTGGGTACTGTAATTTTAGTCCTGCTTGCCTTAGGCACGAGGCAGAAGTGAAAAGTGGCTGGCAAGTTATTTAAAATGACAATTTTTATTACTATTTTTAGGTTTTATACATGGAGAAGAAAATTTTGGAAAATCATTGAAGAGGTTTATGTAGCAACCATTACCAAAGTTGTGGTTATAAATGGCTCTAACAGTCACCTATGGTCTAGTTTACCTATATGTTCGAGGGTCTGTAGACAATGATAGGATGTGCATTCATTTCTACGAAACAAAAGAAACTTACATTCGGGAAAATCATAAACGAATTGAATTCGTTTGAGAAAAGCATGATAGAAATGAAGGAGGTAATACTTAAGAAAAACTCGAAAACTGAGAAGTTAATAATATTATATATTTGAAAGAAACCTAGGTAAATGAAAGACATTTTGTAACAACAGTTTGACCAGATAAACTGTTTCAAAATGCTCTCCAGATCTGTCTACGAAACCCTACTCAAAAGAAATCATTTTTGCTGTTTTTGGATAATATTGTAGTCAAATGAATAACTTACAGTTATGTACAATGTTATTTGCCACTCTTGTTTAAAGTAGTCTCTTAACAACAAAAGGAAAAAGCAAAGAAATAGGGGCAGGAGGATTACTCAAACAAAGCGTCTGAAGGTATGTAAATTACATTCCGACATTTGTGAAGATTGCTGCATGGAGAAACGACCGTGTTCATGTGTTGCGATACCAACTTACTTCTCTGACCCTATAGAAATAACTGGTTATTTCGTGAAGCTTATTTGTGGCATCTTCTAGTTTTTTAACGGTTTTATTGGGAAATAACACACCTCAAGATCGATTATTTTTAGTGAAACAGCCCTGGAAATACTTTTGTCCTAAACTATAGAAAAGAGCCTCATCTGCTCGACTCAAGCACGAACAAAATTATTGGATCCGGCTGGAACTACCTAGATGTCAACTCCCAAGTTTAACAAGTTTTCTGAAAAGGTAATTTTTTTATTTGTGAACTAATCAAACCTGTGTTTTTAGAGAAGAAAAGTCTTTCTAAGACCACTTCGAGCACAAGTTTTGCCCCAACATGTCTCACAGGCATAGCTTCAACACAAAACGTGTTGTACAGTAGTGATTACATTTTCTAAATTATGTTGATTGAAAGGATCTAGATTAGTGTTAATCATTATTTCATTGTTTATTATTTAGAGCCTTCCAATTCCAAAAATGTTTCAGCCCAAATATCCAATCGGAAGATATTTGTGCAATCATCTCTATGTAGACTGGGAAGACAGTGCAACCTAGTGTTTAAAGAAGGACAAGATTTCATAAGCTGAGGGAAGAAATGAATTATTTTGTTCCGGTTTTATATTAAAACACAATATTTGTCCAAGCAAGGAGAGAAGAATTGTTATTAATTGTTTTCATAAGAGTGGGAAAGGGTCAGATGTATTAATATAAAGGCTAGAATTAAGGGACGTATTGTAAAAACTAAGATAAGAGCGTATAGATATTATGGATATTTATTTTCTTGAATAACCTGCACAATAGTTTTGCATATCTGCAATAAAAATTGGGCTATCATGAATTTCCAAATTGTTGTAATAAATATTATTCAAAACTATATTTTACAAGCCCAGTGGCATTGGGCCAAAAATATATTAACTCAGTATTGTATTTCTGGACTATTTTTTATTTATTTAAAATAACTCTAACAAAGACGATTAAGTCTTTACAACTAATCAACAAAATTTGTTATTTATTTCAATAACAACCATTAAAAAAACAAATATTGCATTATATTGGTCTCATATCGCTTGGACCATCACACTCTACCTGATAAAACTATGCTTACGGGAGAAATCAGATCAGAAAACAAAATTAGTAAAAATATGTTTTCTCCGTAACCTCAATTTAACGTCTAAAGTCAGTTTGTTGCAAAAATTATTAGCGAAAAGGCGTTTTCAAACGATATGGGAAAATCCATTGTTGCTACCCACAAAAATGAAGTTTCCGGAAAAACTTTGCAAAAAATTTAAGCATTCCTCATGTAACAGTGAGGAACATTATTGCACTAATTAAACACAATGGAAATCCTGCGATAATAATCAAAAGCGGCTGTCGTTCACAGAAGGAGATCCTAGAGCTGTGTCGAGAGATCGGTAGAAGAGTTTCAAAACATAATTGTTATTTATTTATTTATTTATTTATTCTCTTTACAAACACCAAATAGGTACTTACATGTGAAGTATTAAACAGTACACAAGTATTTGACAATGTCACAGACATGCCAATATCATGAAGGGATTGCATCCTGATGCAGCAATAATATGCGCCTAAGCTCACCAAACTTGATGTTAAATAGGTCAGGAACTATGTTATTGGACAGCATATCATTGCAGACACTGAGTAGATAAGTGAAGGGCGAAGGTCTTCCGTTGTTAATGTAGAAGAGATTAGATGAGAGTAGTCTTAAGCTAATTTTGGGGACCCTAAACTTAACGCTATTGATCAAGCCACAATCGAAATATTTTCTGTTATTTAGAATGTTATATATAAAGATAACAGCATGGGTCTTTCTCCTCGTACTCAAAGAACAGAGATCGAAGGTTGCCAACATTGATCTATAAGATACCATCAAGGGATATATGCCATTCTCTTTGATATAGAGATAGCGCAGAAAACGTTTTTGAACTTTTTCAATTTCGTTACTTTGGGTGTAACAATTTGGTGACCAAATGTTAGAGGCATACTCAAGGTGAGGCCTCACCATAGATGTATAAAGTCGTATGGTTGTTTTTACACTCAAATTTTGGCTATTACGTATGACAAATCCAAGAACTTTGTATGCCTTGTTTATCAGATAGCTGAAATGGGTATTGAATTTGAAGTTATCTTGAAAGACTATCCCCAGATCTTTAACCTCTTTACACCTCTTAACCTTACAATTTCCAATGTAATAGTCTTCCATAGATATATTGACTTTTCGGGAGAAGGAAACAACACAACATTTTTGGGTATTAACAAACATTTTGTTTTCTCTAAACCAATTAAGCGCCAAATTTAAGTCGTTTTGAAGTGCAACAACATCATTTATGCCATTAATGGGTTTAAATAGTTTGAAATCATCAGCAAACAACAACCCAACGCAGGTCTTCAGGCTATCGGGTAAGTTATTGATAAAAATCAAAAACAAGAGAGGACCCAAGATGCTACCCTGCGGTACTCCTGAGGTGGCAATATAATGACGGGAGAAGACAGTACCTATCTTTACCCTTTGAGTTCGTGCGAGTCAGTATGAAGTTATGAATGACAATACTTCACTTGAAAAACCAAGAACCGACAGTTTTTTTATCAAGACACTGAAATCCACCTTATCATATGCATTCGCACAATCTGTGTATATGACATCCAGCTGTTGTTTGTTTAGAATTGCCTCCGATACATATTCAGAGAAGATACAGAGATTTGTAACTGTTGACTTGTTAGGAAGAAAACCATGTTGGTATTTTGAAATTTTGTCAGCTATGTGGGTAAGTATGAAGTTATATATAATTTTTTCAAATATTTTAGCTAAGCTGTTTAATAAGCTGATAGGTCGATAGTCATGAATATTTTCCCTCCGCCCCTTTTTGAAGATTGGGGTTACAATTGCTTCTTTAAACTTATCAGGAAACCATCGCTGCTTTAGAGCTAGATTAAAGATATATTTTAGAGGAGTAACCAACAGATCGGCACACCCCTTATAGATATATGGTGGTATATCATCAGGGCCAGTTGTTTTTTTGGGCTTCAAACTTTTTATGCTGGAAAGAATGTCATTATCAGTTATTTCAGGAAAACTAAAACCCCCTCTATAATAAAGATCTTGCTGATCGATCGTACTTGGTTCAAACACAGATTGAAAATATTGTGCAAAGGCATCTGCAATGCTTTGTTCATCGGTCAAGTTAACGTTATTCGAAGTCATCCTCCGTGGCACACAACCATCATGTGATTTGCCTCGAAAGAATGACCAGAAGGTACTGGGATCTCTATTGATATTATTGTCAATTGTCTTTTTATAATTTTCAAAATCTGTCCTGGTCTGTTTTTTAATATCACACCTCAATAACCTGTACTCATTGACATTTGATAAGCTTGCATTACCTCTCGTTTTAAGAGCATGTAGGTGGTTTTTCTTTCTGATCATTTGCACTAAATTGAATGTGAACCAAGGAGGATACTTTCTAAACTTCGACGCGTTTCTCACTATGTACTTAGGAATAGATGCGTCCAAACATCTGTACAAGTTTGAGTAAAAGCTATTTACACTTTTATTAACATCATCACATGCTAGTACGTCTGACCAGTCACAATCGCTTAAAAGATTGAATAATAAGAGAAAATTGCCTTTAACGAAATTGTATTTGTACTTTTTCGGGAAGGGACTCACTTTTTGCTCTCTCTGTAATGATAACGAGATATTTAGTGCTGGATGATAAGCATCCTCTTTGAGAAGAGGACTGTCTGACCGTTTTACTCCAACTTCGAGGTTAGAGATAACCAAATCCAAGTTCCTGTTCATAAAATTTTTAACTGAGTTCAGCTGTTGCAATTCATATAGGCTCAAGAATTGCTGCATCAGAAGACTTTTATCATCTGAACCTAACTGAAAGTTAGGCACATTAAAATCACCTAATATTAAAGTCTTATGATCTAGAGTGGATAGAATATTCTCAAATATATCTAAAAAAATTTCTAGGTAATCAGTACTACTATTAGGTCTAATATAAACAATACATACATATATAAAAGATTTTTTTAGTTTGATTTTAATTAATATAGCTTCATTATCACAGTTAATGTTTATTACCTCATAAGAGATGTCTTTTTTAATTTCAAAAAGGACACCACCCCCTCTGGTAAGTTCTTGACTTTTCCTGTCTCTCCTTATGACTGCATACCTTTCATCAAATAGCTCGGGATTATAGATACCATCACATAGCCAGGTCTCTGTGAGAGCTATTACATCATACTCTTCAGATAGGACACTACTATACAGACTCTCAGTTTTGGTTCTTAGACCTCGAACATTCTGATAGTACACAGTAAGTTTACGCGCACCAGCAGGACTGGCAGTATTTACAGTTGGGGTGTATATAGCACATTTGTTTGTAGTCATTATTGAGGACCCAATTCCTGCTTTGGCATCCTCTTCTTGGCAAAAAAATGTGAAATGACTGCACCACTAGGCCATATCTCTTTTTTCCAGGCAGTAGCTAGATTTTCTTTCCATATATTTACCTTTACTGATGCATAGATATCCGGATGCTTAGACTGATGTGGCTCACAGGTAACTTCTGGGAAGTTTCGGGCTAAGAACTTTTGCAAATCCTCTGGCTTGGTATTTGGTTTTAATCGAGACACATGTAAAGACAATGATTGAGGCACCCCCTCTACACTTTTGTTAGTTTCGTGTTTCCCAACCAAGAATTTTCGTGATCTTTTGCTTCGATTTCTGGGCTTAACAAAACCATCACTACCGGTTAAGTCCTGCATAGGACTTTCAAGATTTTGAATTTCTTTCATGACCTGCAGCTGGGTGGCTTGTAAGACGGCTGTATTTACGCTACTGTTTGTCACGAGAGCCTTGGGGTTCCCATTTTTTGTTTTTTTATGATTGGTGGTGTCGGAATTTCTGTTGACGTATGGCGTTTTTGCGGTTGATGGCCCAGGATTGGCGGCAACTGTTGTTGCATACGTCTTTGCAGTACTGTTTCCCTGTTGTATGGGCACCATCTGCTTACAGCTTTCACTTTTTTGCCCGTGACCATCTTTGATATTGTTACACGTGCAAGTAGCAATTTTTTCCTCAAAGTTGCTAATAAGCCCTTTTTGCAAATCGCTAGAGTAATTTTTCTCAGCTAAGAGTTGGTCTTTCAATAAGATTTCTTTTTTTAAATAATCAATTTCTTTCGCCAACAAGGTTTCAGCGTTAGGTTTTGGTTTGATGCCTTCTTCTACAAACTCCGTGCACTTCAATTTACATCCGTCACAAAACCAGAAGATGTTGGTATTTTCCACTATGAGCTTTTGCCATGATTCCTTAATGGCTACACATCCAAAGTGAAACTTAAGTTTGCAAAGCTTACATGCTACAAACTTCGTTTTCACTATAAAATTGTCAAGGCACGATTCACATGAGTCTGTGTCACTCGCCATTATAATGATAAAACTTAATTAACACACCAATAAATTTTCGTATGGCATTTCTTAGTTTGTTCACAATTTTAGGCCCAAGCAGACAATTGTTCTCAATACAGTTGTTTCACAGATGTTGTACACGTCGAGCACAAATATACCGTTGTACGTACCCGCAGCCCTTTTGGGCCCGTAAGATTATTGCGTTCGTCCCTTCAACCAATTGAATGTTTTAAAAGAGTAGACTTTGTAAGGCATATATAATGAACAGATTGATTTTATTAATAAATCATTGATGGATTTCACTAAGGTGATTTTTTTTAAACACACACTTACAATTTATACGTTACTTTATTTAGTATTTAGTTTTTTCCGGGACGATTAGAATAAACCGAAAGTTTTAGAGATTTTTAGGAGCGCTGTAAGAGCGTGACCATCTTGCCCGACGACCGACCGACTATATGTGTGAGAAAAATGATAAATATAGGTTCTACAGAATAAGTTGTGAGTAACAAAGGGACTGTTACGGCTAAAGGCGGATAAAACCTGGGAACCACACCAAAACCACATCCATAGGATTCAATTATTGGAGTGAAGCATCTAAGTTTGAAGTTTGTGTGGGTGATTTACGAAGAAGAATTATTCGAAAGAACACACCTACCAATAATTCTGAGCGTAAATAAAAATTAGTTCTTGGTCCAACTCGTGTGCGACTGGGCTCGTATATCAATAAAACGCAACTCATAATTGGCACATCTCCATTTCGTAGACCATAAATGTCTGATCACTTCCTGTGCTACAATTTTCATGTTGCAATAAACTAGTCTCGCGCAGTAAGCTCAGCCTACACTGCGATCGTCATTGATATTCTTTTAAAATTCCATCAATTACCGGAACGCTTTCGTTGGGCGTATATAGTTACTGCACTAGCATCGCCGGTAAAACAATTAAATGTCATCGTCCTCGCGGGGTCGCCTCTCTCAGCCCCCGACAACATTTCTTCGATGTGTCTTCGAGAGCGAAGTTAAGTCATCTCTCGATGTCTGCCTACGAACAAGAAGACTCTGTCGGTTCGTCGGATCGAGAAAGAAGATCGAGTGTTGCCGGCGAGACACAAAACACAGAAACCCTTTCTGGACGCGGCTCCACCGTGCCGCCGCCACCCGAACGTTTCGGTCTTCTCGCTTGTTCCTTCATAACGATACCGCTTTTTTCTTCATCTGCTTTTCGGTTCGATTCGTTCATTGTATCAATTAGGATTACCGTTGTCCCATCGGCCACTGTGATGTGTGTCGCGAGTTAATTATATCCACGTAGATTCCTTAATTATGGGAAAATGTCGTAAATTCAATTTTTTTTTCGTCGTCGTCGATCGGAAAGAGACCGATATTATTACCCGTTCTTTGAAATGATTATTTTTGTGGTAATGAAATTTTTATTATTCATCAGTTTACAAATTGAACTCATTTCACTTATTGCAGTCTAGCTAATATCTTTGAAAACATATTTGCCATAGACCTTTTATAACCAAATACCAAATAGAAAGAAGAGTTTCATGAAAAAATTACGTATAAAGAATTCCTTAAATAATGTAACAGATTAACTACCATTATTTTTATGTGTTCCTGGGAAATAACACCACAATCGAAACAAAAAATTTGTATATTCAAATACCAAACAGGTAGCATGTATGATAGAGGAAAGAACAACTGCTCTAATGATTACAAATTCACCAAAGAAAAAACAATTATAAAATTGTTCTTACTGGAAACAATTACCCTTCAAAAGTTATCAACGAAGAATTAAACATATTTGAACAGAAAACAAACCATTGGAATCATCCCGGAACTTTTCTTAGTAACACTACTACTTAGGATAACCACATTGTAGTTACAACTATACCATATATACAGGGTCGTTCAGAAAGATTGAAAAGAGTGGGCAACATATTTAATGTCAAAACAGCATTCAAAACAAGAAATACACTGAAATCACTAATATCGAAAACAAGACCAACCAACAAAACTGAAAACTCAAAAAACTGCATAAACAAGATTCCTTGCGAGTGCAATAAATTTTATATTGGAGAAACATCGAGACCATTAAACGTACGAATTAATGAACACAAGAGTTATATAAAGAAATGACAATTTGAAAAATCGAAAATTTGTGAACATGCTCTAAACATAGGCCATAAAATACAATTTGCCAACTCAACTATACTTCACAAAGAATAACATAACGCAAAACAAAAAATAAAAGAGTCTGCGTTAATTCTTTTGAATGAAGATGATTGTATCGCTTCTACTTCTGTAAAATTAAATCGTGTCTGAACAAATTAGTCATGGCCATCTCCTTTGAACAACCCAGTATCTGGATACTTCATAAGGTTTTTCCTAGGTTTTCCCTTATGACGTTAATGGGATCACTGAAACAGCAGAATTCTTTCATCGCATTTTTGGCGAATGCGCTATCTTATAACAAAGTCGTACCTATGAACGCCACTTACAAATTCTAAATATAACTCTTTCAAATTCTTCCACCTTAAAAGCTTTTTAACTGTAATACATGATTTTTAGAATTTTTTGTACTACCTGTATATCTAGAAACAACAAATTGTTCCTATGTCAACTTCAATGTCATATATAAAATTTTCATTTTGCATTTTATATTTTCAATACATGTTTAAAGCCATTTATAATGAGGTCATATTAGACCTGGAAACATTTGGTCCTTGAATATACAGATTTTTTGGTTCGATTGTGGTGTTATTTCCCAAGAACACATAAAAATAATCAAGAATTTGCCACAAATAACATTTAGAAAACTAACTACCTTCGGAAGTACCACAAGGTACCATATTGGGACCATTACTATTTATCCTGTACATAAATGACTTGCTATTTAGCTTATCCAATAATTCCATATTATCTTACGCAGACAACACTATAGTAATAAGCAGAGTTAATTCTTGGAGCGACACCCAACTCATAACCAGTTGTCTTTGAACATGAATAAAACAGTTTATAAAACCTTCGGAAGCTACATAGATAGCTGACCACAAAAAATATAGAAATATAGATCGAGAGCCAAGAATTGAAAAGAGTAGTCCATCGAAATATACACCCAACTACTTGGATTTTTTTGGAAATAACACCACAATTGTGGAAAATACTGTCTGTACATTTGTAAATTCCAAACTTTTCGGGCTACTTAAAGATAAAGAGAAGGTTAGGCTGGTCGACCTCCTCCAGGCAAAATGGAGATCAGGACCAATGTTATAAATTGAGGAAAAACTACCAGATGAGAACTTGGTCTATAGCCGCTCAAGCGGAACTTGCTCACAGCAAATTAATTCACTCAGAGGTAATACGCGTTACAACATGAAGACTATCTTAGAATAGTGAATTTTGGTTATCGATAAGACCAAATATACAAGAAATAATATCCACAACAACCATGTGCATTAAAAAATCCGCGTGCTGTAAAAATAATCCATCTGCAGCAGAGCATAGATTTTCAGTTAAGATGTAAAAACTATTTAGACATTCTTCAAAATCATTTGGCAGGCTTATTAAAAGATATATCACTTTAGTCAATTTCCTAATAGATGGATAGGGCGGAAATGACTTTGACCTGCACGTTCCCCGGATCTGACGCTCCGAGATTTTCTTCAATGGAGCTATTTAAAATAGCCAGTTATTCGTGAACATTGAGATTTTATTTATACCAGGGGTGTCAGAGTACACTGAACAGAATGTTGCATTATCCAAACAAATAGTGATTATGCCTGTTCATTAGGGTTTTCTCTCTCTTCAATTTTTCCTGCAACACATAGGTACTTGAAATTGTAAATGGGAAACAAAGCATAAAGCAATTTCGAAAAAGTGCTTGGATTACAGGATGTCTAAACAGAAATTCTTCCACACAAATATTCTGAGATAAAGAAATATCCACATTATGATTAATCAGTATTGCTGTGTATAAAGAGTGTTTTGTAGATTGTTAGGAGATGTTTCAACTAGTGATGGGCATAATCGAATGATATGAAAAATCAATTATAACAAGTTTATGATTCTAACGGTTCTCGCTTGTGTTATTCTCAAATCTCCTTTGCTATGTGTTAGCGGCTGCCCTGCGTGTAAACTTTTAAATTTAGATAGAATTATACTATTAAATTTCTCCTAAATGTTCATTTAATTTAAATTTAGTTGTAAAGGAATTGTTATTAATAATTCGAAGAACAGCATAATGTTACTGAATTTACACTACATTAAACAATTCCTCAAATTACTTTGCATTTTTGAATAATTGCAGCTTCCCCTGAAAATACAGTATTTGCATATTTCTTTTGTCAAATAAAAAACGTAAACAAGTGACTGCATAAGAGCGAGAACGAACTAAAACTCTATATGAACCTCGAATGGCAGAAAAGCACTTCTCGATTCACAAGGACATTATTCGGATTATAATGCAGATTCCCTCGTTCTCGTCGCTCATTGTGGTCCCTCGGTCAATGTTTCGAGCAAAATATTCGATTATGTTTCATTCGAATGCTTTGATTTCATAATCGAAATACTTGAGCGATTTTCATAAACGAATGATCTCATCAATAGTTTCAACACCAACTCTGGAGTCGTTCTCTATCGCTGTTGTTTTAACTATCCTAATGTTGTTGAAAATGTATGACGGTAAAGAATGCGGAAATCGGGGCTTCTTTGAGGGACCTATATTTGGGATGGAGAAATCTATCTCTAGCTCAGTTACATGTGATCACCAACCGCTAAATTGTCAGTGGGATATTTCTTAACAAACAAGGTAAATTGTGTCAAAGCGAGAATATACGAATTATCCTCCAGCTAAAACACACATTGATGACGACTCCAAACACAGATAATTTACACAATTTACAAAACACTATTTATATACGGGAATACTGGTTAGTCATATTGTAGCCATCTCTTTCTCTCAGAATATCTGTGAGGAAGAATTTCTAATACTTACCTGGTTGCGTGAAAAATTTGAAGAGAAAAACTTAATGACTGTTCATTAAGTTTTTCTCTTCTCTTCTTTAATAATCAAAGACCACATTGACAACCAAATGGTGACATGATTTCTAATTTTTAATCACGACTTAGAATTTGTGATCTAATATGTATTAGTTATAACTCTCTTATTCTTTTTATATGAAAAATGATTTGTAGTAAATCCTTGTCGCTATACAAGTTCTATAAATTAAAATAAAAAAATTCTACAAAATTGCGAATACCTTATATAAATCTGCACTCCGTAATTATGATGTACTAATGCATGAGCCTCTGAATGAATAACTAAATATTGAAAAGTAGTAATACCCGCTAACTAGTTGTATTTACTAACACTTTTTTTAATATTAAATGAATTGCCGATTTGGTAACGAACTGCTACAACATCAGATGAATGTTTGTGAACACATGGGCGTATAATTAATGACCGTAATTTTTCACCATTTCACTGACACAAGTCTCGCAGCACACGTGTTCGTGGAGAAACCCGATCTAATGGAGCATTAGTAAAAAGTTTCAAACATGTACTACCGAAGTTTGGAAAAAGGATATATTGTTAGTTATTTATTTTGTCAAACTATTAGACGTGTTTTTTTAACAGTTGAATAGTGTTTTAAACAATGAAAGACTTTATTTGTATAATGAAATGTAAAATTGGCTTTATAATAAACAAAATATTTAAAAAACGTATACACTTTGTACATAAAGTATACCTAGAATAAATTAAGTTTTATCTTAACTAACAATTTTGGAGCAAGAAAAGTTTTGATTTTAGTGTAATGTACTTTACATAATAGTGAAATATACAGGGTAAACCATCTGTGAATAGCGGCGTCTTAGTCAATTTTTTTAAAAGGACTGTCCTGTATATTTTATTTGTAAGATTGTACGTTTCAAGGCGATTCCAAAAATGTATCACACTTATGTTTATGGTACAATAATTTTAAAATCCTGCATACGATTTTAGAATCAGTATTGTCAAATATACAGGGTGTTTCTAAAATAGAACTCATTAAAATAAGCCAAAAAGTCCATATTAACATGCTTAGGAAGTTATACGCCTATAAAAATGCTTAAACCAAATTGTTTTTTTGTTATGTAATTGACAGAACGATCGAAATGAATAGAAAAAAATGTATTGGTCTTACATAACTTTTTACGTTAAATAACATGCTTCTCCGTTTTTCGACATGGAAATCATAAGCGTCCTATTTAGGTTGGTGAAGGGGGTTTTCAGTAAGCTACTTTGTAAAAATCAGGACAACAGTGACACTTCTCAGGAAATTATCGGTTAAATTATCGGTAATTTGCTTGTTCATTTAAAAAAAAATCGTTTATATATAAAACAAAGTGTTAAATTTAATTTGTCGTGAGGATCAGAACCACAACACGAAGCAATCAAGGCCACGAGCGTTTGGGTATAAAGATTTAATTTGAAGGAATTAACATTTATTCTATAAAAATAAATTTTATATTTAATATATTTTTTATATATTAATATGTCTAAAATAACTTATTACCTCAATACAGTGTAAGGGAAGTTGAAAAAGTTTAGAGAATTAGGTCCCGTATTGGATTTACGTAAATCAATTTCTGAGGAAAAAGGAAAAAGTAAACATTTTACTATATATAAAAATAAAAACAAAATCCATACAACAATGTTCGGCAAATTAATCCTGTCCTGACTATGATGTTTATGTTATTCATAAATTATTGAAGAGGATTCAGCTTGTACAAGAATTATCAGATGACGATTCGAATCGTAGAATGGAATTTCGCGAAATATTCATGGATATATGTACATAATACAAGGGCTGATCCACAGAGGTATCTCGTATAAAATTTACCTTGATAGGGGGAGGCTTCTGTGTTTTGTTGTATTTACTATATTGTCATATTAAAGATAGTGTATTTTCGCTTTAAACTCAGAAACAGGGCTTTATGTTAAGCTTGTGGATGAATGAATTCCTCGTTCTGTGTTGAACTGAGTGAATTAATGTTTGAGCAGGACTTGTTCGAAATAAATTCATACGGCTTTATTTTTAATGAAACTGGGAAATTATCTACAGTATTTGAAGACTTTTTTGATTCCAACTTCAATGAATCCTGTACCTCGTGCAAACAATCCCAGAGATATTGAAACAAAGTGTTGTTAACAAAATGGAGAGCTGCCTCATTTTTCAGCTGATGTTCGAAGAAATATTAATTACAGTTTCCCAGTTAAGTAGATCAGTAGAAGAGGACCGATTGATTGGTCGCCAAGGAAATCCGAACTCACGCCACTAGATTTCCTTTTATGGGGTCATCTAAGAGTGTAGGGAATAAAAGTAAACCCGGCAACATAAACGTTTTAAAAAATCCAATTTGTTGTTTTCATTTTATTAAACTCCTTTTAAAATACTGATTTCGATTTTTTTTCTGAAAATTATTTTTTAGTTAAAAATTCATTTTCTCCAATTTTTGCACACTTTGATTTTTTTTAATTATAATTTTATCAATAGAAATCTCTCACATCACATACGTATATCTCGATTAATTTAAATATTAAATTTATTTAAATTATTTTTGAAAATCATTTTATTTTGTAACAGGGGTCGTAATAAAAAATTATTATCCGAGTACATACTAAAATATGTAGTACAGATATAATTGATCACAAAACAGTCCATAGTGTAAATGGTGTGGAAGTAATAGGTTCCCAAAACTCACTATCATTTAAAAAATATAATTTAATTCTCAAAAAAATTTTGTTGACAAACTACGAAGTTAAAAAATGTACCCCATTCTCAAAGTAAAAGATATGCAGAATACATATTTAACTACATATCATTATAAATTGATAATATGTATTTTTGAAATGAGAATTTTAAAATAGGTATAAACTTTCAAATGTCACGTGACCATATTTGCTATTTAAAAAACAATTATCAAAAACTTATTCTAACTATGGTTTGAAATTTATCACGTTTAAAACAAAAACAGTCAGAGGATTGCCTTATTGGCACTAAATATTCTAGAATTTAATTTCTTATTCAAAATTGTAGAACGAAGTATACAATATACAAGTAAGGTTATCCGACAAGACAAGTGTCATTGACACTTATCGTATAACCTTACTTGTATATTGTATACCTCCTTCTACAATTTTGAATAAGAAATTAAATCCTAGAATGTTTTCGTTTTAAACACGATAAATTTCTATCCATAGTGAAAATAAGGTTTTGATAATTGATATGTAGTTAAATATTCTCCAAACTAGTCTGTTTGTTAACAAAATTTTTTCTGAGAATTAAATTATGTTTTTTTAAATATTGTGAGTTTTGAGAACCTGTTACTTCCACACCATTTATAAATTTACTCACACCTACCAATACTTCATAGTATAGTCCTTAGTGAGTTTTATAAATTGATTATATGTATTTTTGAAATGAGAATTTTAAAATAGGTATAAACTTTCAAATGTCACGTGACCATATTTGCTATTTAAAAAACAAAGCGTATGGCAGTGAATTGAAGGAGGGTTATCAATCTACCGAAACTTTTATGCCGTTAGATACTTGGATAAGTTTAAAAATTTACGTTTTCGATGTTTTTTTTAACTAGAAGGTTGGCAGACATTATTTTTGTCATAATGCTCGCCTTCTTGTTAATCTGCCATCAAGACCGTAATCTGACGATCCGTCAGACAGAAGTTAATGGACCAATGTCGGAAAAAATATTGAGTGTTCAATATACACAAATAAAATTGAAGTATCTGGCCCTGCTTTCGAAATAAGTGCTTTTTTCTCTAACATATCCCATTCGCTTTGAAATAAAATCCAAATTTACATTAAAAATAATTCGTTTCTTATTGGTTTGTTCTGAATAATCTTCAAAACCACTGGACGGATTTTGACGAATAATGATATCTAGAGTGTTTTAGGTTCTATTTCTTCCCATCCAGATTTGGATTTTTTGCTTCAAATAATATAAAAATGACGCATTGGTTAAAAAAGCTCTCTCATATCGTCCGGCGCTTTATCGACACCTAATTATTATTAAGCCCAATGGTTACAGGACTATCATGGTTAGGATGTACTTTTTCTGTACAGGACAGGAAGATAACGTACAAGTTGATAATCAACAACCTAAAAATTCCACGAGTGACTGTGGTCCGTACTATAATGTTAACAAAACAAAATTAAACTCTATGTAATTACGTTAAAATCTTGAGTTCGATGTCTTTTGTTCAGTAATTTGAGTAAATAACAATTCTACTTCATTCAAAATATCAAAAAATCAAAAAGATATGCTAAATAATTCGAAGTGTCCGGTAAAAGTAGAGGAGACCAATCAATCTGGCGGATCTTTATCGTACTACAGTTTGTCTCTGACAGAATAAAATTTATATAGATACAGTTTTCACATAGAGTGTAACTGTTTATTAAACGATAAGTGTAAATAATAGATAAGGAAGAAAATTGGAAGGCAGTAATTAATGTTCACTGCAAGCAAATTCAATACAATTTCTAAGCTGTATTTTAACAATAACAAATATCAGTAAATACTAGACCGTGAATTACAAAGGAGAATCTCGAATTTTAAGTAAACAGGTCATAATAACACGATAGATTAAACCAATCTGATAACCACATTTCAAAAAACAAAACAGTGTCCATCGGCATTTCTGTACCGTGTCAGAATTGTTTAGTAGAAAATTCTTCACATTCTCCTCATTAATAATAATAACGTTACAAAGTCAGGAAAGAAAGAAGTAACAAAAATATCAACCCCATCAAATTTTGGACGGAAACGAAAGTCGTAAATGCAGTTTTATTGAATTTGGAAGCAATTTTTTTACCAGTTCAAGCCATAAACTTTCGATTTCATGTTTATATCTTTCAACGGTAGACGCGTTTTGACTGGTTACAAATTGACTAATAAATTAATTTCACCGATTCAAGACAAAAAAATTGGCATAAAGTGTACCATTTACGTCATAGTGCAAAATGTAATGGAACAAAAACGTTAAGTGTAATTATAGATAATTTTTTAACTTGTACATAGTATACTAAAATCCATATCTTGATAATAATTAGTGGAACTGGAACAATCAAGTTCTAATTAATACATCATACTAGAATCTATATTTTGATAAAGCTCTATAATCATAAAACTATTCTGTTTGATCCGCCAAAGATAAATCAGTGCTGCTTGTCATTAATATACTTTTTCATAACGTTTGCCTCCTCGATTTTGTATTACCACAATGATGTGATTACTACCGTTAGGATGTTCATTTGTAACATTAACATGTGTAAATAAGCATTAAATTTTTTGCTTCTGGGAACGCCATTTCAGGAACGATCATACAGCCTGGTTAAAAGTTGATATTGAGTAATTTTGTTTGAAGGTCAAATCTTAAAATTGCTCACTCGTACCTCAGAATCTGATATCGTAAGTGCACTTACCTAACGAATACAACAAAATCACAAAGTCAAACAATTATATGCATTTTCAGTAGCATGAACGTATAGCTGTTTTCTGAAGGATAGTTGTGGCAACTCGGGTTTTTATTTTTTTTTCTGAGTAGTTTGGGATTTACTAAATTTGTCATTACAAATTCTTTTAATTGTTAACCTAAATTTTCATGTTCATTTGTATTAAGTTCATTAATGGGGGCTGATTTAGACCTTTAAACGTTTGGACTATTTGAAATATACAGACTTTCAAGTTTATGTGGTATTATTCCCGAAGAACTCATGAATGCCCACTAGGCTTTACCCTCTTTAGTCTTCTCGTGAAACTGACGCAATTTCGGATATATAGAAGCATGGCTGATGTTTCTCAGCTATTTATTCTGAAAATTCTGTACAAGCTGAATATCATATATCAATGATTTGTTTATACCAGATTTTGTTGCAAGTCCATAAGCATAAGTTCCCACTAAGTAGTGATTACATTTTATTTTGTCTCACATCAAACAGTCCTGATTCCTGCTGATTAGAATAAGGTCATTAATTTGCAACACTAAGATGTGAAAATTTATTAGGGTTAGACCGTCGTGAGACAGGTTAGTTTTAGCCGACTGATGACTCGTCATTGTGACAGAAATCCTGCTAAATACGAGAGGAACCGCAGGTTCAGACATTTGGTTCACGCACTTACTCGAGCGGGCGATGGTGCAAAGATACCATCCGTGAAATTATGCCTGAACGGCTTCTAAGGTCGTATCATTTCTAGTCAAAAGTGACAACGATATCTCTTTTATGGTGCCGATACACACGTCCCTCGTCCGTAAGATGCCAGGTATAATTCGGGGATAATATACAACCTTCCACTTACATAAAAATGTATCGTGAGCACCATTTTTAACACACTCAAACAGGTCTCTATACGTCCGTCGTCCGAAAAGACGATTAGGATTCAATCTACCAGTGACAAGAGAAAATTTAAGGGCATTTCAATATACAAATTTTAACAGTTGTTAAGTGTTATATCACTTAAAAACCTCCAGTAACTGAACTATGTCGTAAGCTTTCTTTCTTTCGGCATTTGCAGATTTACATTTTATTACTTTTTATTGGCCTGGCAGTTACTGAAATTTTCTGCTAGGAAACGACCTGAAACCATCGATCCCTTGCATCGGGCCGCGCATTTGTAGTTACCGACCTTTGGCGGATAGGACTGACGGATCGAAAAACACCTGCATGAATAAAATTAACACCGAAGGCAAGCAAAAAAGGGTACAAATTGGTCGAAATATCTTTCATCTTCGCAAAATGTTTGGGTAGTTCAGGGAGTAGAATGAATATATCCATTCATAAAAAACGCATTTTAAAGAAGGGTACGAACCCAACGTGGGTGATCATATCTTGCGGACGAAGGACGTGTGTATCGGCACCATTAGAGTTCCGAGTTTCGAAACACTGTGACTTTATTAGACGATCGTAGCTCGCTGCGGTTTTCGCATCCTTGCCATGTCCGACCAGGATATTGTAATGTTTTTATTTCAAACTTGGGTTCAGTTCAGTTCTTGGATTTATTTAAAAACACAGGCCAACTCACTATAATTTATTTCCATTACTTTAATTTATATTCATAGAACTATTTACAATTCATCTTTACTATACGGCAATCCAATATAGAATGAATGCTTCCGTCGGCTCTCCGTATTTTTACATTTCTTCTCGGAATTCTCCAGAACGTCAAAGAGCAGCCGAGAGATTTCCTTCATTGACTAGACTGCTTCGAGAACTTCATCAAAGCAAGCCGCCTACCTCTATGCGTCAGACGAACGACATTTCGGATTTGCCGAAATATCGGATGAATGGCGCTTCCACGAATTATCGGATGAATTCTTGGCACAATATAAAACTTGTTTCCATGTCGGAACTCGGAAAGTGGAAAAATAATTAATAATTGTAAACAGTAAACAATAGAATAATAAACTGAAAGAGTTAAGTTGGATGATAAAAGGGTAGGCAGGAAAGCAGTGAATATTTTTTTTAAACTGGAGGTGTCTATTTCTAAAGTAATAACCCTCAGTAACTATAGAGGGCGGTATCGTCTGAGGAAGTGGTAAATGTACCTTGTCGTTATTGTAACATTCACTGAAGTATATCTGATAAAGTCCCAAAATGCTTTCTTCTGACATTAGGTATTACTTTGAATGGTAGAATATTGAACTTATATTTTAGCTCATCATATCACACAACTGTCAAAAACTTGCCTAACATCGAAGAAGAAACTTCTATATTTTTGAGCATTTTATACTAGTAATTTGATATATACAGAGTAGCACAAAAAAACTCTAAAGATCAAGTGAAGTAGCAAAGCTTCTTTCAAATTGGATGAATTTGAAATATTTATATTCAGAATTTCGTCTGGCGCTCCTAGATACGACAAGGGTAAAAGATAGTTGATTCGCTAAACATAATATCAAAGAAATTCTAATGTTCCAGAGATCTCATTAAACCTTCTGAGCAATCCCGGTACAGGGTACTTCAAACTGACATTAGCATAATTAATTTCATCCTTGGCTATTGGTAACCAGGAACGGCTCAATTCTGCATAAGTACTAACGATACAATCGCCCTCATTCAATAAAATTAAAGCAGATTCGTTCAGAAATCCGATTCACACTAACATATATCTCAATTACCCTTGTAGGATCAATAAAGACGTTTATTATTCCGACTTGACCATACAATGTATGGCATCACACTCCCTCCAAAGCACACTTTAGGGGAAAATTCACTAAACCCCAGATATTCTAGATATCAAAGGGATTTAGCTCTGTGGGAGCCCTTGCCAGGTTATCAGGCCCGTGGTTCGCGTCGTGGCTGCAGTTTCCCATGAATTTTCTGACCGTCCGGGCTGTTCTTAAAAGGACAGCTTTTTGCATTAGTTGGTATAGATGTTTGTCCAGACCGAGGTATTTCAAATTGTTTATTAGATGTATTGGGACTACTCCTGTTGTTGACATAACAATTGGTACCGTTCGAGTGTTATTCATGTCCCATTGTCTCTGTATTGGAATTTACAAACGATAGTTAAAAATTTCATAAACAAAAAGAGTAAATACGGTGGCTCATAGGCATAGGCATATACAGAATGGTTTACCGGGTTCGAAAATATTAAAAAATATTATGCGTGGTACATGAGCAGTTGCATATACAGGGTGGTGGAAATATATAATGAAATGAAATTATTATAATGAGAATTTTAATAAATGTTAGAGAATTGAGTGTAATTATAGCTATACAGGGAGGTTAGAAAAAATAAATATGTAGGGTAGCCCATGGGCGATTGAATTGTTGTCATTTTAAATTGAGAATCACCAATGTGTACACAAATAAAGTCCTATGAATTATATCTGAAAAAAACTTGAATTTCGTTACTTATTTGTAGAAGCGAGATGTAAGACCGATATCTATGAATTTCGAGGAAACTATCACACAGATGTTCCGAATCTGGACCCGTTCCGTGTAATTGCTGTCCTCCCTAAAGTCCTAGGATAGAATGTCACGATAAAATTTTCAGGTTACTTAACCTGCCACAGATATTGACACAATTGGTCGAATTTCGACCACTGGGCAACAGCTAGTTTTTATTAAACCCTAACACTTTGTATTAAATCTTTGCGTTTTTATCACAGATCCAATTCTTTATAAATAAAAGCATGTTACATTTTGATAAAACATTACTTTTAATTTGCAATCAGAATGTAAAACGCTTTTATTTATAAAAAATTGGATCTGTGATAAAACGCAAAGATTTAATACAAAGTGTAAATTTGCAGCCGCGAGATGTATCAGATACATAAAGAAGTGTTTTGAACCGGAGCCCCTTATTATAACCGAACCGATTGATGGTTTCATATTGCGTTCTTTTTTAATTATTTGATTATTTGGTATAGCTGTACTGGACCTGTATTTGGTTTTATCGTCAAGTGTGTATATGAATAAATCAAATGGTTTTCAGATGCGTGAGCAAGCCACCGTTGTAAACGTACCATATTACATATGGTGCAGTCGTCAGAAAATCAAAGCCATTTTATTCCAAATATGTACGCAACATTTCTGCGAAATTGATTCTAATTTCGAGGATTTCAATAGGTATAAATCTTTCCTAAAACTTTGCAAAAAGCCGCATAATTTTAGTTTAGCAAACACAAGCATATGGATTTTACATGTAGAGATGGTTTCATCAACTGGGAGACTGATTTGTTTTTTGAGATAAGACATCTAATCTCTTTGGCGGGTTTTTTTTTCTACTTGATCACTAGATAACCGATAAGGTATTTTAATTAAGAATTCCGTTTCCTTATTCGATTGTTCTGTTATTTACAATGATGATCGCCTTTGGTTGTTGTAAGCTTAGATCCCCAAAGGGTGCGCCTTTAATAAGTAATCTGCATCCTTGACTACTCAGCAATTCTACGTATTACTCATTCATGACATCTAAAGGAGTATATAAGTTTTAGCATTGATCAATACTAACATAGCCCAAAATTCATAAGTTTGTTGTATATCTCGTGATAATTTGTTTCACTGACTCGGCTGCTTTTTCGGAATGAGAAGTGCAGTAAATCCTTGATTCTACAAGGGCTATTTTAAACGTGGCACTATTTTTTGAAATGAAGACACATCGACAAATTTCACAAATGATATTTTTTGAAAACTACAATGAAACCTCATTTCTCTACATTTCAACACTTTTCTGATATCGTGATAACAGTTTGTTATTCCAGTGACATACCATTCTGTCGCCGCAGTGGCTAGCACTACTTTAACTTCTTCTTTCAAGTTCTCTTCATTTTCGAACCGCCTATCCCAACATCTTGCTGTAGCTGTGGAAAAGCTGAATCTCACTTGTTGCCAGGTCAGGAATGAAAGTTGGATTGTCTTCTAAACGTTGTTTGTGGCATATTCTTGATTACTTTTATGTTTTTTTGGGCAATAACACCACAATCGTATATTGAAGAAAAACCAAACGTTTCAAAGTCTATTCTGACTTTGAAACGTTTGGTTTTCCTTCAATATACGTCGTTTGATTTCTATTGTGGTGTTATTGTCCAAAAAAACATAAAACTAATGAATAAAAAAAGGCTTAGGTTTCGCGAACGGTGTGTGGCAGGCGTTGTCGTGGAATAGAAACACCTTCTGAGGTTTCCCAACACAACCATAGCGGGCAGTAGTGATCATCGTCCTTTTGGTCAGTTAGTGGATCAGTAAAACTCCCTTATTGCCGGAAATCAGCATTACAATGACCGTTACAAGCGGTATCTACAACTTTTGCTATTTTCAGCTTGTCGCTTTCTACCACCACTATCCTATTTGTTGGATACCTTTCTCCAGTGTTGGATCCATGGCTCGTCTCTAGTCCCTATACGGTTAACTAAACCATCACACTTTTAACACAAACAGATCGTCATAAATTACTCTGTGCAGTCTTGTACGGCTCAATTCTGGTTAAGACGTCAAACAATATTAAATAATCTGTTTATTTCTTCCTGTTGCCAGAGAAGTAGAAGGTCGGACGCTTCGTTGTTGAACTTGCAGAGTTGTTCTTCCTATAATAAAAGATTTTTCTATTTATAATAAAAAAAAGATTTTTCTATTTGCTAACCATAGGCCTTGATATTACACTTAAAAAAAACAAAGACTTCACAATCACTGATAGGAGTGAGTGGTGTCGCCATGGTGCGTACCTAAATGGCTTAGCGGTCAAGGAGGACGCGTACCAATTTTACACCGCTTCCACTACAACAAGATGAAAGTTCTCTAACACCCACACTTTTCCTATCTATCGCGTGAGAATTTAAAAAAATGTACTAACTTCCTAGTAATGAAGGATCCCTTAGTGAAGTATATCTGTGATATAAGATCTATATGTTTTAATGAATGGTTCTTCATTCATTTACCTTCTATTTTATTGTACTTATATCCGGCTTTTTATCAATTTTTTCCCTCTTAGCATTTAAGACCTGGTTATAAAACGTTGATCTGTTAACTCTGTAATTTCATGCGTATTTCGTATTTATGTTTGGAGCTGTTTAGGCTGATTATCTTTTGCATTGCGTATCCTCCGTAACTGGCAGGACGTCATCCACTACACTTTATTTTGACTGATAGACTTTGAACTTCCTGCCATATGTTGTTAATTGATGACAGTACACACAAAAAATCCTGGCCCTTTTTCAAAATAACATTGAGTACGCTTTCCACAGATTTCCATATTTTTTTGGATTTCACACAAATCTCAATATTTTCTTTGCGTTGGAATTAAGCCAGAAAATTTTTAGTGATTGTAGCCTTCTTAAACCCTCAACTATGTCGTCTGATATGGAAGAGAATTTATCGGCCATAAGTAGTTTCTCTTATATTTATACTGTACTTTCCAACTGGTCGTGTTTGGTGATAAGAATTAGCAGCCACGGTTTTGTGATTTAACACCTTTGGACTTCCGAAGTCTATACCAACAAGCCCTGAACATCGAAGCACTAAAGGCCGAAATTATGCGCTGTATCGAAAAATTTTAACCTATACATTATAAATCAATATTTCACGTTTTATTAAACATTAAAATCTTGTGCCCTTATCGAAACACCCATTTTTGCAAGCCTCAGAACTTAGGCATAAAGGATAGAAGAATCGCTTTTCTCGATCTGGTAGACGCACAAAAACGTGTCTGTTTTCCTTTCCTAAAAATAAAAAATATTTATAGGAGTGAATAAACTAATCACTAAAATAAACTGGAAACAAATTCCTCGCGATATTTACATGCATATTAGTTACGAAGTAACGAACTGTTAGAAAACGAATACAGTTTGTTTTAGTGGCATAATATGTAGTTATGTTATTCCGAAACATAGCTATACATTTTCGCATAATCAAACAAAATTAAGTAGATGTTTGTGTGATATGCAAATTTCAATTAAAATTTGTTTAATGTAGCTTCTTGCAGATCGGCGATATGGTAATGGGAAAACCTGCAAGTAGTCTTCGCTAATTTAATCGTTAATGAATTCATAACTGTAGTTTGAGTAAATTACCTTTCACTACTCCATTTATTAAGTTGTTTATTGGCTGCAATATCTCAGGTAGATACTAGATGTCGGTTCAGTGTTTTTTGTAGATGTTATTATTTTATTTTAAAAAGAGCAGAATCAGTACGTCTATCGAATTGACTTCTTCGAGTGGCAGAAATATCGCTGATAAAGAAAAGTACTGATTTTTTTAAACGAAAATTTCTTAGCAGAGGACATGTGAAGATTGGTCATTATTTTGGTTCACGATCGCCATTAATATTATAAATGTAGCTCGACCAATGATACGAGTTGTAAGCACTAAATATTTATTACTACTAAATTACTGGTTTACACTAAGCTAGTTAGATCTATTCATTACAATACTATATTTCGGACTGATAGACTGATGGTTCGCGATTGATGTCAATTATTCAAAAGTTTAATTAGTAATTTCGGAAGTTTTCCCGACTCACAACAGTTTAAATACTAAATTCTTATATATCTCTTTTATTCTAACGTAATGCACTATATGTCCACAAAGTTAAGTCCACTGTAGTTTATAAACACTTGCCACGCAGTTTTTAATGTCAATGTTCACTGCAATCTTAAGCTTATATTTATGAATTCGGTTATTTTACTATGGAACCAAACTTAACCTATATAATGGTACTTCATTCCCACACCACACTTGCTTGTTCTTGAAATACCCATACAATTTAGTTTTCTGTGTAACAAAATCAATAAATTATAGTAACTAAACAAATATAAAATGCAATTAATATACAATCAAGACACAAAATTTGTATTCGTTCTAATAAACATTTCAATTTTTTGTTTGCGATATTAGAAATTAGACACTACATACGTCAGAGAAGCACAAAAAGGGCAAGTTTATGGATGGTAGAGTCGAGAATGACAAACCTATATGGGGATTACACTGAACAAGTATCCAGCTGAAAGCATTAAATAACAAGTTCAAGAATAAGATTAACGCTGGGGTAGAAAGAGGGTATAATGTGAATTGCTAAATATTAAATAATATTAATGATATGCCCACAAAAAAAATTAATGTGTATGCCCATCAACAGAACTATAGTATTCACAAGTAGTTTTCTTGTAGGTCATCTGCATCAAGATCATTTCAAGATCAAAACAACGGAAAAGCGCTGGGCAGGGGCGCTGAATTCAAATCCGAGGTTAGGTTAGGTTAGGTTAGGTTAGGTCTATCGCATCACGTCAGGCAAGGCCGTAGCAAGGAAATTTTTTCGGGGTGGGTTTTCGGGGGGGTGGGATAATTTTTTTGATTGGTGATGGGCTGATTAGGACTGCAAAATGTATATTTTTGTTAATTTATTTCAAGAATATATAAAATTACATAAATATAAAATTTATTCATGAAAAACATGATTAATTGGTTAAAATTGAATCTTGAAACCAAACATTCCAAAATTTCGGAGGGGGGTTGACCTCCAGACCCAGACCCCCCCCCCCCGCTGGCTACGGGCTTGACGTCAGGGCCTTCTCAAGATAAAATTGAGAAATTAAGGCACAGTCCTAAAAAATAATATTAACACGTGTTTTTGCAGGCTCTGAATAATAATTCGAGGTCAATTGGACAGTCGTCCGTCAGACTCAAAGACGATTTAAGGTCAAGTTGACAAAAATGGTATGAGTAAGGGATCAAATCCTCTATTCGTATTTTTGAAGTTGTTGAATTCACATCTGAAGATTTTTCTTTAAACGTAACAAATCCTTACAATTCTCTTCTTTAGAATGAATCGAATTCAAATTATGTTCTTGATTTGCCATGGACATATTAAAAAAGCCGAACGTTAAGCATCCTGGTCCTGAGTTGGCCGTTTTAGAGATAATACCATAATCCATCTTTCGGTGTAAGTATGAGAGCTCTCCGACTCTAGCGATGACAAACTCAACTCGTCATCGTACATGCTGCAGCATCAATCTCACACCCGAACAATCCCGGCAGGGCAGTACACCTTCACTGGCTTCGTCATTCCAAAGAATCAGTTCATTCCACACATCCTCACTTGAGGCAGTTGTCCCCATCTCCAACATTTTTTGGAGTAGCAGGCAAAAACATATATACGCATATCCACAAACACATCCGGGTGCACTCATATTCACACATGCATACCCACACTACATTTCAAAGAGACTGCAAGACCAATTTGATGAGTCAGCCTGTGGTTTCAACCATCGTTATTTTAAAATTTATTATATGACTCTTCCTTTCGGAATTTATGCCAACCTATTCCTACCAGTTTATTACTTTTGAAGGCTTAAGAGACAATGATGTATATAAAATTTAGCTCAGACTGGCCGACAGATTGATATTTTTGTAAATATATCCTTTGAATCCGATATTTTCGGAGACCTTTAAAGTTTTCCAGCTGTGACAGCCACCCCTCTAGCAATCCTTAAAACATAAGAATGGTTTTACCGTCTAAGTACTCATACATTGGGATGACGATGATCCACTGATTATCTTATGACCTCGTATTAAGTAACGACGTATTTATACGCGGTTGATCCTGAAGTGCCCATGTTTTTATTTGAAATTCTCTAACACTAACCTATAAAACTAATTCCTACATTTACCTCAGCGAACATCGTACATATTTAGAAATGCTACCTTAATCTTGATGACCTACAATAAACATCAGAATATGCGAAAAAGGAAAAATGGAAATCCTAGTTTCAAACTTAGCCTTACCTTAGATAAGCAATTTAAAATTTTCCCCAAAACACAGCAATCGTCTCACGTAGCCATGACGGGTTGGCTGGTATCAGTGGGGGCGGGAACCTTCACTTTATTCGACACAAACAACTAGATAGCGTGCATAGTATCGTCACAATCCAAAAGGATCGTCTTATCTCCAAAGATACACCTTTCCCCTACAAGAAAATGCTGAGAGCGAAAACATGGTTCCTATTTATAAGGTGGTAAACAAAAAGAGATCGGGATTCGTGTGTGTTTTGTTGGTTAGTCGTTACGATCTGCATTCCAAATCTTCTCCAGCTTTTAATAAAAACTTATGGATGAGGGTATTTGTGTTTTTAATGCCCTACCAGCTCAGGTAAAAGAGGCTCCATCCTGAAGGATTTTTACAACAAAAATGTAAAATGGAGTCACAAAAACGACAAGCATAAACAAGACCATGGCAAGCGCAACTACAAGAGGACGAAACAGTGGTAGACCCAAATAGGAAAAAGAACTTAAGAAAATTTATGTGAAATAAAGATATATTAAACTAAAAACATCTAAAAAGTTAAATTAGGTTCTAGAACCTCTAACACGAAATCTGGAATTGAAATTCAAAGTAACACAAATTCAAATGAATTGCGTGAAGTTCATGAAGAACCATAAATAATAACTCAGTCTGAATTGAATGATTTAGTAAGAGGTGCATGACTGCAACAATGAATGTTATTCGACACATTTTAAAGAAAACAAATTTTGTTATTGTAATGATATAGTTAGCAATCTTACAACCTTAGAATAGGAGCGGTTATTCGTTGATTCATCAAAGGTTAGGTTATGCATAGTTTTTGTCACTGTCATTTGATTTTTCGTCCCTCTTCGTGCACGAATCCCTAACATAAATAGGACTCAGCTTTAACAATTATTCGAAAGATTTTTGTTATTAGTCATCTTCTTCAATCATAAAATGAATCGTCAAAAGACGTGTATGCATTATAAAACCTCTCTTTTATTTTACATGTTCCAACGAGCTGTTTAATAGATGATTTTAAAAATATAAAAAACCAAATTACTTAACAACTCATCGCTGAATTGCCATACAAACAAACCTTAAAGTTGTAACAAGGTTCCTTTCAACAACATAGCTAATAACAGATAATTTTGATGTTGCTATGATGAAGTTTACAAATAGTCACCTTTTAAACATAAATATTTAAAATGGAACCGGCACCAACAAGAAAAAAAAGGTCACGTTTATCGTGAAATTACTTAATATGTGGGTATTATCACTGTTACCACAGCTACTGATTAGTTATTTATGTTTTCTTTATCACCAGCATGGAATACACACAATGGAAATATCGGCTATCATAACTTTCATGTCGGTGCTGTGTTATCTTAGGATGATAAGAAAATATATAGGTTTGATGTGTTTTTGTCGCAATTACTGTCGTCTCACTGAACCGTGACGAATTAACGCTGGTAGCTTTTCGACATCCAATTGTACTTTTCAATATCTGTCCCCAATATTTTTTTGCTGTGTTCTTATTTCACCGAATAATATATGTTAAATGACAATGACAGACATAATCTCACATTAGTTTGCATGTAATTAATTAAAATCACATGCGATATATAGTCTAGTCAACATTTTCAAAATCATTTTAAAGCTGGTTATTTTAAAGGACCAGGCACCTTTCTTAAAGAAAAATGGACTTTCGTCAAATTGTTTAAAATTTTATTATGTTGTAGAAGTTGAAGTTCTGACAAACAGATTCTATCATTAGTTTTCGAGATACAGGATGTTAAAAATCGAAAATACCGCGTTTTTAATATCAGCTTTTGCATGACAGATGTGTTTTATTTCCGGTTAGTGGAGAAATTGTGATTTGTACATTATTGGACATAAATATTTCACAAAACAATTACCATAAATTTTGCTGAAGGGTATTTCAAAAATACGTAACATTTGCTTTTGGAAAATCTTTATTTTACTACAACGTTGAAAATATAAGATGTTTTTGTACAATGAATATCTCATTAAATAATAATTTCCTGGATATGCTTCATTTAATATACAGTGTGAGCCATAAATATAGCTAGAGAAGGCTATTGCAGCACGAATGATTCGTACAGAGTGACTCATTAATATGAAAACATAATATATGCCTTCTATATCTATATTTATGGATCACACTGTACATTATATGAAGCACGTCCAAGAAATTATTACATTGAGATATTAATTGTGCAATAACATCTTCTTATGTTTTCAACGTTATAGTATAAAAAACTAACCTTTTTTCAAGTTTTTGCAATGTTTTGACTATCAACAGACGGATCATATATCTGTTTATTGTCTTATTAAAATTGCACTACGAATGGTTCATACAGAGTGTCCCATTAATAGGAAAAAAACAATATTAGCCTTCTCTAGCTATATTAATGGCTCATACTGTATATTAAATGAAGCATATCCAAGAAATTATTACTTTAATGAGATATTAATTGTACAAAAACATCTTCTTATATTTTCAACCTTGTAATAAAAAAAAGATTGTTCCAAAAGCAAATGTTACGTATTTTTTAAATACCCAGTATTCCACCAAAACTTATGGCAATTATTTTGTGAAATATTTATGTCCAATAATGTAAAAATCAGAATTTCTCCAATAACCGGAAATAAAGCACGTCTATCATTGGAAATCTCATATTAAATATGTGGCATTTTTGGATGTTCAACACTCTGTATCTCGAAAACTAGTCATAGAATCTGTTTGAGCCCATGGACTCTTTTTGTCAGAACGTCAACTTCTACAACATATCAAAATTTCAAACAATTGACGGAAGTCCATTTTTCCATAAGAAAGGTGCCTGCGGAATGTTATTAGACTGATGTGCGAAAGTTTCACATCAGCACATAATTAATTTTATACTGAGAAACTTTTAGGACTCTAAATGTGAGGTACGAATAACTGAACACGATAATGTAATAATGAAACGACAATTCCAAAAGTCCAAAATTTGTGAACATGCCTGGACCTTGGTCATAAAATAAAATTTCAAAATTCAACTATACTATTACACAAAGAAGAACATAACACAAAAACGAAAGGGCTAAAAGAGTCTTGCTTTATTTTATTAATTAAAAGCGACTGCACTGGTACCACTTCTGCCCATAATTAAAAAAAAATAGTAATAGTCATGCCATTTTGAACACACCTCTCTCGGTACAGTTTATAAGTTTTTTCCTAGGTTTTCCCTTGTAAGTAATGAGTTCAAGCAAACATCTTAAGTTTTTCACAGCATTTATGTCGCAGGAATCTTATAACAAAGTCACACCTAAGACCGCCACATAAATTTCGGAAAATAACTTTATTATTACATGATCATTAGACTTTTCTTCTATTACTTTGTATATGTATTATCAAAAGTAAAATCTCCTAGTTACGTCACCTACGTCACGTAATGTTGCCGAACATTTTAATTTTAAATTTTATATATCTGGCCTTTTTAGAAAGTTTGTTTATTGCCAGTGACGACAGGGCCTGACCTAAACCCTGAAACATTGGGAATTTGTTGAAATATACAGAACTTTCTACAAGTATAGTATCATTCCCATTAAGTCCAGAAAGTAAAGATGCTACAACAATCATTCAGGAAACTACAGTTGCAAATGTTATAACCAAACAAAGATTTTAAATAAAGCTTCTATACTATAGCTAATAGATTTAAATATAAAAATGAAGATTCTGCAAGTACGTAACGACGATTACCCAAATAAATTCACATTAACTCTCCAGTCAAGTTCCCACTTTCTTCCTGAATCTTCCAATAGATTATATTTCTTTTGCCTCTGGGGGCAAGAAAATAGTCGTAAACCCCAACATTCACGGTGTAGAAATTATAGAGGAAATAATTTACCTATGATCTCATATAAGTAAGTTCGTCCACTCATCTGCAGAATTAATAAAAAAAAATTAAATTTTCAAATAAACACAAACCGAAATAATTCTATAAATTTTACACATCAGTATTAACACCTTTATAAGTTAAAAATGTTTGTCATTATTGTTACTGTGACTTGAAGTCTCTTAAATTTTTTCGGTTTTCGTTTTTTTTTCAGATCCATTTGGATTACATTTTTAAGTGATATAGGTAATAGTATAACTGGTGGCCTAGTGGAAAGTCCGTCAGCTCACAAAATTGTATTAAATTGGAGCTTGACACAGCGGACAGGACCCGGGATCGAATCCTAGCCAAGTCAAGGTTTTTTTCATTAATAAAAAAAATGTGACACAATTCCGGGGGTACAGTCGTCTTTGACGAACTGAATGTGCCGCAGACTCAAAATCATTGAGAAATAGACATTTGCCCTTTACCAACCCGCACTGAGGCAGCGTGGTAAGGTACGCCTCATATGCCCTGTAAAATTCTAAGAATATTTTTCGTCTTCTCAATACTTCGAGACAATTCTTCTTATAAAAAGACCTTAAGCTCTTTATCTGTTCACTCAAGACCTTAAGTGTCTCCCATCAGCTCTTCAGCTTTCGCTTCATTAATACACTCCGTTACGAGTCTAGAATTTAGTTACAAAGGCCAATTCCTCAACCTCTAGCCTTGAGTTCCCGATGTTAAAAACTGCCAAAATTATGTTCGTGGTCTTCTCAATGCCTCGAACTAGTTCTTCAAGTCTTCAGTCCTACACTTCTTCTTCTTCATTTTAGTTAGTAAAATCTACCATTTGCCCATCTATCTTCAATTATCTTCAATACAGTCCTTCAGTCCTTCTCACAGATCTTAAGCTCTTCTTCTTCTTCGTCTCTTCTCAAGACCTTAAGTTCTCCATTTCCACAGCTCTTCAAGTTCCTCTGCAATCTTTCAATTCCTCAGGGAGGCTACACCATGAAAAATTGGTTGAATATAGCTGCATATGATGATGATGATGATAACTGGATGTCATTATCAAATATAAATAAATTTGATTCATAACAAATTTCGTTAGTGCTACAAATAAAGGATATATGATGATTTCAATTTAGGTTTCATAATTATGTAGCTACTTATCGTATTCTAGCAAACAAAAAGAGTTGAATAGAGATTTAAAATATCATTCAAATAAGGCAACACCAGACCAACTTTTCCAACTGAAAAAAGTTGATAGTGCCCATGTAAAACATTGTGGTAAAGTAAATGAAGAAGCGTGGGTTTTTTTTGTGTATGCAAATACAGAGTTGAAAATATGGTCAAATTTGTTCAATGTTGGCTACATGAACTGAAATTTAGATAAAGGCAGATTATTTGGGTCCTTTGAGCTAGAGAGGTAAAGGATTTTCAAATTTTCTATAAGTTAACAATTAACACTTATTTTATTATTTTTATATTCGTTTCGTACATATTTTATTAAACAATATGATGATATAAAGAAAGCCAGGAATACAATACTTTGATTTTTTATCTTTTATTACAAACATTCGAAACTTTCAATAATTCGAAATTTTAATAGAGGGCTTATTGGTACAATTTAGACGACTGGTTTCCTAAAAAGTACCACTTATGTAAAGTGTCAAAACTAAACAAAAAAGATTACAAAAAGTTAAACCAAATATTTATTCAGAAATTAGTTTAATCTATCGAAAGTTTTGGATAAAACTTCTATTTGAAAAATAAAATATAACAAACTTTTTGTCTAACCCACGAGAAAGGTGATCAAACATTAAAAAAACATACCAATAGACAACTAGTATATAATATCTGAAAGTGGGAGTTTATGTGGAATATGCAACGAATTTTATGCAGCCCATAGCTATTTACGTAACCATTTACATTAATATTAATATTTTCATTCTTTGAATCAATAACAGTTACTTAAGTAATTAATAACTTGCAGACGTCAAAATCACAACAAATTAATTAGCCTAGTTTTAAATTGGTCAAGACGTGTATACGTCTACAATTCCAGCTGCCACAGCTGTTGATGACTTCTAATTTGACCATACACCCAAAACAGCCAAACGTTCTTCAGTCATTATCAAAGTTTATCTCGACAAAAAATTCGATGGCGATAATAGTACATTAATATCTCGTTTCTGTTATCCAACGATTGTCCATTCCGAGTCTCGTTAATAGTCCCTCTAATGGAGGTTGGGCGCCCTTTGTCTCGCGTCTCTCACGTATAAAACGTCGGATGCCCATTTGGCCGCGGTGTCTGCAATAACCACAAGAACCAAAGAGGACAACTATAACCATGAAAAGACCAGTATCATAAAGAATAAAAAAAAGAAGCAATTTCAAGGCGGGGTCTCACCGAGATTAACAACCAACTCTCCTCTTCTTCTTCGTCGGACAGTCGGATAACTTGTATGACGTCACTATCACAATGGCTGATCGCATCTTTTACTAATTTGAATGTTGTAACACACCCCTTGCGGTCACTACTGGGATACGCGACCTCGAGACATCGGTATTTGATTTGGATGGATAATAAAATTAAAGTTTTTTTTTCGAATTTTCGGTTGAGTTTAGGTCTTTCTTTTTAAATTGACTAATAATCTTGTTATAAACTTGATAGGAAGGTTTTTTTGTTTAGTTTCGATATTTCGTTGGGGGACATTGGCGGTTAGCCACTGCGTTTGGTTACTGTATCGAAATTCATAGTTAATATATATACTTATATATTTATCCTCTTATACAACTTTCCCAATGTAGAGGGTCTCGAATTTAGTTAAAATATTATATCTTCTGCAAAATTTCTATGTTGCTTCCTATAACTTCCCATAATTTTTGTTGCAGGAGTCTGTTAAATACATTTTCTTGATATACAATCTTAACGCTGCTATTCTTCCTAGTTACTTTGCCAGTCTCCCAGATTTCCTTCCAGGCAGAATTTTATACAATTTTATTGTTCATTATTGTGTTATGAACTGTTATTATTGAACTGAGGCAATTGTTGCAATTTCTTGTATCACTATTGTTTTAAAGTGGAACTATTTGTGACATTTCCCCATCCTTCGGTATTTGTTCATCTATTAGTTATCTACTCTTGTACCCAGTTTCTTAATCATCACTTATTTCCATCATTCCACAATTTTGTTCATATCTGTTATTAAACCATTTTTCCTTTAGTTAGTTTCAGTCCTGTTTTTTTCTTTCTGCATGTTGTTAAAATCATTGTAATTTTTTTTACGTCTTCGTTATGATTACAGCTTCCTAAATTCTGTCAAAGTTTGTTGTTTTGCTTTTCTATCTTATTTTAACCGACTTCCAAAAAGGAGGAGGTTATCAATTCCTTTACAACTTTTTTTTGTATGACGAGCAATTATTCAAAAACGGTTTATGCAATTTTGATGATTGAAACTACATTATATTAAGGAACATTACAGAAAGGTCCCATATAATTGTCTATAACATGAGATTTACGGTTTTCAAGAAAATCAAAAAAAAGTAAATAAGGGAGTAGATTTAAGCGATTTTCAATGAAACTTCACTGTTTTCTCTAAAACTGCTCATGTAATTTGAATATTAGAAATTGTATTATACAAAGATATGTTCCAGCTTTATTTCGTACATTTTTCTATACCGTAAAACATACCATTTTTCTGAAAATGGGAAAACTATATGCACAAAAACTGTAAACATTATGGTAAATGTCAAATTTTCATCACAAATATCTAGTTTAAATGTCAACATATGCCATGAAAGTATGTGGTACAGGATTTTCATTTTGATGCTTTTGAAGTCAGTTTATTTTAGAGACGAAGTTAAGTTACAGTCGCGTGAAATTGCAGAAAATATTCCATGAGCTTATTAAAACGAAAATTTATTATTCCGGCGATCTCTTCTGTGTGGAATACGGTTGAAGGTGCGTGCATGTAATATTAGGTGGTACATAAACAGTTGTATACATAGGATGGTTAAAATATAAGGTGTAGTATAATTACAGTTATACAGAGCGGTTTAAAAAAGTTATTTAGTTTGGAACGTAAGTAGTTGCTTAGACAACGTGTTTGAAGTAAGGGTGGGGAAAAATTATTGTTATTGAGGGTGTATTAAAAATTTGCTGTATAAGCATAAACAGTTAGGGTATTTGAATTATAGGACGTAGGACGGGGTATAATTATAGACATGGGTTAAAAAAATTTAGAAGCAGTTGCATATACCGGGTCATAAAATGAGGATCAAAAAGGTGAATTTTGTTATATAGGGTAGACCATGAGCAATGCGTAAATAGAATACTAGACATATGGGGCGAAGTAAAATCATTGGTATACAGGAATAATTTAAACAATAGAATAATAGAAAGAGTCAATAGTGTGGAGAGGATTTGTACTTATGCAGGGTGGTTTTAAAGATATCAGGACCGTTGCAATATTGTGTTGAGTTGAATTATCCTTGTACAGGGTGATTCAGAAAATGATGACCAATAAGTTATATAGGAGTGACCAGTACACAGAAGCATATGAGGAAGATTCACGTAACGTCAACCGCATGGTGGCGCCACTGCATATAAGGGTACAATGGCCGCCACATATACAAAATTCTCATGGATGGCGGCCATTGTACCCTTGTATGCAGTGGCGCCACAATGGGGTTGACGTTCCGTGAATCTTCCTCATAGAGTGTGGATGCAATATAGAGTGAATTAGTTACATTTATAGAAAGTGGTACAAATAATAAAACAAATAAAAAACTTAAAAATATATTTGGAAAATATAGACAAAGAATAAAAATTAGAAAGAGAGAAAGAGAGAGGGAGAAAGAGAGAGAGAGAGAGAGAGAGAGAGAGAGAGAGAGAGAGAGAGACAGAGATAAGAATAAGTTAAATTTTCTGTTGAATTGTACCTTAATTAAATCAGATAAAAAAAGAATATATGTCTGAAAATAGTTATTGATTGCACACGGTTTATAAACTGTTTTTATTTTAAGTAAGCTGAAGTCGGTTCTTTTTTAAACATAAATTATCTTCTTATCTTTAATATTTGTATCAATCATAGATACATTTTTTTGTCTGAATTAAATATTCCTACCATAGGTACTAATTAATTTGTGATTTTACTGTCATTCCACCAAGCTGTTTGTTTCTTAGAGTTATCTTTTCTGTAATACACACTTTGCTATTTCTAATTACTTAACAATGTCTCTTTACAATGTTTTTCCATCTATCGTCGTCTTCAAACCCCCTCAATTCAACATTATTATTTATTTGATTTCCGTTTTTATATTGCACCAAATTGTGTGCAATTATTTATTTGGGTTGTATTGTTACCGTTTCTCCAAAAAAAAACAGTCTAACTTGGCCCCATATTTGACGCACGTTTTCCTCTAGAACCTTGATTTTCATGGATTTAACTTTAACATATTGTGTCTCTTAACGTTAAATTAAAATCCGTACACGTTTTAAATTTTACAAATTTGTTTTTCAGTAAAAAAACTAACTCGTTTATATATCAACTGTTTATAAACAAAGTGAAATTGTTAATATTAACCTTGAGAAAAAGAGATCCATGAATTGAAAAATATTTTTCATTTTGTCCACATATGGAGTAATTCTACATTGAAGCAAGTCCCAAACATGCTAAATAGAATTGAGGTTCGAAGATTCATTTCAATTGTCTCCAATAATGGTTGCAATGGATTCTAAATAGCTTTACCTTGCCTTACTGACACGTTACACAGTTAGACGAATAGAGTGTGATATTGATTAATAATTGAATACTTAGTTTTAAACTACGTTTAATTTTAAGTCTCTTCTGTGCAGACTTTTTAAACAGCACTTCACGGAATCGTTAATTTCAGGTAATGGATTTTTACACTAGCCCTCAAGAACTTCCGATTTAAAGCCGCTGGAATGTTTTGTTCAATCACAAGTTTCCATCAAGAAATTAAAGACCCTCAGCGAACGCCAATATTCCTTATGTTATTACTACCATACAGCGAGATATATCAGTCAAATATTTCAAATTTGTGTATCCACCTATAAAATTAAGTCATACTTTCATGATAGAGTGTTTCCAATATAGACACTATAAAATATATATAGATTTTTAGTTTAATCTGTTCTATGTTTCTTATATTGAATACGTAACTCTCTTATTATAGTATTGCAAAAAGTTTTTTTTTTAAACATGAAGAAATAATAAACTTACTTTTATTTATTGGGATTACGAAATCTTTAGAAAGCATTTAATCACTTGACAGTACATAACGACTTTAAAAAATCACAAATGAATTGAATAAATTTGCATTTTTACAGACGTATTAATAAATTATTTGCATTTATTAATATTGAAATTATTCCAGAAAAAAAGCTAATAAACAACATCAATAATTTACAGTTATCTGTTGCTGTCATGTTTGTTTAAAGAAGCAAAAAATAGACGTATTCAAGTCGATTGTGGTTACCTACAAGTGAATAAACTGCATTTTATAGCGTTATGTTGAAATGTATGTATATATTGTGTATGGTACATAACCTTGAAATACACTATACTTATATCAGTTACTAAAGTAAATGAAATCGTTTGATTTTCTCAAATGTTCTACAAAATATACATATAAATTTTTGTCAAAAATTAATAAATACATTAGAAATTAACATACTGCGGATTTCAATTGTTAAACCAATCAGGCAAAAGATAAATTTTAATGAATGCTCTAAGTAATTTGAGTAAGATAAAATAAAATTCATTTAGTTATTCATAACTGAGCTAAAAACGACTAACTAAATTTTGAGTTGATGAAATCGTTAATTCTAGCTCACAGTAACAGGTAAAGAAATGAATCGTTATTTGTTATAACATATGTACAAGTATATAAGATCATTAAAAAAATATTACTACCAAGTGTAATAAAAGCTCTGCCCCACAACGATAGATTAGATAAAACTTCTCTAAAATCCAGTCTGTCTGCTCTGAATAAGACCAGGTTAGTTGGTTGGTTTATATGTGGTCTTCGTATTAAACATTTAGCAATTTTTTTGAAGGGTATTGGTACCCTAACATTTATGTGTTTATTCATATAACGTAAATAATTTTATGAAAAATATTGTTAATTCCTTAAAATTGAGACATTAAATCTACAATCTCAAACTTTTGTCGAGGCTTATCTCCGTAACTATGGAGTTTCAAATGGAATATAATAGCTCTTTTATAGTTCACTAAAGTTATAAATTTCCATGGGAAATGGGATTGGATAAATTCTCATAATTATTAACAGTTTAATGGGGTAAAAAGAGAAATAACTATATACTTAATCAATTTTTAAGCTTGGTTTGCATCAAAAACTCTTGATAAATCCCTAAAAAGGCGAAACATACAGTAATTTCGAACAAATTTTTGAAACATTTAATAATGATATCTTTTTAGAAAATTAATTGTTTTTCACCAATCTGTCATCGGTTCTCCAATTACATAAGAGTGATTAATTGTGCCTGTTGGGAAACTTTTTGTTGTCTTACATATAGTCGATACGTTCAATGATAAATAACACTATTTCATTACATCAATGTCAAAAATTAAAACGAAATTGAAAATGATTCAGATCAGGCTTAACAACTACTATGTTATGTTGCTAAGGTGACGAGCATAGCTAGATAGATATAACAATAAAATTACGTTTTTTCTCATCCAAGTAAAACAGATTTCATTGGGATCTTCCATTTCACGTTTGTCCATATAATTTTAAACGTTACCCGCAGGTAAAACTGGCGGTAATGGCCTAATGAAGATTTACTTAAATGAATACTCAATATTTTATATAAATATTCACATATATCTGGGCCAAGAACCCCGCTTTTGTTTAATGCGTGTGACTATGCTCTACCGTAGTCCAAATGGTTTCTTTTGTGGATTTGTTTTATCACTATAGTAAAATTTGGGCATGCTATTATCCTCAGGAACAAAAGTGTAATGAAAGCAATTAATTTCCATTAAGTATAATCCCAGTAAGGATATTTTGATATGTTTTACATTTCAAATGCGATTTCTTCGTCATAAGCCTCTTGTACATTCTTGGCGAATATTATTAAAATACCCAGGTACTCTGCTTTGATTTTAATTCCTTTGGCGTCGCTTTTCAGTATGTTGTCGAAAATAGAGTCTGAAATTAATATTACGTATGAAAGCTCATAGTTCTGTGAATTATGATTTATTAGGGTAAACGAATCAGATTTCTGAAATAATTTGCTTAAAAAATAGATACATTGCTTAGTATTCATAAATAACTTTTGAAAAAGTTTTAAAAGTACACAACGTATGTTTCAAGTAATGTCAAACACATTTAAAAGCTTTGAAGGGCTTTGTTAAATAGGTGTACTAAATGGTGTCTGCTTTACTCGCGGGGCTGCAGTGCTTTAATAAAGCATATCAATGCTTCGCTTTAAGAGTTTATAACCAGTAGAGAAACATAAAAAATGAAAATTACTTTAGTTAAATTCTTAGTATATTTGTGAAGTCGGTTACAAGCAATGATAAAATAATAGATATATAAGGAATTTAGGATTTTAGGTTTGCTTGGAAGCGACTTCAAAAATATACTAAATAAGACGGTAATTAATTTAATATTTATTTAATGTCATGTGTTATGCTACATGCATGCATAAATTAGTCGCCGTCATCTATACACTCATTTGTTCCCAGATTTCCAGTTGTTTCTGGTCTACCAGTCTAGATGGAATTCGATTTCGGATCCATGTCAACCTCAATTTTTTTCATTAGGTAATCGAGTTTTCGGGACTATCGTTGTTGATGCCTTCTTTATATAGAGTCTTTATTTCGTATTCGCAATTTTTTTTATCAGAATGATTAATTTATTTAAATTTATAACAATATATATATTTTTTAAATGTTTGATTGCCTGTGTTTTTTGTGCGTGGGTCAAAAACTTTTGTAATACCTAACTTGAACTGCTATTTGTTGAAAAATTATGGAAATTAAAAAAATATATTTGTTAATGATCTTTTGTTGGTATATTATGGCAATAGTTTAATCTTTAACTTACTAAAATTTGCAGGGATGTTTTTAATGACCCCATCATATTTTTGGCAATTTATACAGGAAGTGGTCGAAAAATTAAACAACCATGACTTTGATTGAAATTTTAACTTTAGTTATAAAATTATACAATTAAACTCTTTAGTATGGCAATTGTAAACTGCAGTACTACTGTTAATTTCTCATAAAATTAAATCACAAACATAATCAATTCTTTGAAATACTTTTTATAGTTCGAGTCTCTACGTTTCCAAGTCAAACTTAAAAAAATGACTTAACTAAAATTATGACAAAAAACAGATTTTAATTCTAAACTAAAACATGAAACCATCTGGTATTTTCCTTACGAATCAATTGTTTTTCTTTTATCTTAGAAACTGTTTGTTGGATAATGTTTGCAAGGTACTCGCCGCCAGAGCTGGCAGATGAGGAACAAACCTTATTGTAGTAAGAACCTAATTCTTGGTACGGCTAGCAACGGGCTCGGCCAAAAATTTTGTGGGAGTCACGCAATTCTCAAAATTATTTCGAATACCTCTTTTTGATTTAATTTTTGTAATTCTCTGAAGAGCTTTATCAAATTGTGTTGTACGATTTGGGCAGGGTCATGACCTCTATGAGCCCTCTCGGACCACCTCTGTATAACGGCACTTGCTTCCGTGACTATTCAAACTGATGAGACTGCACTTTGTTTAACTTTTTAGTTTTTTAATATATCTTTTTGTAATTATTATATTTATTTTTCGGTTTCTAGACCTAGGTTAAGTTGAGGTCCCTGAATGGTGTGGAAGCCGGTATGATCACCATAATTTGTTGTGCAGCTTATTGGCGATTTCCTCATTTCTTACTTTTCACGGAGTCCAGCTTTAACTTAACCCGATAACGACGTTGCTTTTCCCGGATGTCATAGCCAATTATTGTAGAAACTATATACTCTATAAAATAGGAAGTAATTTGACCCTAGTACAATACATTTAATAATTTTAAAAACATTTAAAGTAACTGCGTTACCAATACGACTGTGTTACTATTTTATAGTAACGTAGTGTAACAGTCACGCAGTAGTAAATATTTTATTATTTTGTAAATCTGCACTAAAAGGAAAAACAAAAAAGAAATATTAAGTCATTCTCCAAATGTATACCTAAACATCTGTGTTTGAGAAAATATATTTATTAATTACCTTTCAACAGTGGTAACTCAGCGGTCACGAAATAAACACACTTACCTCCTCAGATGACTGTGAAGCGAATTATTCGTCTAGCTTATTTTTTCCGCGCAAAGGGCCTTGTTCCTTTCAACAGTTACTACTAGTCAAACGAAATGAGGTACAATAACTTTTAATACACTTATTTTAAGGATTTTTTTCCGATAGTAACGCACGGTAGTTAAGATTTTATACTTTGTTGTAGACACAATTTAAAATAATTTTTATTACACTAAACACTTTATGTAAAAAGTAAAATTAGAATCCTAATAATGTTTCAAACCTATATTTTGACAACGATATTCAAGTACAGCGCCATCGATGAAAAAGTAGGAGGGTAGTCCTTTATAACAAGAGACTCATGCTTCTGGACAACAATACTTTGTATACTAAACAACTGCGTTACTAAATAAATACTTTTAAAAAAAAAAACAAAAACCGACTTCAAAAGAAAATTAACTAAAAAGCATGAAATAAATTGCTAAAATAATTCGGTATGAAAAATTTTGTGAACGTAGAATTATTGGACCGACTTCCTAATGCTTTTTAAATTTTCTTTTGAAGTCTGTTTTTATTTTTAAAAATGTATTTATTTTACCTATATGTCTTTGATTTACAAGCGATATTCCAAGTACAGCTACCTTATATAATTATTTTTTCGCCATCTATATGATTCGACAAAATCTTGTACGATCACCAACATTTTAATAACTACCCTATATAATTTTATTTTTACACCACATAGTATATTTATAGTAGCATAAGATTTTACCTTTATAACGTGAGTAAAATTTAACTCATGCTTCAAATATATTTTGTATTGGAAAAATGATTACAAGAGCAGTTTCACTCTCAAATCACCCTTACAAGACGTATACAGGAACAACTCAGCTATCTTAATTGTTAACTTTTTTAATTAAAATCTGACAATTTTCCCATAACCAATGTTACCTAAATTTGCTTAGAGCCTTTTTTCCAGAACTAAATATATATATAAACAAAAATATTTTGATTATTTCTATTTAATAACAATTTTAATCTTAACAGAAATATAGTTTAATTTTTTAAAAGCCCTCTTTACTTTGTCTCAGTATAAAAAATTCTCTTCGTAAAAAAGGTATCATTCTTTTGTACGCAACTGACAATATATATACAATTTATCCGAATATAATGTTTCTGGTTAGGTTTTTCCCCATTCTATAAGAAACCTATGTTATTTGAAAAAAGTTCTGGCCACATCAGAACTAATCCAATCCCTTTTCAATTTGCCCCACGGAATAACATTTTTCAAATTTTATTAATACAATAATACCGCTTCCATAAAGTATAAGACAGTTTTTCCCCATTTTCTAAGAAACGGTAAAAGCTATTTTAATAAAAAAAATATGGGACCACTTCTCTATCCAGGATCCAGTAAAATGGTCGAAACGACGAGTAATCGGTGAACAAACATCATAGATACAGACGAATTGAGTGAAGTCGGTTAAAAAGACAACATTGTTACCTAAATTTGCTTTAAAATAATATAAAATTTTGATTATATTTTATTTTTTTGTATAGTAAAACAGTGTTACGTTTATATGAAAAGTGAAATTTACCAAAAAGTTTTTAGTCATCAAAAAAGTTTTTAGTCCGCATAATTAATATCATTAAATTTTTTCACTTAGTACCTATATAAATTTAAAAATGGTCCTGTTTTATTTTTAATTTATAACACGAATGATAATTTATAGAAATGTGTACAAGGGATCGGTCTCGAATACACACTTCCTAAACAGATGAAATATTCTCCCTTTTACCGCCCATAATTCAAAGTTCAGATATCTGTCAACGTAACCGCGTTGAAAGTTGAACCTTCGCATACCGAACATCGCATTAGGCCACGAATAGCATCTCGAAAACATCTAGTTGGCTCACTTTGGAATTTCCTGATGCGCTGCTTTTCGACACTCATAATTATTGTGCATCCCTTTCGGATGTTATATCTGTTCCTATGAGTTGTTTTTCACAATAAATTGACACGTTTTCCCTCGACTGATCACCGATTTTCGAAGGTAATGGGATAATTTAGGACGTGCTGAATGATGTTCATAGTAAATGGTGCTTAGCCACCGCATACTTCACAACATTTACCTTTGAGATGTGTTTGTAATTATACAGGGTAGCTTATTTATGAATAACTTTGCTATAGGAGAACGATAAGAGATACAATGCATTAAACGGGTTAAAACTAGACTATTTAACAACTCTTTAAAGCGTTTTAAAAAATATATTAGGTTATGTACAAGATGAACGCGGATACTAAGGGTTAAGTACCATTTCTTAAAATCTAGCTCAATTATAATAAATACAGCGGGTTTCAACAGTAAGCGTACAAAATTTGAGTTCAATTTACGAAAAAACTTCATATGAAGATATGTTCTAAACTTCTAACTTTAGAGATACCAGGTTTTTGGTACACGTCTTCTGCGTATCAAAATGCATTTTCTGATGCACAAACGATTTTATTATTATTTCTACCAGTGGCGTCCGTAAGGGTTTGGGCTTTAAATATTGTTGGTGGAAAATATGGTATGCCACTGCTTTGTCATAAAATAAAAATTATTTTTGAAATCTCAATTCATTTTTGAGAAAATTTGATCCCTTGATTTTCTTTCGACCAGCGTGTGGTTTTCACTTAAAAAAACAAAAATCGTTTTGATTCAGGATCAAATCTCTAAAAATCTGCATTTTTTTATTAAAACCATTAAATTAAATTTGCTTCAGATCGCAGTAAGGGCTAATAATTGTTGTAGAAAAATTTAAAATGTGAAGAATAATAGCAATGTGTCCTATTTTTCTCATTAACACCCATATGACCAAAAATTTTTTATGTTAAAATCGATAATCATCTACCATTTTAGAAACACTGTTAAGTGAGAACCACGCTGCATAGATAATTTTTTTGAAAAAAATCACTGATTCTCAAATGGGAATTTTTGACAATTTTACATGTCTCAAAAGTATTTTTTAGTAGCTACTAGCTACTGTCACAGGCATGAGCGAGGAAGAACTTCAAACAAAAATCTAAATCTTAAAGAATATTTAGTATTAATGTTTAAATTTCGCTGTAGCAGGGCAAAATACTATTTTAATATTCGATAATACTACTTATCTGAGAGGCTAAAACCTAACTGAAATAAATATATATGGTTTCATATGTAACGACTTTTATTTTAAAACTATTTTGGTTAACGAGAAGAAGAAGAAGTTCAAACGGCGCTGAATTTTGAAAAAAAATTATAAAATTTACCAAACAGCAAACAAATTTCTATGAAATTCGCACCTTTGCTAACTTGTATTATTTAAGGCAATTCTTTAAATTCTATTCTAATTCCATTCTATTTTTTCAGGAAACAAATTTTTAAATATTTTTATTTTTATTTACAGTTGCTTCTTCTAAATTTATATATGAAACTGACCATTTTTCCACAGTTTGTCTAAACACCACAATTAAAGTGTTCACCTCTTTAAGAAAATGTACTTAAAAGTCTACTGCAACTTGACATAATTATAACGCTACGACAGAACACAGCATTATGAAATATTTTGTGACACCTAATCGCTCTTTGCCTTATATCTCTAATAATTTCAACATCTTGAAAATTTCTCCGTGAATGAGCTATCTTGACAGTTGGTAGTGCCAACACTCGATTGGAGAGAAATTTTTCAGACCATTGAAATTATGTACCACTGCTCTCTACTCACAAACTTATTACGTTCCGTTTCCTTTCGACTATTTTAAAAATACGAAAAAAATACATTTGTATTTCCCATAATAAGCCCATTCATTAAAAAAAGTTTTTTTTTTATTTTCCGTCTAATTCTATAATTTGCCCGTTAAAAATTTCTCGGTATTTTCCTGTAAAGTTCAAGTGAAGCCAAATACGCCTAATTTTTTTCCATATTTTTGGTCTTATAGTTCCGGAATTAAAGAGGGGCATGAGTATTATTTTATATTTTTGTTAATATCTTTTAAACAATTTATTTTAAAAATATGAAAAGAAAATATTTGTATTCGTCATAATGAGCCCTTTGACTTAGTATATCATGATGGGTTACAAATAATTTTAATTTTATATTTTTCATTTAATTGTGTAATTTGCCTCCTTATTTTTCCTGTGAAGTTCAGGTGAAGCCCTATATCTCTATTTTTTTTTAAATTTTTACGTCTTATAGTTTCAGAGATAAGTGGGCGGGGAATGAGTATTTTTTATATTTTTGTTAATAACTTTTAGATAATTTATTGATCATAATGAAGTCTTTTATTTGATGTATTACATGATGGGTTAGAAACAATTTTAACTTTATATTTAATTCTGTAATTTGCCCCCAAAATTAATATTAGAGGTTTCTCCACATTTTTCAGGTGGAATTTAGGTGAGGCCTCTATTTTTTCGAAATTTTTGTGCTTATAATTTCGGAGATAGTAGGGGAAATGGGAATTTTTAAAATTTTTTGCTAATATCTTTTCAATTTTTTACTTTAAAAATATGAAAAAAAATATATTTGTATTCGTCATAATAAGCACTTTGATCTGATATATCACGTGATTCGTTAAAAATAATTATAATTTCATTTTTTTATTTAATTCTGTAGTTTGCCCCACAAAATTATTATTAGAGGTTTCTCCATATTTTTCCGGTTAAACTCAGGGAAAGTCCTATATCTCCAACTTTTTTCAAAATTTTACGTCTTATAGTTTCGAAGTTAAGAAGGGTGAATGGGAAATTTTTTGTATATTTTCGTCAATATCTTTTAAACTAATAATTTTTAAAATATGACAAAATATATTTGTGTTTTATAAATTGCCCCCAAAATGAAAGTTAGGGGTTTATAATTATTTTTCCTGTAAACTTCGGCTAACGTTCTATATTCTAATTTTGCAAAATTTTAGGCCGTTTTGGGGAACGGTCTATTTTCTTTATTTTTACCCCAGAAGTAATTAAATCAAAATTTCTTCATTTACAATATGTACTTCTGATGGGGTCACTAAGCTATATACCTGCTGATACCAAATTTCAACCTTTTCCCTCCAGTAATTTAGTAGAAAATTGCTGTTATGTGAAAGAGGGAGAAATCCGGAGTTATATTATAAGGGTATCTATTATAAAATGGAACCCTAAAAAAGTATTTAAAGTTATTTCTATTTATTTAGTGTTTAACAATTACAAACATTATGTCTAGATGCTTTTACTAATATCAACGGTCAGTAATTATTATAAAGGGTGATCCAAATTGAGCTTTATGAACAAAGGCGAATACTTACGATTACATTAAAAAAATTTCGACCACATTTTGGACGCAATAATGTGCCAAGTGATTCATTCAACACTAATCAAAGAATTTTAACAACAGATCTGTATTTAAACGCTTATAAAATTCAGTTGAAACAAAAACTTAAAGAAATGGACCTCTAGAAACACCATATAGTTGTGAACTGGGTTTTACAGAACAAAAGTTAATGGTGATTTTTGTGAAAAATTGTATTATCCGATAAAACTCATTTTTATTTAAATGGTGTAGTGAAAATCCCCATCTTGTCAAGGAAAACCAATGCATCCACAAAAATTCACTATCTGGTGCACTCTACTTCAAACATCTTGATCGAGTTATCTTTGAAGATTGACATGAATTGGCCACTGAGTTCTTTCAATCTAACCGCCTTAGACTTTTTTCTCTAGGGCTATTTGAAGGCAAGGGTTTATGGCAACAAACCTGCTATGATTTCAGAGCGAAAAGAGACCAGCAGACGAGCAATTGCTGAAATAGGCTTTTCTGCAAATTTAGCTAAATGAACGGTATCATATCAGCGTAGCCGTGGATTTTTCCAAAATTTTGATTTTTAGTCAGAAAGCAAATCAATTTGGATACTTCGTTGATGATTATGACATCTTATTGCTTTGTCCGGTTTTTAGTAAGTTTCACGTGAATCAGAAATATATGTAACTTAGAGAACTACGTGAATATAATACTATTAAAACTCCAAATTGGTAACTAAAAACGATACTTAAAATATATACAAACTCGCCGAATGTACCTATTACCACCTTTTTCTGTAGTCGGTAAGACCGTTGTCGCAAATCATCATCAAATCAGAAACTATTATTTCGCATAGTAAAACCACCGGATATATTAATTAGACTTTTTCTGATATATTTCCGTTCTCTGTTACTTTTTCCTCTCAAATTAGATTACTTGCATCCATAGGTGTAACCAGGTCATTTTTTTGAGGGGTGGATCGATCCATGTTCAAAAAAACAATTGACGAAAAAGTTATTTTAGTTAGTAATTGTATTTTATTCATAGTCTCTTACACATTATTCTCTTCGTTATGAACATTTAGTAATAACTGTAAATACAGATTTAGTGAATAACGTTTTGCTTTATTGCGAGGGGGGTTTGAACCCCCAAATCCCTCCTGGATACATCTATGCTTGCGCAAAGGACATACTAAAGTATGCTGGTGATATTCTAATATGAATTTTCGGAAACTTTAATTAATCTACCACCATACATAATTAATATTTTGGTGGAAAATTTTAGTGATTATAAAGAAATTGTTATTTCGCAAAAATCACATAATTGGATGTTCCAATACATAACACAAATTCAAATAATACAAAACTAACTGACAATGGGACACATCATATCTAATATCAAAGCTGATAATTTTAAAGTGTATATACTTCATCTTTATAGCTCTATTACAAGATCGCTCTATGTAGGTCACTATACTATATACTGAACGTTGTAATTTTACTTACTTCACCTATAAATTAACTAACAGTTGAAAGTTTTTCTGTCGTTCTCACAAAAATTTGATAAAAAGTTTTGTTTCTAAATGCGTAGGTCGGGTAACAAACGATAACGTATCTTCAACGTTATCGTATTTTAAATGCATATTCCTAGTGCCACTAATTATATTCTGATAGTGTTATCGCTGGCTTCCTCGAATCAAGCTTCTGTGTCTTTTATTTATATTTTTTAAATAGATTCAGTTGCGTGAATTCGGTTGAAGCTTTGAACTGTAATTATTGCTAGCCCAACTAGCATATTATGTTTTTTGTGTGAAAGTGTGCGAAATAGCAATTTTTAAGTTGTTTGGTCAATTAAGAAGGAAATTATAATATTTTAAAGATGGTATGTAAATTTTATATTACCTGAATTACTTAAAATGTATATCAAAATTACTTACATTTATAAAAGAATCAAATGTGACAACTGTTTATGCTTCCGGGGTCATAATTATAAACTGGGCCAGGTTCCGGGTGAGAACAGCCTCTAAATTTATCAAAATAATCGACTTTATCAGGAGACAAAATGAGAAAGAAAACAATGAAAATCAGGCTCTACATCTAACTTGGGGTCTCAATCTGCCTACTTCACGCCTCACTAAAAGACTGATTTAAAAGAGTTTCAGAGTCTGGATCGAACTCGGGGTCTCAATCTGCTTACTCCTCAAGTTCCTTTTCCTGTTAGGCTCATTGTCGCCTCCGTACTTTTTTGCATATCAAAGCAGAATGCGTTATACTTATATAGTCAAAATGGCGTTTTTGCATTGTTTTTCAACATGTTTTTTATTTTATAAGTAACCTTTTAACTTTAAATATCAGTCAATATTTTACATTTTTAAATTCCATTAAAATGTAATACAAACTTATTTCCGTGACATTCAATTTCAACTTCCGAGAAACCGTCTACAATGAAAACAATAAAGTTACATGGCTTTAATTTAACAACTTACATTTCTACGTCCGCTGATTATAACTCAATCAAGAGAAAAGAGCGACAAAATATAACATCAATAACCCTGGTTCGAATAGAACTGTAGCTTCATATGGTGGTTTGGAATGATTGTTTTAGGAATAAATGTTTCAACCCAAATTTCAGATTCAAAACTAGGGACTTACCTACTAGCAGCGGGTTTGGTATCCTGTTTAAAAATTTCTCAGAAAATAAATAAATTTATTTAATACATCAAAACAAGATTTGGTCTTGATGGCTCTAATTTGCGAAGTTATGATTACAATCTTTTAGATTTTAGAGACTAACATATATATTACATACACCCTTAGAGCATTCACCTTCTTGAAGGAGGTAGCTTGTAATGCACAAATGTGGTCCCAAGGGTAGAAAGAGAGGGCAGTAGAGATAGCAAGAGGCTATATCACTCGATTGGTAGGTGCAACCAATAAGCTTATTGGATGCAGTTTCCAATCAAGTGAAATCGCCTCTTACCCCCTCTATTGACCTCCCTTTCTAGCCTTGGCACGACATTTATGCACTCCAGGATATCTCTAGGAAGTAAATGCTCTAAAGCAGCACCTAGACTGTCAATAATATTGCACAATATTTCGTATTGCGCAATATTATTGATAGTTTAAGGGTAGTATCGAAACGTTTCGCAATATATTGAGCAGAACAAAAAGGGTTTGATATTTATTGTACAATCCGAAAAAAAATTGCAGTGTGGGATTAATATTGCGTAATATTATTCAGTATGTCCATGTCAGTCACCTAGAGCGGAAGTTGAAAAATGAGAAATAACGGTTGATTTTAGAATCCGTGGAAATTTAAGTTTATAGAAATATGCCCGCCTTGTGGGATATAAGAGTTGATATACAGGATATGGTTAAAATATAGTGTCAAATGGAATTATAGTATAGTTAGAAAAAAAGCGACAAAAAGTAATTTTATAGGGTACCCCATAAGTATTTGGAAATTAATGATGGCTGACATACAGGGCGGAGTAAAAGTATTGTTATACAGTGTCGCTAAAAAATGTTAAAGAATGTTATTACCTATAGGGTAGCTTATTAGTATTTGCATTTACAGGGTGGTTGCAATATAGGATGTACTGGAATTATAATATTGTATTTGTTTGTTCCGAACTATTGTATGCCTCCTTCATATTTTCCTAGCATTACATTTTTATAGCTAGACATTTCAAGTTTTCAAGGTGAAAAAATGGACACGGTAGGCAATTTTCGGATGAGTAAGATCTCATGATTTTGCATGTTAATTTGATGCATATAATATGAATTGGTGGTGGAAAATTATAATTATACAGGGTCGAACAAAATATGTTAGATGGTCCATAAGAGTTGCTATGCAGGATGGTTAAAATATAGCGTCAAATGGAATTATAGTATGGCTAGAAAGAAGCGAGAAAAAATAATTGTGTAGGGTACCCCATAAGCAGTTGGAAATTAATGATAGCTGACATATGGGGCGGAGTTATGCAGGTCGCTAAAAAATGTTAAGAGAAAGTTTTTACCTATAGGGTAGCTTATTAGCATTTGCATTTGCAGGGTGGTTGCAATATAGGATCTACTGGAATAATAATTATACATGGTGGTTCAAAAAAAATTACAATAGGTGGTCATAAACAAATGCATATACAGGGTAGTTAAAACATATGGTGGTGTGAAATTATAATTATACAGTGTGATTTAAAATGTTATATTAGGTAGCCTGTAAAAAGTTGCATTATGTAGGGTGAAGCGGAATCCTAGTTATACAAAGTGTTTACAAAAATGTTACACTATAAATGAGAGAATTTGGAAACAAAAGTGTTTGTAGAATGGCCAAAAGCGGTCGCATATACAGGGTTGTTGGAATATGGAATCGAGTGAAATTGTAGCGTGATTATAAAAATGTTAGAATAAAAATTGGATGGGTTTTTCATACGAAGTTGCACATACAGCTCGGTCACCCAGATAGGTACTTGTTAAATAAGCTCACAGACAATGCGATGATAAGACAATATCAATATCAGTTAACATATTTATTAGTAAAATTGGGAACTTACTGGCTATAGGCAATCAAACACCAAATACAACACTCACAATATTGATGTCTAAGTGTTTATTGGGAAATAACACCACACTTTAAAGGAAATTGCTGTATATTCCAAACGTTTCGGGGTCTAGATCAGACCCCGTTGTCAATGGCTAAGAAACTACGGATTAAAAAAGGTACAATTCCAAGATGTAAATTTAAATATTTGGCAATGTTTAAATTTACATCTTGGAATTGTACCTTTTTTTAATCCGTAGTTTCTTAGCCATTGACAACGGGGTCTGATCTAGACCCCGAAACGTTTGGAATATACAGCAATTTCCTTTAAAGTGTGGTGTTATTTCCCAATAAACACTTAGACATTGAAAAAGATGCCACAAGTATCCTTCAGAAAACAACTCACAATATTATTATACAATATTATTGCATAATATTATTGACACTCTAGGGGCCGCTTAAGATTATACCCGAACAAGTTCCATACCATTTGTGTCTTTTGTGAGGTTATAATTTATAATGTTCGTATTGAGTTTTTTCAGTAATGTTTACAAAATATCTACACTAATAACATTCTTTTCACTTTATTGTATTGTTAAATTGTATCAAATCTATCGCGCAGTATGTAGAATTTTTATTTATTCAGAACACTACATTTTTCTAAAGTAACACGGATTTAGGGATACTGTAACAATGACAAATTGATGACAAGTAAATTCACACGGCATGTAAATCTAAATACTCGATTTAATAAATACATAGAAACAAAGGTGTACAATACAAGATTATTAGGTACACCAAAATGTACTCACTTTAAAATGTTCAATTTCCTTACCTTTCACAAGCGTCATCCGTTGTTTTTTGCACTCAATCTAACCAACAGTTTTAAAACCCACTAAAGTTACATGTATCCACTACACTGATGAAAAATTATCCCGTTAGTATCACACTTCAATTAATTTTACGGAATATAAATGGCAACAAAACAACAATCCACAAATTCTACAAATTTAAACCTTAAATAAATGACAGACAACGCCACCCTGAACTCGCGAATCCAAAGCCAACTTATGTATCTAACTGCTAAATTAACCATATTGTAATTCTGGTTGCATAACTCGATATCATCTTTATACAGTTTTAAATGAAAAAAACATTGAAAAGCGTTGACATGAGGTAGTTCCTTAAAATATTAATTGCTTTAATTCAGTTGGTATCAATCATTTCTTCAATTTTATTGAGAGCTTCATATAGACAAATGTTTAACAAATTTATAATGTTTATAGCTTTATTTTTGGTGAGTACCTTATCTAACGACATTTAATAATTATAACTCAAAATGCGAATTATATGAAAAAATATTTATGAATAATCCTCTTTTATTGTAATAAAAAATTAAAATAGTATAATAATTGTCTTCTAAATGTTATTTGTGGCATGTTCTTGATTATATTTAAGTTTTCTTGGGAATAACACCACAATTGAATTAAAAAAGCTGTATATTAATTTGTAAGCAATCATTCAAAGTAAAGACATTTTCTTACCTAAAAAGGGTTGCTCAAATTTATATTTGAAATAATTTTTAATTTTAAATTATACTTAACCTAAGACAGAAATTATCAATAGAATTTTTTATGACGCCATAGTATAATGTCAGATATTAGGAAAAAAATAAAAAAGTGAAGCAATTCAATCTAAATACATTGTAGGTATTTTATTATTATGAGGATTAGAGGTGACAACTTTGTAAACTGTGAAAAAGTTGCGTAGGTACCTACACAGTAATCTATTTTTTTGCCTTCTTACCCCCACCGCAAACAAAATGCTAAATTCTATAAACAGATGGTATTGCAACTCTACAATAAATATATCAGTAAATCAAATGTTTATCTGTAACTTTGTACCTCTTCAATAAGAAGTATAGGACTGAAGAATTGAAGTTTTTTGGCAGCTTTTATCGGGAACTCAAGGCTATAGCTTGAGAAATTGGCCTTTGAAGAACTAAACGCTTGAAGAGATGTTTTAATGAAGAGAAAAGCTGAAAAGACGACCGGAGACACTTAAGGTCTTAAGAAAACTGATGAAGAGCTTAAGGTCTTTTTGTAGGAAAAATTGTCTCAAAGGAATGAGAATTTTTATAGGGGATATGTGGCACACCTTATCACGATACCTCAGTGCGGGTTGGGAAGGGGCAAATGTCGATTTTCTTGAGTTTTGCCATGTACATCATACCCCCGGGAATTGTAACATAATTTCTTTATTAAGTGAAAGAACCTTGACTTGGCTGGGATTCGATCTCTTATTAAGCTCCAATTTTTATACAATTGTGTGAGCTGAAGGACTTTCCCACTAAGCCGGACGGGATTTTAAAACAGGAACAATGCATTTTTCAATCCATGTCTTTGTACTAACAAATCATTTAAGAAAACGAATTCCAAAGAGACTATCGATTCAAACTACCGTATGCCTAAAATTTTAAATATCTCCTGTACGTTTCAATACAATTAAACCGCATATTCTCGATAAATTCTTTAACAAGCTGTTAGTGGTTTACGAAGCTGTTTCAAGAACGTGGTTCTCTAGTTAGTCCATTAGCCAAACGAGAATATAAAGAATTTAATATAGCACCTAGAGTGGCCGTAAATCCTTCTGTAATGATTTACAAATGGAGTTCGACTGGAGGGTGTTTATTTACCATTTTTAAACGGAAAGGTTTTTTCATACTTGATTGAATTCTAGTTCAGCGATATTACCAGTAATACTTTAGTATTCCGAGCATTCATTGAGTCAATGCTTGCGTTAATGGATGAATATGCTAGCTATTTCAAGCATTTAGGTATTTTAATTTGTAGAATTTTAACGACGAAACATTTTTGTAGACTGAGGTAGAGAAACTGTACTTTTTAGCATTAAAGTTATTCTGATCGTCACTTTTAGACATTTCATTCCTCTGGAGGCAAGACAATGTATGTACATATATCTACTTTCATCAAGTCTATGGCTGTGGCCAAAACGTCATTTTACCAATGACTTCAGGAGGACTCAGTTGTCAATCTCTAAAGTTTTAGAGTTTATATTTTAGTTGCTCATGTTAGAGCTGACTTAATATATTGTTTATTTTTTTCAGATGACTACGAAATAGTTTCCGTCCTTTCCGACGATGTTTCACTCAGCCGCCACGGCTGGCTACACCACCGATACGAATTCAGGATTTCATCATCAGCACCACCTTCAACAATCTCCCGTTTACGTACCTGGAAATAGAGCTGCTATGCCGCAGTATCCCTCACCAGCAGCTACCAGTGGGCACTTTGGTGCTGCTCAAAGTAGCTGGCATGCTCCCACTGGGTATGGTGACATGTCTGGAACTACAGCACATGGGCATGCTGGAGCTCTAGCTGGGCAGTTTTATGCTGCGCAGAATATGATGATGGGAGGATGGAGACCGTACGATGCGAGTGGGTTCCAAAGAACGTCACCGTATGGTAAGTCTTGATTTCTAATATTATGGTGAATATCTCAAGGGTGACTTCATACAAATTTAAAAAAATATACTAAGGGAAATAGTGGATGAAAATTCATAATAGATGTTACAACAGGGTTTTCTCAAATAGTGTGACACCCCCATTTGTCCTAATTGCAAATTATTTGCCGTCATTGTTTATTAGTTTGCTATTAGGGATTGCCCATAAACCAAAAGGGGTAGGGCTTAGTTCGAAAGCTATTTGTTAAGCTAAATAATTTTCTGCATACTGGAGTGGATAATATCAATCTAGTTCATCTATACTATTAATAAAATTGTAAGTTTGTCTGTTTGTTTGTTTGTTTCTTTGTTTGTTTGTTTGTTCGGGCATCACGTAAGAACTACTGATCTCCCTAAATTGACAGAAACGGTACATATAGCGAGAAAACTTCTATCATGTTGGTAATTACTCAATTGGTTCCACCGCACGCACAAAATATTAGATACTGACATCAGCTTAGCTTTTATTCAAAATTCAGGTTGTGCCAATGCAACGATTCGATTTAACACAAATCAACTGATATAACTAGCTTCATTTTACAGGGTGTTCTGTATTATAGGGAACTTAGAGCGGAGTAGAATTAAATGGATTTAAAAAACGAAAAAAAAGTTATATTTGGTGTCCTATAAGCAGCTACATATATACAATGTGGTTGAAATAAGGGAGAGTGGAATTAGTTATACGGAATGGTCTAAAAAGTTATATTGATAGGGCCATAAATATTTCCATATACTAAGTGGGTGAATAAAGGTGGAATATTTATGCAGTTTGGATAAAAAATCTTAGAAAAAAATATGTTATGTAAGCAGTTAGGATCTTTGAATTATGTTCATAATAAGCTGTTGGTTAGAAGGAGCTGTTTATACAGGGTTTTTGAAATATAAGATGGAGTGGAATTACAGTATATGTTGTGGTTAAAAACTTGTTTTATATTCACAAGCAGTTGCATATATGGGATGGGTGAAATATGTGGCAGAGTATAATTACAGGTAGACAGGTGGGTTTAAAAAATAAGTAATGTAATGATTTACAAGCTATTCTATTTACCAGATGGTAGAAGTATAGGATGGGGTAGGTTTCTAAGGATACAAGGGTGACATATAAGTAGTTGTATATAAAAGGTTGTTGAAATATAGGGTAGTGTAGAGTTATAATTATACAGGGTAAGTAAAAAATGCTAGAAAAATTTTGTTATATAGCAGTTGCATACATGTAGTACCTGACACATGACAGGAAAGTTATAGTTAAACAGTGTGATTCAAACAAGGTTAGAAAAACTTGTAACTAAACGGTGGTTTAAATGAAGTGTGGAGAGAAATTATACTTTGGCGGTGTTCGGTAGGAGGCCATTCAGCTAAAATTCTCACTTATTCCCGCCTGAATTAGCGGGAGTCTCCATTAAGAGGCTTCCCTGCTGTAAGTTTCTGAAACTATTCCAGTAGCCCTGCATGTAGTTGTGTCAGGTCCGCGCTTACCGAAATGAAGGATGTATTTCGAAGTCTAGTCTTGTTTTCAGAGGGGAAAGGAAATAGAATGGCCACATCTCCGTTTCATATGCACAAACCTAAACATAATATTACTACTTTTTCAGCAGAATATTGTTACAACGTTTAATTTTACATTACAAAAAATGAATGTTTTTCTAAATGAAGCCTAACTAAAACTAAAACTATCTATCTAAAAAATAAAAAAATAAAAAATTGAGGGTGACATTCGAATGACGTATGTAGCTGAAGAAATAATCTGAGAAAAATAGTTCAAATGAATTTGTAAGGAATTGTAGACTATTTATTTTTTATGTAATTTTTGTCCCCATTTCCTTTTAAATTGAAAATGTATCCAACTTGAATAATACTTACCTAAACCTTTATCACAGTTATTTTATTTTAGTCAGGAATAGCCCAGCATCTTTCTTCGTCCTCGTGAAGCCCAAGAAACCAAAGACATTTCGTAATTTTAGTAAAAAACATAAGTTCAAACATTTGTGTTGCATTTGTCCTTTGTGTCAGTACCATCAATAAAATTTTTTGCTAATTAGGCAAAGCCATAACTGACCCATGTCCTCCAGCTTAAATAGCAATTTGTTAAGGGTGATATCCTTGATGTAAAATTTAAAATCCCCATTCTTTGGTATGTACTCTATAATTAGATACTCAGATGCGACTATCCAGAACTTGTTGACCAAGTTTTGCTCAATGTATCATGTAGCATCGATGTTGTTACAAGTGATTTTTGTATCGATGGTTTGATTGAACGAATCCTATTTTTTGTGCATTTTACATTAGGTGTACGTCTTCCCGACTAGCTACTACCAACTTAGTGAACTAGTGGAGATGTGAAAAAAATAATAACACTACTAATCTATTAAAGAAACAAAGGAATGAGTGAACAATTGAAGAGCTATTCCATCTTTCCTGCCGTCATTACCATCCAAATCTTTTCATTTGTCATAATTATCAACTGTCATAAGGTATATAAAATAATGTTTACTAGATTTCTAGATTTTTTGTACTTTCTTAGATTTAGCTGAGGTAATAAAGAGTAAGACTCCGATAAATTATAATTACCTAACTATTTTTATGAGACTATATAAGTGTGCTGCAAAATATTTATAATGTGTAGCAAAGTCCGTTTCAAGCAAACGACTTTTTTCAGTAAACAGTAAACTAGGCTTAACTCGAAATCCTATTAGAAGCGCAAGACGATTTAATGTTTCTACTTAGGAATCCCGAAAGGGCAAAAGTACAATAAGTAATAAATGTAGTTAGTTTGTTTATTTTCATTGATTTGCATGCGTTTGAAAATGACGCATGAGCATCGAAAATAGTGTTTGAATAAATGCAGTGTATATTGTTTTCTCCAACATTTAAATGCTTTTTCTGACCAGTGCCAAGTTACACACCAAAGTTGCAAAGTAAAACTCATATGTGTACTTCGGAAATTATTTTCACTTTAACTCGGCACCGACTTCTGAAAAAGTACCTATTCAATTGCTGCTGAATTTCTATTCCTCTTTGTTAAGTTCTTTTTTTGTAGTCGATTTGCAAGTAATTCTAATCCAACTTGGGTGGATGTACTGTATTGCGAACTATTTGAAAATCCACCATTTTTTTAGCTATGGTAATACTAAACATTTTTTTTAATTAAAAAAATGATTATACAATTTATACTAATATTACATAATTGGATGCAGTTTTCGATTCTAATAAACTTTGGTAAAAATTTAAGATATTATAAAAAAAAGTTACCTACTTCAGCCTTAAGCAAAACTGAATAAAGTTACTAAACGTGCCATGAATATTTATTATACAATTTTTAGTGACCTAGCATAATTTGATGCAAGTTTTAAATTCTATCAAACATAAAGTACATCACTTTTAAGCAAAAATAATATTTGCTGACACACCTCGTATTCAGTTGAAAAAGTGCCATGTACCTAATGATTACAGTATACGTTTCAGACAAGCCCGTAGCCAGGGGGGGTCTGGGGGGTTCGAACCCCCCCCCCCCGAAATTTTGGTATGTTTGCTTTCGAGATTCAATTTTAACCGATTAATCATGTTTTTCATAGAATAAATCCTAGAAATACATGAACAAAAATATACATTTTTGAAATGTATATCAGTCCATCACAAATCAAAAAAATTATCCAACCCCCTCCGAAAACCCACCCCGAAAAAATTTCCTGGCTACGGCCTGGGTTTCAGACCATGCAAATCTTTATATGAAGGATAACTTTTTTCTCTAAATCTTATTCATAAGGAAGTTTACCTTTTGATTCTAATTGATGAATACACTCTGTACATAAAGACCAAAATTGAGAACTTCCATCTTGAAGAAGATTAACTGACATTTATTTTAATTTAATTCCAATCTATTTTTAATTTATTAGGCCTTAAGTTCGGAACAGAGACATTTATTTTGTTTCAACACTTGCGCCTCCACTACAAGTTATCATATAAGAAAGTCGGATAAAAAGCTGTTGAGAATTTTCTAAAAAACGGTAAAATCTGTGTCGTTGAAAAAAATATGGTACCACTTCGGGTTCCGCTTAACAGACTCCAGTTTAAACGATCCCAAATCCTTTAGCGGGTTTCAAGTAATTGCTGAATATACTTAAGAAACATATATAACTAGATCTACAGTGGGTTAAAGAAGAAGAAATTTCATTTGGTTAACACGGTACATAGAATAGATATCTTAAATTTTTTGCCTCTTTAATCCTTAATTTTAATACAAATTTTTATATTGACGAATTAATTTAGAATTTTTTGATTGTCGGCCCGTCAAATTTTTACTGCCCCTCAGGATTGCAGTGTTTTGATATATAGCTTGTCGGAAGAATACAAAGTCGATAATTTTCAATGGGCCCATTAAACTTTCGACGTGTGCAAAACTTTTTAAAGCCGCACCGGCATTTTATCTAATCTGTATTACACGTAAATGTAACGCGTTACACGTGTTAAAACTCCCTTAAAATCCAGAAAAAATCCCATCGCTCGCACTCAGGAAACGAACGGTCGGAACGAATTCAAAAAGATCACACGATCATAACCTAACATCGATAATTTTAAGTGGTCCAGATCTCTGGCATGATTCATTAGGGATACTTAGAAAGCCGGCTTTGAACTGTTATTTACAGCTACACTTCTTATCGGCCATTTTCTAATGCAGTCTGTAAATAAATGAATGCAGCGCGGATTCGGAAAATACGAGACGGCCGACTGGGCTCGTAAAATAGCTATCACTTTGGAGAATAACCATGCATGTGCGTAAAGTCGTAGAGTGTATATAAACTAATCAAAAAGACTAATGGGACATATCGCGTCGTAGTTTATTGTGATTGTGGGTATCCTCCATGAAAGATAAAGGGGTTGAACAATTTAGTGAGACGGCAATTAAGTCCCTTAGTCGTTATTACTGAAGGAATTATTATGGAGAATAAATTACAACATCAATTTCGTGTGTTGTACATTATTCGATGATGTCTTTGGGACTTGTCAACCAGATTAATCTTGATACCTGGCTTTCAAGTTTTAATAAATCTTCAAACGCAAGACAAAATGTTGTTTCTAATCCTGATATGTATTCAGTTGTGTCACACTCACTGCCGAATTGAAAGCTGAGGAGATCTTAGGGCAACAGAAGAGTCTTTCTGTTATTATTTCTCAAACGAGTTAAACAAACTTTTTTGGGAGGAACTGAGTTCAGCCACTAAAAGTTCCGGATTCAATTCCAGGTTTGTTTATGACATCTATCACACCGAGTGCCAGTAATAGGTATGCCTAGTTAGAGAAGTATGGAATATGTATACAGTTTAAAAATAAGCATTATATCCGAAATGGAGGACATTTCGGATATAATGCTTATTTTTAAACTTTTTTTCAGATGTTAGAATAATTGCGGAAACTTTACTTAAAAATCCGAAAATGTCTATTTTAGAGGTATCTGTTTTGCAGAGAAGCATAAATTTAGGCGTTTATCCATTCCGTCACGATTTATTATTTTATCACGATTAAAATGTGAATTGCTGAAATATTCTAAAAAAATCAGAAAAAAAATACGTGGCTGTAACTGTAAATAACAATAGCCAAAAATCTGTAAAAATTCTAAAGAATGTTTACTATTATAAAGTTGAAGTCAACTTCCAAAGTTTTGAACAGTGGCTTATGACAGATGCAAATAAATAATCCTGGACAAACAACAGTTTTTAATATGGAAAATTAGGGTTTGTTATACTCACTGAGAAAGACATCGCAACACCCATAAGGAGATATTTAAATTTACTAGATATTGGTTTGGTAAAACAGAGATGCTATAGTAAGGAGCATATCAAAAGGGTTTAGCTCTGTGGGAGCCCTTGCCAGGTTATCAGGCCCGTGGTTGGCGTCGTGGCTGCAGTTCCGCATGAATTTTCTGACCATCCGGGCTGTTCCTAACAGGACGGCTTTTTGCATCAGTTAGTAAAGATGTTCGTCCAGACCAAGGTATTTCAAATTGTTTAATAGATGTTTTGGGACTACTCCTGTTGTTGACATAACAATTGGTACCGTTCGAGTGTTGTTCATGTCCCATTGTCTCTGTATTTGAAATTCTAAATCCCTGTATCTGGCTATTTTTTCAGCCTGCTTAATATTTATATTATTGTTGTTAAGGATTGCTATGTCAATTAAGGTTGTTTTTCTAGAGACTTTATCTACCAAAACTGTATCTGGTCTATTGTGAGCAACAGTCCGATGGGTCAATAGCGTCCGATCCCAGTACAGTTTGTAGTTGTTATTTTCTAAAATAGATTCTGGTTTGTATATATAGTAGGGTGTTATTACCGACTGTGATAGCTCGAGTTTCAGCGCTAGTTCCTGGTGCAGTATTTTAGCCACAGCATCGTGTCGTTCTTTGTATTCAGTTGCAGCGAACGCTTGACAACCTCCTGTGATATGCTGGATAGACTCAGATGTTTGGCAATCGTACCTGCATTTGTCGTTGTTAATAGAAGGGTCTTTAACGATGTACTTTAGATAGTTCTTAGTTGGGATTACTTCATCTTGGATTGCCAATATAAAGCCTTCCGTTTCAGGAAACATATGACCAGAGATCAACCAGTAGTTCGACGCTGCACTGTCGACATAATCTTGGTTGACGTCATTTATATGTCTTCCATGAAGCGGCTTCTCTTTCCGTTTGAGCAGTTTCTGATCAGTTGTCTGGTGGTATACTTGAACTTGTTGTTCTGTCAGTAGCAGAGGTGTTGAGTCATCAACCTGACTATGACTATGTGTAGATCAGAAAATTCTGCGAGTTTCTGGAAATGATTACACAAATTAGAAATTTGTTGATCACGTAACTTGTCTATATCTTTCCTCGAAGTTTCCTTGGACTTCCATCGTCTTGAAGTGGTTGATCTCACAACGTTTCAATAGCTGTGTATCTGCTATCGTCATCAGGTGAATGATAGGAAATTCAGAGTATCCGTCGTATTTATATTATACCCTTAACCGGTCATGCGTCACAGGTCATGGTCATTGGGTCTTATCTGGTCCAATCAGCGTCGTCGTCCCTGGAGGTTGGTTGCCGGTGATGCGTAGCGGCAGAGGCCGAAGAAGAGCTCTCCAAATATTTTTAATTTGGACGCTGGGCTCGCTAATTATATTTTCGTTCGAGATTATATAGGCTGTCTCTATGAATTTTCTTTTGTACCAGTGTTCCTCCTTGTGAATTGCTTTAGCCTGGTCCCAGTTGATATTATGCTGTTCGGTCCATGCGTGATTAGCTAGCCCAGACTTCGTTACCTCTCCCCTTTGAGTAGCTGTGCGGTGTTCCTTAATCCTGGTCTCCAGCGGTCGCTTTGTCTCTCCAATGTAAAGATTGCCACATTCACACGGTATGCTGTATATACAGTTATGTGGTATTGCTGGTACGTCGGGCCTCGTTCTTGTTATCATGCTCCTCAAGGTGTCGTTGCTTTTGAAGATTATTCTGATTCCATAGCTGTGTGCAATTCTTCTAAGCTTGCACACAGCTATGGAATCAGAATAATCTTCAAAAGCAACGACACCTTGAGGAGCATGATAACAAGAACGAGGCCCGACGTACCAGCAATACCACATAACTGTATATACAGCATACCGTGTGAATGTGGCAATCTTTACATTGGAGAGACAAAGCGACCGCTGGAGACCAGGATTAAGGAACACCGCACAGCTACTCAAAGGGGAGAGGTAACGAAGTCTGGGCTAGCTAATCACGCATGGACCGAACAACATAATATCAACTGGGACCAGGCTAAAGCAATTCACAAGGAGGAACACTGGTACAAAAGAAAATTCATAGAGACAGCCTATATAATCTCGAACGAAAATATAATTAGCGAGCCCAGCGTCCAAATTAAAAATATTTGGAGAGCTCTTCTTCGGCCTCTGCCGCTAGGCATCACCGGCAACCAACCTCCAGGGACGTCGACGCTGATTGGACCAGATAAGACCCAATGACCATGACCTGTGACGCATGACCGGTTAAGGGTATAATATAAATACGACGGATACTCTGAATTTCCTATCATTCACCTGATGACGATAGCAGATACACAGCTATTGAAACGTTGTGAGATCAACCACTTCAAGACGATGGAAGTCCAAGGAAACTTCGAGGAACGAGTTACATTGTCTACCAACTTCAAACTAACATTGTCTATATCTGCCAATCCTCTTCCTCCTTCATACCGTGGCAACGTTGTACGTTCGACAGAGCTCTTTGGATGGTGATTTTGAGCTGTTGTTAGTAGAACTCGAACTTTCCGTTGTAGTTGTTCAATGTCAGTCTTGCACCATTTAACTATTCCGATTGAGTAACTGAGTACTGAGCACGCGTAGGTGTTAATAGCCTGAAACAGATTTTTACTGTTAAGCTTAGTTTTCAACAGTGGTCTTGCCCTTCTGTATAACTCTGTTGATAGGTCCCCTTTCATGGTGGAGTGATCAATTCGTTGAGCCTGCTTTATTTCAAGGTATATGTAATTATGGCCTTCCTCCATGGATTCAATCTCTCATTTCGTAGGGCCCCTGCTGTATTTTGCCTTTTACTATATTGATAATTCGGCATTTGTCTAGGCTAAATTGCATATGGATGTCACTAGAGAACCCTTCTACTATTTTAAGCATATCATGCAGCTGTTGTTTCGTAGTTGCCATCAACTTTAAGTCAACCATGTATAACAAATGGTTAATCTTTAATGCTTGTACGTTGTTGTGTTAGAGACTGAAACCAAAGTTAGTCGCGTTCAGTTTGTGTGAGAGTGGGTTCATGGCAAGGCAGAACCACAGCGGGCTAAGAGAGTCTCCCTGGAATATACCCCTTCTGATTGGGATAGTCTGTTTGTATCGAACAGTCGGCTTCATTCAGAAATATTTTGGTTTGCCAGGTAGTCATGACATATTCTAAAAAGTTAACAATAGAATTATTTATTTTATAGAGTTTCAGCACCTGAATAAGCCAATCATGTGGAACTGAATCAAAGGCCTTTTTGTAGTCCACATATGCCATGTAGAGATTTCATCGTTTGGCGTGGGCTTGATTGCAGACACCGGAATCAATTATTAGTTGTTCTTTGCATCCCATCGAGTTTTTCGCGCATCCCTTTTGTTGTTCGGTAATTTTGTTGTTTAGCTCACAATGCACGACGTTATAGTTTGTATAAGGTTGGGAGGCAAGTGTTTGGTCTGTACTTTGCCGGGTCCTATAATTTTTTTTATTATTAAGTTTGTTAATAATATGTTTGGCCATCTTGGCTATCTATACACTCCTCTACCCAACTTCGCATTGATTCAATAAAGTAGTTTATTCCTTCTTGAGGAATACTATCCCAAGCTACCTGTATTTCATGTTTAGAACCTCCAAAGTCCGTGGGGGCTGGGGTAAATTTCCGAGCCTTCTACCAGTCATATCTCAAACATGGTCTACGGGCGAAAGATCGGGGGATCTGGACTGCCAGGAGAACATATTCACATGGGTGAAGTGCTTACACATTCTTAAAATATGCCAAAACTATCCTTCAGGAAACAATCAGAAAAGAGAGATTTTAAAAACTTCGATAGTAAAGAAAACATGTAGAACCTGATCAAATAATAACTTAGGGAGGTTACTTATACACGATCTTAAGATAACCAGCATGAGGTAATGGAGCACGCCAAGATGATAGGGTGTGATTCAGGAAAGCTTCAAACCTAAGAAATTGATGACTGTTCATAGACAGAAAACACTCTTTACTTGTGGTCCTTGTAAGAGCATTTTAAACACACTCGTATCTATAATTTTGAAAGGAAAGACAATCGTGTTTCATCAAAACATTAGGTATCAAAAAGACGATTTTCGAGCTAATGTTGAAAGAACGGATAAATGTCAAAAGTTTCAACGAAAAGGTAAAATACCTTAGTTTTCTTCTTGACTAAGCCTATAATGCAGATAAAAATTGTCTATTCTGGAGGCTGTTGTACAATAAAATATTAATATCCTATCGAGAAGCAGACGAACTAGTTTGTAAATACAACTTTGTGCCATGTTCAAATGCTACCCGAAACCACAAAGTCGATTGCTAAGTTAAAAGAGAAATTTTTAGTAAGTGGTTCCATGAAGAATTTGTATCGTAACTAAGCAAGATTATGAAAGAACCCAACTTACCCAAAAAATTGCTATTACTGTACAATGCTCCAGGCTACCCAAACGAATGCGAAACCAGATCGAAAATGCAAACCACGTTTTTACCACCTACCTGCACATTTTTACTGCAGTCGGTGAAATAAAATAATAACCAATAAGTAAGTAAAGTCATCATATACAATTATATGCAGCTTCACATCAAAAAGACGGTAAGATCAAGTAGTGTCTCAAAGAATTAAACTTTGTTGTATTTTCTATCGCTCACACATGGGTCTCATCTCACTTAATTCAATCTTTTGGAAGAACATTATGACAGTTTCACAATATACTGAACAGTGTAATATAGAAAGTAATCTGGCTGAAATGGATTGGACCTACAGTTTTTCAGAAACAAGACCATACAGTGAGGACGCGTGGGTTGGAACAAATTCGTTTAAAATTCAGGTGTTGTTTTTTTTTGGAAAAAGGCTTGGAAACGTCGGTTTATTTTTTTGGACTGTGGTTTTTGTGACAATAAACTCATTTATACAGGGTGGACCAGAAATAAATTTCGCCCATCAACTTCATTTTTTCAAATGGAAACATTTGTTTTTTATTTTATTTTTGATTTCTGCATTGAATTCTGAGTATTTGTCATGTACAATGTCCTATACCGAAAATTAACCGTTATTAAAAAAATACATTTCTTTCTAAAGTTAAGAAAACAACGGTAAAAATAAGGTGTTTGTTGGTTTGAACCTACTTATTTACGTCTGATTTTTATAATTGTTGGAGGTATTTTAGTCAGATGAATGGAAACCCTTTTTTTAATGCTGGAGTTTTTAACACTTACTATTTCCATAGAAACTGTACTAAATTTTACTTCAAACAAGTAGTGTTGCCAACTGCAGTTGCACAGTTTCAAAGTATGGCGCGTTTAACTGAAAAGTAGCGAGTAGAAATTTTGATGATGGTAGGATATGGCGACAGAACTCGAACACAAGCTGAAGTTTGCGAATTGTTTAAAATGAAGTACCCGGAGCGGCCTATTACACGATCGGTAGTTAGTAAAATAGAAACAACGTTTCCAGAATTTGGCCACGTAAGAGACAATTACAAAACCAAACTTCTTCCAGAAGATACACAATTAAATGTTTTGCTCCATTTACAAGAAAATCCTCACAAATCCACTAGACTATTGGCCGCAAAACAATCAATAAGTAAATCTTCTGTTCTAAATTACTTGCATAGAAATAAATGGCACCCATACAAAGTTCATCTACTTCAGGAACTTACTGAAAATGATTTGGACCGGAAAGTAGAATTTTGCGAAATAATGATGGATAGATGCAATGCGAACCTGCACTTTTCAAGTAAGATAGTTTTTTCCGACGAGGCAACATTTTGTTTAAATGGTTCAGTAAGCAGGCAAAAATTTCGATATTGTGCATCAGAAAACCCACATTGGATTATGGAAAGTCATACACAGTTTTCCAAGAAAGTTAACGTATGGACCGGAATTGTGGGTACTCCAACTCGAAAAAGTATTTAGACCTATTACAAAATGAAATAATACCAGGGTATTATGTCATTTTGTTTAACCCCCAGAACTTTTCCCGAATGGTGAAAACACCAATATACTGGCAGATTCGGTATGGTTTCAACAGGATGGAGCGCCACCGCACTATTCGCGAACAATGCGAGATTATCTTGACATTATTTTCCCAAATAGATGGATCGGAAGGAGAGGTAATATCGAATGGCCAGCAAGGTGTCCAGATCTAAACCCGTTAGATTTTTATCTTTGGGGTTACTTCAAATTGAAAGTCTACTTCAATAAGCCGGAAAATATCCAGGAATTCAAGAATAGAATTAAGGCCGAAATACACCGAATCCTGATACAAACGTTAAATGAGGTGTTACGAGAATTTGAAAACCGTCTTAGGTATTGTCAGGAAGTTCATTGTCAACAATTTGAATTTTTAATTTGATATGTTGATATTTTTTTTCTTCAATTTTAAATAAATGTATTTTTTTATTAACTGTTAATTTTCGGTATACCCAGATAATGAGTTCAGTTCAAAATGGGGTATCTGACCGGAATTTCAGATAAATTAGGTAAGCAAGAAAAACATTGCTATAAAGAAATACGTATTGTCCTATAAATACACTGAATGCCTTATTTACCCTGAATTTTCCTATACAATCCAGCAATCCGACATCTCCTGAGTTTTAAAAATGCTGGATTAGTGAGATTTTTTTTAACTGACCTCGCAAAAAAGAGGAGGTTGTCAATACGTCTTTAATCTTGCTCATTTTAGATTTTTCCAAACCCACTTAATTAATTTAGAGAGTTTTAATTGTATTCTATTACGCGATTTTTTTTTGAAGTCAGTGTTTTTAGAATATTTATTATTTAGTATAACATACTTTAAATGTCTTGAAGTATGTTGAACAAGTAGGGTGACTTATCTCGTTGTTGATGCATCAGTAATGTTTTCTTACAAAAACCTACTTGTAGGTACCGTTACAGCACACTTTTCATTTAAACCTGTTCAACTTCATCACCATTAATTTCCAGTTCATCTTTATCTACTACTAAGGTTATTTTCTATAAATTCACATAATTTCAAAAACACTGCAATAATTGAACACCGACGATAATAGCTAAATAAAATATCACCTTACTATATCACTATAGTACGTATACAAACTTTATCTACATTGCCTAGAAATTGTCCAATCACCGTATCTAAATCCTTCATATTGTAACTTCAACATCTTCCGCAAGAGTACAACTCTTATCAACTTCACAGCTTTTATATTACTTTATTTTCTTCGCTAGTTCATTACTTCAGCACTTCATGCAAGTCAATGTTAGTGCTTCACGCAAGTCAACTCGCCAGTAATTTCTCTGTTATTGTTTATGGGGCTTCTCTGTGGCCGCACACACAACAACGGATTTATGTGTTTTGTGTCGGCATTTTATGGCTAAGTATGAATCTCGGTGGACATAAATTTTTACAAGGACTTGGGATGCCTTGTCGTTGGCTAATGTAATGCTTGAGTGTCTGTTAATCTTAAGGCGTTGCGGAAGTATTTCAATGTTTATATTTAGAAATGAAATATCAAATAGAATGATTTCATCGTCATAAAATATTGTTTTGATAGCAAATTATTATATTTATATTTTATAATCATGCTGTTTCTTAAGACGTAAGGACTAAACAAATAGAATAGAAAACAGCATATGTATTCTGCATAAAAAGGGTGACAGAAAACCGTCTGCAAATTACCATTCATTTTCAAGAGTGTAAGGAAAAATAATCAGAAACCGTATAGATAAACAATTTGAGCAAGAACAGAAAGAGAACGAATGCTTGCCTTGCATATCCTACTCAGATAATCTGTTCTGCTTAAAGGAAGGAGAAAAGGGTTGTGTAGTGACTTTAGTAAAATTGTCAAAGCATGACGCAAAAAACAACAACAGAAACCTTACATAAATATTTTGAGATAAATATTGATAAGTCTGGCATATTTGATCACAATATGAGCCTTCAATTATAATCTGCAGCAGCAGCAGCAACCCAATCAGCAACTGCTTGACGACGATCTTTACGAGAAAATAGGCTGGGATCTGAGCCCCGTTTCCCATAGCGCCACATCAAGTCAAAGTTTCCACGAAACCGAACAACAACATTACTAGGACGTACCAAAAACTCCAGAATCCCCGGAACAAAAGCCCTAACTGTCAACATCACGATGAAACATCAGAAAATATTTACGAAACATTATCGGACCTCGAAACAATAAAGACTGAACCATCGGACCAATACGCCACAATGTCAATGCCTACAAGCAAAAAGCCAAACGTAGATTTAGACGTTAGTTCTGTAAGTCCGGAGATCAATATATAAAAGATCTCCCATGAAGATTGTCAGATGACAATTACTTCAAATTCATCTCATGTGTTAGAGAGTAGTTATGAAATTGTAGAGTCCGAAGAAGTAGAAAGGCCAAAGTTGAGCCTCGAGAGGAAACCGACTGACGATATGACCAAATCAGTAAAAGATCGAATGTTTTTATCTACAGATAATGCAGCCACAACTCTACTTTTTACCCAAACAGTAACCTCACCAATGTTAACTCCTTCAGAAGAAAACATTGACTTCCTCAAAGGCTTCCAAAGAGATGTCTCTCCATCTGAGACTAGCACTTCCAAGAATTCCCCACGTGATTCTAACAAAAATAGTGAAGAAAACAGTGCTAGCGAATCAATTATAGGACCATCAAACGAAGCTTGATGGTCAAACGAAGCTTCTCATACAGTCGACTGTAAGCGAAAATATTTACGAAAATACTCGAGTTGTAACACGTAGAAGACAAATGCTATATGACAACTTGGAAGACTGTAAAACACTTATTGATAGGGTTTAAGAAAACTTCAGTGAACCTAATAATTCGGACGATGTAGCAGAGGGACATGAGGAACATATTTACCAAGATATTGAAGATTGTTAAAAAGAAGGGGTGTACGAAGAAGTATCTGACGTTAAAATGTTTACCTCCCAAATGATCTCAGACGAAGTAATGGTAGAGAATATAACAATTTAGATGAATTAAAGTTGCTTCAACTAGAAGAAATGGTAACTGATCTTGATTTAAACAAAGACGGTGTAGATTCGGACAAGATATATCAAAATTAATCAAAACAAGTGGAGAATTTAGCGTCCATAGTGAGCAACACGATACAGTATTAAAACATTCAAAGGTTGTGACTACTCATTCCAACACAAGTCATTCCGAAAGCATCGTTAGTTATTCCGTAGCAGTTGCAACTACTACCGGCAGTCACCAAGAATCTACCGATAGTTGCACTGAGGTCGCTCAAGTTGACCGGGAAATTATTGAGGGGCACCAATCCCAATCAACTCATAGGTACTCTGAAGTCATTGAGAAGAATCATTCTCAAAGTCTATCGGTAGTTTTACAAAATAATAAAAATGCACTAGAAAATATAGAAACCATAGAGCTGGCACCCAGAATCCTTCCCGACGATAAAGCCCAAGGGGATGGATCATCCAAGGTGCTATTGGAAAGCAATAGCTTTCGTAATAGTGAAGTGAGTTCCTTAGATAGCAGCGATAAGAGGAAAGAAACCTACTCGGAGTTCATTCATCTTAGCTAAGTTTTTAAGTTTAAATTTATTTTATTATTACTGTTTCGAAAAATACAAACATTTCGACTTTTCTTAGCGAGAGTTTATAAAAAGATAACACTCATTTTAAACCGGCCTATTTGGAAAAAGGCTCTATAATAGATCAAAAATCGTAGACCACTTGATCTCGCAGATATATATATATATATATATATATATATATATATATATATATATCCACCCCGGACCATCAAGAGAGCTACATATATATATATATATATATATATATATGGTTGATGATTTATTTCGGTGTACATCCGTTCGTCTGTGTTCGTTTGAAAAATCACTTGACGTTTCGCTAAAATCATATTTGGCTTTCTCAAAAGATACTAAGTAACACAAACATATATATATATATATATATATATATATATATATATATATAGGTTTCACTGTATATGTCTTGCCGGTAAATGTGGATAATAGGTATAATTTTTTCTCATTAACAGTATATTAATGAAAAAAAAATAAATAAAAAACAATACGTTTACTTAGGTACGTACGTATTTATAAATATCATCGGTACCTACATCAAATAAGAAAATAATTTTTATCATGAACTAATTTTGTCATCTATCCTGCACTTATTCGTTAGATCTAATCAAAGTCTTCACATTCTTTAGACATATAGGTACTGTGCAACTATGTTGCCCTTATTACACGTGCATTAGACCCGTGTAATATATCTACCAAATTTTATGCAGTCTGAACCCTGATAATTTTCACATTCTATAATATAAATATTGCATGCGGCCCTCTCTGGCAATATTTGATAGGTTTTTACTAGAAACCAGATTTTTGCATCTTAAGCGTTTTCCATCTTTAATTTACCTAATTGAAATTGAGAATTTTAAAAAGTAGACATTACACCTTTTTCTAAGCTGGCCAAGTCATCTTTTTTTGTTTTTAACTTTGTAGGCCTTATACTTTGTTTTGTTGTTGAAAGAATTTCTATTCTTCGATAAAAATACTTTATCTAGGCTTTTCATACCTGATGTTGCTAGAAGCTTAGAAAATATGGCGTGGGTTGTGACTACAGGCCGCATTCCAGTTTATTGAGTCTATTGAGATGAAATGGAAACTGTTTTTTGAGTGTTGTTGTTTCAGTTTGAGCATATTAATCTATTTAACGTTTTTTTCGGTTTTCTTTGGTAACAGGACAGCCTGAATGTAGGGTAAGACACCACCCTGTGCAATTGTTACGCCAGGCAACAATTTATCCAATTCTCTTGTTATCACGTGCACCATTACCGGCCAACTCTAAAACTTCAGCCGCCAAATACTCCATAACTGCTGTTAAGTATACTAGTTCACCGGCGCCAACGCATTTGGCATGATTTCGATACGGCCTACCGGAAACTGTAAACTGGCACGGCTGGATCGCAATTTTGCCTTTTCTTTGACTTTTCCACCTTTTCCACGGTCAGAGGTATTGCTTCGTTAAGAATTAGACACAAAAAAAACTAGACAATGCGATAGTGAAGACAACGCACTGCTTCGAGTGTGTGATTCGATATCCTTACGTCAGTCATCTACTAGTTTACATCATTTGCTCTTCATCAGTGGCCCTGGTGGAAAGCAGTGTCATGAAGATTTTATTCTCCTTGGAATTTCGATAACAGCAAAAGAAAAGAAAAAGTTATATATCTATGACTCTTTATCTGATTTCACGTTTGTTTCCAAGAAGTTCATCTTGTAACTAGAGGTATGATTGTAACAGCTCCAACAAGTTCACTTATTGTCCAGTTTTCGTATATGTCTCTTAGGTAGACCAACATACCTACTCACTGTTGTTCTAAAGCTTTCCTGTACACGAACAGTTTTTTTTGATCCCCCAGGGATCCGCAGAATTTTGCACTAGGATCATCGGTCTCCAAATCCCTTTACTTTTCATGGTGAAATGTTCCCAAAAATGCTACAAAATACTTATTAAATCATGCTATGTGGTATTTTGTCACGTGCTTCCTAATGACAACAAGAATAGTATCGAGGAATCATCAATTAATTTTCAGGTCCTACAAAAAGTCTTTTCTACTGAGCCCAAGACACTTATAAACTTATAATTAATTGTAAACTACGGTAATCTTCATCTACTTTTTCAAGTTTGATATCCAGGGGTGACTAATTCCTTAATTTTAATACTTTTCTGTCCAGCTTTAATTTGGGTTAAGCGTTCTGTTGTTTCAATCATAGGACATTATAGAATAGAATAGAAGGTGGTTAAGGATGTATTAAACATAATTTAAATTTTGATCCTAATATTTTTTACGTTGGTCAAATTTAAACTCCCTAAAAGTCCTTTGGTTCTCATTGAGTAATGAAGTGTATTTATAAATTAATTGGTGGATCGATAGCTTCTTTGTAATATCCAATGATAATAGGATAGGTATACATCTACAGGTATTTTTTTGTTTGCTGGTACTGTAGATATCATGGAGGTGGTAGCTGGACGAAAGGAGGTCAGGCAAACTAGTTCCAGAACTTGTAAGTTTTTTCCGGACATATAAGTAGCAGAAAGTGAAGGGGACGTAGAATGTTATACGAATGAAAATACGGCAGGTGATCGATATTGGTATTGATATAGCCTGCCATTTGTATCTGATGTCGATTGACCTAAAATGCAAACTGTGAACAAAGGTTAAGCTCCAAGAATTGGATTCTTTTTAGTAATATGTTTTTTAAGGTTTAAGAATCGACGACTCAAAGATTGAGGAGCTTGGCTTATATGGCTTGCTAGACATAGTTTTAGCAAATTATTTTCTATATTATATCCAACATCTTTATTGAATTTAAATTAGGCGAATGTCCATCATGAGTTCAAGAGAATTTTCCACTTCTGACAAGACTGGCAGTTTTTTTAGTGTTCCAACAAATTGAGCATATTTACAAACCTATTATTTATATTTATAACTTCTGTTTTTTTTTTTACAGACGCCGGTATGGACTTCCAATTCGGAGAAGGCCGTGAATGTGTGAACTGTGGTGCCATTTCGACGCCTCTATGGAGAAGAGATGGAACGGGACATTATCTGTGCAATGCTTGCGGTTTATACCACAAAATGAACGGTATGAATCGACCGTTGATCAAACCATCAAAACGTCTGGTGGGTACCAATATTAAATCATTAATTACCATGTATACGAATCACTAAAAGAAAATTATCATAGAAAAGCTATACGTCAATTTCTCTCAAAGAATTTCAAAGCTTGTATGTAAGTGGCAATAAACCGAATGGAAAAAATGCCCATTATCATATATTTATCGAATTCCTCATATCGATAATGTAGTGGAAATGAGGCATTCATCTAGAAACGGTAAAAGCTGATTGACGTTCAATTATTTATGAAGTTATATATTAATCTATGAAGAATGTTAAGTAATTCACATAATACTCTTTTTGTAATAAATAAATATGTATATACAATATACAATCATTTAATGCTAGATATAGGAAATAGCTGCTACTGGTATACGATATATACTTATCAGGTCAATTTTTCATATTATGTTGTGAAAAGATTTGTACAAAATCGTTAGCAGCAAATAAAATCTGTGGTCAAGCCATAGTTTGACAAAGACCTCTGGTCCACACTTGTTGGGTGTAGAATGGAAAACTTTTAACTGATTTGTTAAGAACAAAATTTCTATGATACAATTTCAATGTTATGTAATATTTTTAATTTTTCCATTAGCAGTTTGATGAACAAAAGAAAGGTTAAAACTATACTGTTACAGTTTAGGTATAAATACTACCTTATGATTTTGCTGCCCTGGTAGAATTTTCCCGTATTCATCGCCAAAGGCGTTCAAATTTTTAGGAATGTAGTTGTCACTAGCAATGTAGAAAATGCGTTTGTAAATGTATTTAAAAAAAAAAGATTTATAATCAGTCAAAAGCTTCTAGTGATTTTCTGAAAAACTAATAATAATAGGTTATAATAAATGAGTTACCTCTTATGAAAGCTTCTCAAGCTTATTTGTTCAAAAATTCTCATTAACTATATCAAAACTTAAATACATCATCCTAGAAGATCATTGGACATAATTCTGCACTGGATTAAAGAATTCCCTTGTGGGCTTAATTTCTGTTTCATTCAAAGATTTTTTGTATTTAGCGGTAATCGTAGAAGGGTAAAAGCTTTTAAATCACAAAAATTTCTAATTTTTATTTTTTATAGTTAATCATATCTTTGGAGATTTTCCTTAGATCCTTTGATAATCTTTAAACTTTTTTATGAAGTATTAATAAATGTTCTAGGCATTTGTTAACCCATATGGATTAATACGAAATCCAAGATTGTTCTCCTGAGAAAAGAAGTTTTTTAGGTCTGAAACTCGATACACCTACCTACTTATCTATTTTGGAGTTTTTTGGTGGATTATTTCTCCCAGATTTCAAGAGAAGTTTGTTACTTCTTTTTCATTCGGTTTTTTAAGCTCCTGGGTTTCCACAAGTCTCTATTTTCCCAATCTTCCATTTCTAGTCACTTTTCAGCCATCAGGCTTTTTATGTTTATCCCAAGTCAAAATATGTAAATTTTGGCCATCTGTTTTCTGGCATTCTTTTAACATGTCCATAATATTGCTGGAGTGCTACATATCTTGTTTTTTTAATTTGTTCGCCTTGTAAACCTATATTATATTTGCCACAATGCTATGGAGCAATGGTTTTCTGGGATCCTGGTTTAAATTCTCAGTCCATAGCTAACCATATAAAGCTTTTGTCGCCATTTTCTCCATACTTATCATAGTTGAGATCTCCTATTCGCAGATGCCAACTAAACTTAGTAGGTATTGTTCCCAGGTATTTGAAAACATTGCATGATTTTATCTCTTGGTCGTCTGTTTCTGAGTTTTCTGCAGTCCCTCAGATGCGCATATATTCTGTTTTCTGGACGTTGATCTTCAGACTCCATTTGTCATATTTCTCTCGTAGTTTCCTCAAGATAAATTGCATATCTTGGACACAACCACTTGATCAGCGCCATATAATAAGGAAATTTTGTTTGTCTATTTTAAATCCCATGTCCGAACATTGACGGTACCATGTTTCCAGACCTTGTTCAATGTATATATTGAAGAGTAACGGTGATAAAGTAAATCCTTATTTTAAGCCTTTGTTTATAACGAAAGGTTTTGTGTTGAGGTTTCCTATTTTTATTTCGGTTTCCTTATTCTTATTCGTATTCTTAATTGTATTAATCAATTTTTCTCCCATATTCACTCTTCGCATTGCCTGCCAGACCTTACATCTTGGTACATCATCATACTCATCTAAAAAGGTTATGTAAATTTCTATTAATTTCTCTCCGTTATCCTTTATTGATTGTCAGAGGTAGTGAACATTGTCTTAATATGAACTTTCTATCCTTAAACCATTTTTTTGTTCCCCAAAGCTTACATCCTCCTCTTCTATTTTTTTTTATTGACCGTAGGTACTTGTTACAAACATGTTATTATGAATATCTTCTATTAGATGACTTCTTCCCCTTGTGATAATTCTTTTGTGTTTCAACCAATGTAAGGACCAAATGTGCAGAAAGAATCATAGTCTTTAAGGACTTGGCCGTCCAAAGACTACTGACCATAAAATTCACTGCACTCCAATGGTGTGATTGTTATTTCAAAGTTATGTGTATCTAATATTTATTGCCAACAGTCTGAAAAATATCTGTAGTCTGTGACTGAAGTCTGTGAATGTATGCCATTGAGGATTAAAAAAAATTATTGAACCAATCTGTATAAATGTAGAATGTTATTCACCCTCACGAACCACATTTAAATCTTGTAGGTAGGTATATGGACGCACTCTACAATGGACTTCATCCGATCCAAGTAGTTTACTAGATATATTTTACATTCTAGAAAGATATCCATCACATCCACATTAAACACAAGAGAAGTCGCTAATTATTATTATTAATTCAAATTTTATCTTTCGAAAAAGGCCAAAAAGTTTTAGGTAGAAGCCAATTTTACTATTGAATTTCTTAGTTAAAATTGTGATCCAAATTATTTCGTTGAGCCAACTGATAAGCAATAATTCTGACTTCCTACAAAGTACCTAGCCATTTCATTTTCAAAGTATGTTGCAACAATTAATTTTTTTCTGGATTAAAAGATGGTACCTACCTATATGAGATTCCATCGTTTCCTGTTTCCATTGCTACTGTTTCCAACATGGCGAGAGCAGATAATTATTTTCACTCAAAGAGAAATAATTGGAGTTGGAGAATCCTTCTAAGTCTAAACATTGAGAGTCCTATCTGTCTAAAATGTTACTTAAATAAAATGCAAACCACTCAAATTGCAGTGATTCCAATAATTTGTATCTATGAGTCTAGGTGGTAATGTCTGAAATTCAACTATGAATTTCAAAAACAGTAGTCAAATTACTCCTTAGCGAACATTTACTGAATTACTAGAACTGACAGACTAACCTACTTGAAATATTGAAATATGCAATTAGGTTGCATAGTTATAAAGCTGTTAATTTTATTAAAATAAAAGACTTTCGTGACTTTGCCTATTATTTATCAAAATTGTCACATGGTTTGCCAAATTAGGCACATGTTACAAAGTAAAATAGTCACAAGAAAGTTTTTTTAATGATCATAAAATGAAATTTTCTCAAATAGGTAAAGACTAAAACAATAATGAGTACATACGAACTTTTTTGCGTTTACTAATAATTTGTCACCTCATTATTTGAACTAGTGATCGAAATTCGACCTTATTTCATGAAATTGTAAATGCATTTTTTATAAGAAACAGAGTTGTGGAGAAATCGGAGAAGTAAATATAATGACCAAAATTCAATATAATAATTGGAAGATTGTTCTTTGAAACCTAAAAGTTTTCGTCATTTGCGGTTTAAATCAAGTTCAGGAATATTAAAGAAAAGAGAGGATCAACAACCCTAGGAGAACTTAAATATTTAATACATTCTCTATTGTCCGCCGTCTGACAAATAATTAAATTCACATTAAAAACAGAATATTTAATATGAAAGTTACTGCAACGCGTCTGAAAAATCAATACTACATTGTCTATTTTACCACTAAAGAATAACGCTTGCATGCCACTTCCAGAAGTACATGATCTAAGTATATAATAGCATCTTACGATCGGTCCGTCCACATATTATTACTCAATGTTTTGAGTTTTGACGGTCTGGCGGCGGCGGTACTGTCAGTTGTTTGGAGTTGACAGTATGGACGTAAATAATGAATTTTTATTATATTTTATTTAATGAATGAACCAATATTATAAATTATTATTAGCATTCTGCACTGAAGGTCGTCAGTACCTACCTACTAGACAAAACAAAAATGAAGAAAATCGGTTGAGAGACAGAGGAGAAAATGGTACCTAATCGTTTTGTCTTTGCCTATTTATATATAGACTTTTGGGAGTTAAGTGAGGGTTATTAACGATAATAAATAAAAAAAAGTAAATTTAGAACAAATTATATAAAGTGCATTCATAGTAGCGGATAGCTAAATAGGAGTTATACTGGGAGATAATACAACGTTAGAACTTTTTTTTTATTTTACGGATTTACACCGTGAGGCTGAAATATATAGAAACAACAACAAGTAACAACAACAACAAGAAACAACAACAAGTGTAACAAGAAAGCGGTGGGACATGGTAAATATAAATGTTAATATTTCTAATTGTTTGGAGTATTCATGCTTTTCGGTCCCATACTTAAAAAAAAGAGAGGACCTAAATCGGGCGATCTGGCTGTCTACTTAATCTCTCTTCTACCTATCCAATGATTAGCTATAATTTATTAAAATATACACGGGATATCTTGAAAGAGTTATGAAGTGAAAAACCCTTTTTTAATATTGAAGGAAAAATATTGTTAAATTATTAAATCCTGTCGATTTTTTCTTGAAGAACTACCTGATAAACCCTGTATATTACAGTCTCACTTAATAGAAATTACTGCATAAGATGATCACAATTTGAAATAACGGCCGAGGATCGATCATCCAGGTAGATAATAAATATTATTATCACAGAAAGCGACCAAAAAGTATCATATAAGTATCATACGTTACAAATCAAAACGGATATGAAATAAAATTATCTTGAGACAAATAAACCTTTGCAACACCTTTAATAAAGTTGTAAAGTAACTAATCTAACTGCCTACATATTTTATCGATATAATTAAATGGAATTCCTCTCACTCTCAATATTTTCATCAGCCTTTCCACTTGCAGACCGCCACTCGACGGCTGGGATTATGCTGCACCAATTGCGGGACACGTACGACGACGCTATGGCGACGCAACAACGATGGCGAACCAGTTTGCAACGCTTGCGGCCTGTACTTCAAACTGCACGGCGTGAACAGGCCTTTAGCCATGAGAAAGGACGGCATCCAAACGCGGAAGCGCAAACCCAAGAAGCCACCAGGTAGTGCCGGTGGGGATAGAGACGACACGAGTTCCGCCTCCACCGACGGTAAGTGACGAATGACAGTCGAGTGTGTGGTTTATTAATTAAGTGGGCGTTGACGGGGGAGTGTCGTGGGGGTGGGTTTTCGAGAGAAGTTGTTCGAGTGGGTTGCCGCATTATCGTGCCGGTACTTTCGATAAGATTATGGTCTCCTGATGTTTTATCGAAGATTTAGAATAATTTTTTTCTGTTGTCGCCTAGGCCTATTTGAAGAAAAGGGTTTTAATGTTGAAAATCGATCGATAATTATTATGTCGGAGAATTTCGTTGTGAGTAAAACGTATGTGGGAATTAAAACGGCACATATGTTCGGCGTGTATAATAAAATCACTTAGGTCGTTAAAAACTCTGGATAGTATATAAATTCTTAGTAAAACCTTTTTTGGTTAATCTGTTTACATTTGATGCTAGTTTATTGTAACAAATGTCAGCAATATTGTGTCAATTTTATTTCCCTCTATATAACTGTCAATATTGTCATTAAAAGAATATAAAGAAAACGTTGTTTTCTTGTTCGAAGTTGTACCAGTGTCCAGAAGATGTCACTGGTATGATGAATCTTTCTAATAAATTTTACATGTAGATCAGTGGTTTTCAACCTTTGGGACGCGCTCCCTAGAGGAGGGGGGGGGCGAGACTGTTGCAAGGGAGGCATGCAGCTGTTTCCAAAAAATCATTTTAAACCAAAAAAGTCGAATATGTGTCAAAAAAATAAATCAGCAGATATACGTAATCCACCATTAGATTGTTAGAAAAATTAAGGGGGCGCAAACAATTTATTTAAAGGGGGGGAGCGCAGGTACAAAAAGGTTGGAGACCACTGATGTAGATATTCTCTTATGTCTTATAGTGTTGGTGTTTTTATACTGTTATTTTTTGAATTTTTTTGTTATAATATTTTGTGTTATGCCTTGATAAAGTTAAAAAGTCTCACGAAGTAATTTTACGATTTATAATCGAAATAGGCCCCAATACCTAAGTGTGTGATGGCGGTTTTGATAACTTTTATTGTGCTATTTGTTTTATGAATGTGATGGGGACTAAAAGGTGTTTTTTTCGAGGTATAGAAATTTGAAATGGAACAAAACAAGGGTATTTTTTTTTTAATTGACATGAAATTTACTTTATTCGAAAGATAATCTTCTGGCATTATAATTTGAAAATGACTTCTGGCATATGACCGCCACCGCTGGCTCGGGCGTAGTCTAATCTGGAGGTCCAATTTTCGATGACTTTTTTTGTGGCCGTATATCAGCAATAACGCGGCGAATGTTGCCCTCCAAGTGGTCAATCGTATCGGCGTAAACTAGCGACTTCACGTATCCCCACAGAAAATAGTCAAGCGGCGTTAAATCGCACGATCTTGGAGGCCAATTCACGAGTCCGAAACGTGAAACTATGCGGTTATCAAACGTTTCTTGCAATAAATCAATTGTGGCACGAGCTGTGTGACATGTTGTCCCTTCTTGTTGAAACCACAACTCGTGTGCATCATGATTGTTCAATTGATGAACGAAAAAGTTAGTATTCATGGCTCTACAGCGATCACGATTGACTGTAATATTCTGCCCAGCATCGTCTTTAAAGAAGTACGGAGGAATCATTCCACCAACCCCATAAAGCACACCAAACAGTCAGTTTTTCTGGATGTAACTGAGTCTCAACAAGAACTTGAGGATTATCATCACTCCAAATACGGCAGTTTTGTTTAATGAGGTATCCATTCGACCAAAAGTAAGCTTCATCGCTAAACAAAATTCGCTTATGAAAATCGTAATCAACGGCAATCTTGTTTTGGGCCCATTCACCGAATGTATGCCTTGCTAGGTGATTGTGTGACTTCAATTCTTGCACGAGTTGAATTTTGAGAACACGCCAACCAAGATCTTTCCGCAAAAACTTCCATAAAGTGGATGGACACATATCCAATTCCTGTGCACGATGACAGATAGACTGATTCTGGTTTTCCTCTACAGCAGCAATGGATTCTTCTGTACGCACCGTACGAGATCTGTGGATGCGTATTATGATTTAGAGTAAACGTGGTGCGAAAACGTTGCATAGTTAATCGAATTAATTGCTCTGATTGACGATTATGTTGACCGTAAAATCGACGTAGTGCGCGATACGTATTTCGAACAGAACCATGATTTTAATAAAAAATAAATTTGCACAATTTGGAAGCGTTGTTCAGGCATCAGTCTGCTCATGATCAAATGCCAAACTAAACTAAACATAAATCACTTGACTGCTGACAAGATGGCCGCGGGTTAAAAGAGTGTTGCCAACTTAAAGTTCTATACCTCTAAAAAAAACACCCTTTATAAGGGATAATGTTTGAAGAACAATGTTTTGACTACCAACGCTAAGGCAGGGACGTCGCGAAGCAGGGGCGGGGGCGGTTGCTCACCCCAGGATAATTGGCGCATCGTTATATGAAATGAACCCTTGCCCCCTATTTAAAAACCAGGAGCTACGATTTTTTGCTAAAGTTTTTTTAAGTTAATAGTTCAAAAAATTAGTTTTCTAACGCAAGAGGATAAAATTATTAATGTGGCTGATGTTAGAGAGAAGCTGGAGCTTCCTGGGTCTTGGATTCCCCTTCCTTCATATTGAAACCATTGATCTTTAGCACGGTGAAAGGATTAAGTCTTACGCTCCTGTCAACTATTTTATTTAGATGGACAGACATGTCGATTTTTTGACATACGCGAGTCGGTATTTAAAGTTATAAAAGTATTACCATTCCCATGAATCTTCTTCAGGGGACAGGTACGCGCTCAATTTGATCTCAGGAAGATATTATTACAACAGTTTATATTTGTGAGAAATCTGGGGCAAGGTGGGAGTACTTCACCGAAATTGTGAGGATATATTAAATTAAAATTTTGTTTTACCAAAAAATAATGCGAGCTCGATTAATAGCAAGTCTTATTTTGCTCACTTTTTCTCAGGTATTTATTTGGAATGAATGGAAATAGTAAAATAATGTTTATCTACACACACAGTATAGGTATGTACATTGTTTATAGTACCTCCCCCACTCACAATGAAAATTTTGAATGCCTTTGAAGAAACGGATTCTTAATAAAAATATGTTAGTGTTTTGACTATTACATTAGTCAGATAGAATAATAACGAGTTAAGATTCTAATTTAAAATGTGTTTGAAATGTTTACCATTAACCTGTTGCCAGTACCTACATTGTGTTTCCTCTCCAGTGTATCTTTAATTAAACTCTCACATTGTTTTACAATGTTCTGAGGCATCTCAATAGTTTTTTATGTGAAAAACGCTACTGGGTTAAGACCCGGTGATCTCAGTGGCCATTCCACAGCTCAACATTGCCCAATCCGTTGGGGAAAACATCGTTTTAATACTGACGACGCAATATGCTGAAGCTGGCTATTCTTGCTGAAAAATTAGGTATATCCTGATAAAATTGTCTAGATTGATTCGTAATTACCTATATGTATCAGTTGCTACTGCTGTTGTCGTCCACATATTGAGGTATATTTCGTCATTTAATTTTCCGACAATTAATATTGAGTTTTCATTGGATTTTCCATTGAATAGACATATCAGCTGATTCAGCTTGTTCATAACCGGAAATGTCTTTATTAGTGGACTTGGTTTATGACGAAATGTATACAAACTCCGTAAACTATCCCTGAAAAATATCAGGCTAAATAACATGTGGAATAGATACTAGTGGCTTGATTACTTGGCAAATTCATCATGAATTTGTGGCTGCTTCTTATTACTGGCAGAAAATAGAATTAGTTGAAGAAAAGGATCATATTTTACAAATTTGTTAACGATTTTGAAAATCGTTTTACTTCTATATCGTTGTCTGATGCGCTTGAGTTTTTATCTGATATAGATTAAAATCAGAGTGGCTGTACTGGCCTTTTTCCTGACTTGTTGATGATAGTTCCGTATGTGTAGCATATATGTAAACGTTTGTTTGGATTCCGGTGCTAGATGTCTGGCACTTGATCTCAAGAACGTGTAAGTATCCTCTCATCCATGGCGAATTTAATGGATGGTTGTGAACGGTTTAGGTAGTCTAAATATCTTTGCAATTCTGACTCTTTATTTTGCTAAATAACGTGTTGACGAACTCGCTCGGCTTGCTTGTCATAGTTCTTCAATGCCTGTTAATTTTAATTACTTAATACCCAAAAATGTTATGTTGTTTCCTTCTCCCGAAAAGTCAATGTAATTAGGAGGTAAGGAGGTTAAAGACGAGTGGTCTTTCAAGCCAACTTTAAATTCAATAACCAATAAACAAAGTACTTGGATTTGTCATACGTAATAACAAAGATTTGAATGTAAAAACAACCATAAGACTTTATACCTCTATGGCGAGAACGCATCTTGAGTATGCCTTCAACAGCTGGTCACCAAATTGTTACACCAACAGCAATAAAATTGAAAAAGTTCAGAAACGTTTATCTCGTTAGCTCTATGTTAAAAGGAAATACCTATATCTATCCTTTGATGAACAATGATAGTAACTTTCCATCTGTTTTCTTTGGATACTAGGACAAAGACCAATTCTGTTATTTTTTATATACAACATTCTAAATAGACGAAAATTTGCTAATTGTGACTTGGTCAATAGCATTAGCTTAGGATTGTTCTCTTGCAATCTCTTCTAGATTAACAACGGAAGCCTTTCTCTATTCACTAATCTACTCTGTATTTGCAAAGATATGCTTTCCCGAAACATAGTTCCTGACCTTAATATCAAGTTTGGTGAACTCAAATTATTTGTGCCTACGGATGATATTGAGATATCTGTGAAAATGTCACATACTTTTCTGTAATTTCACCTTTTACAAATAAATACCTCTTTGGTGTTTGTAAAGAGAAAAAATAAATATGTAAATATTGGTCGTTCATCTTCTCAGCTCTAGAACCGGTTTTTTACTAGTATAAATACGACGGATATTCTGAATTCGTCATTCATTTGATGATGGTAGCAAATTGAAATCATACTATTAGGTACAGGGAAACAACATTGTGTCCCACCTTCAAACTTTTCTACTCATTTGCAACACTAGTTTTGTGTTTTGATGTAAACAGCGCGACTCCAACTCACAATACACAATACACAGTCAATATTTTCAAGAAGTTTAACTTTATTTTTATCAAAATTTGAAATTATCGAGTAATTTTAAAACTATACACGTAGTGTGATTTTTAACCGACTTCCAAAAAGGAGGAGGTTATCAATTCGTCGCGTATTTTTTTTTTCGCTTTTTTTTGTATGTATGCTACCTGATTTCTTCTCCTGTGGTGCACCGTTTTGAATGAATATGGTCTTGTTTAATAGAGTATATATCCGGATTGGTGAAACTTCAAATTTTGGAAAAGAATTCTATTGGTAAAGTGATAAAATTTGTGAATGAACACATGCGTGCATGGAAATCGACCAATATCCCTAATATTTTACTCGATTTTTCCATAACTCCTTATGAATGTGTATAGTTTTTTAACGTTTAATGTATTAAGGAAGATCCTTAGGTGATCTCATATACTTTTCTGCGACGTCCAACTTGCAGTTTTGCAGAAAATCGCCGAAAATTCCAAAATTCTTATCAAAAATTTCATCGAAATGCCATAACGGACATTTCCTTATAAATATTTTAATTCCAACGTAATAGTGTGGTAATTTTAGGCACTGGAAGTTTTAATTGCGAATTTGAAAATTTTCTATGTACTTCTCAAGCATATAGGTAGTAAAGCATAGTATTTTCGGCTCCTTAAATCAATGAGTACCAAGCTCGTTTTGTTTGCATACCAGGCAAATACCTATTTAAATGCAAATTTTTCCATTTTGCGAAGACGGTGCTTTTGGTTGTCACATTCAGAAAATTCAGTGACAAACTTTAAACTGCTAATTGGTGCCTTTATAGACAGGGTGTTTAATTATAGCAAACAAAATCACAAAGTAAAGGAGTTGCATTTATATGAAAATTGAAATATAGGACGAACTAGAATGATAGTGGTTCGTAGGCAGCTGTATATACAGGATGGTTGGATTATAGGGTGGACTGGACGTTTGGTGGTATAAAAATGTTGGAAAAAATGTGAAATTAAAGTTATATAGGGTGATTAGAAAACTGTTATATGATATGGATATAAGCAAATCATATACAGGATGGTTGAAATATATGCTGGAGTGTGATTAAAAAATTATTTCTTTTATAGCCCATAAGAAGTTGCATAAAGTGTGGAGAGGAACTATTGTTACACAGGGCGATAATATAAAATGTTAAAAATGGAATAATTTATGGGATAGCCCACAAGGAGTTATATACTATGGTTGAAATATAGGACGGATTTGACTCCGTAATATGGGATGAATTCTACTCCGTCCTATAGTTTACATAAGGCAGCTAACACATTTTTGCTTGTCCGTGGGCAGTCGTAAGTACAGGATGGTTGGTACATAGGTGGAGTGGAATTATCTATAGTTATACAGGGTTGTCAAAGAAAGTCGAAAAAAAGGTTACATGGCGTAGTCCATAAGGCATAAATATATTTAGGGCTTATTAAGTCAACGCGTACTAGTATATTTTGTTCGTAAAGATTTACCTGTCAATTTAAATGAGAAAGTATCATTGTGTAATGTTGAGGCTTTCGATTTTACGTGGTTCTGTCTATTAAGGTTATACATACAAAATGAAAAATAAAGAATGAAAACTATCTGAGTTCAAAAAAACTAAAAAGTTGAAAATAAAACATTAAAAAATATATACAACCGACTTCTACCTATAACTAAAAAGCGAAAAATAATTATAACAAAATACAACTCTAGCAAATAAATAACACATTCAATCTTGTTAGGTACCTACCCAGGAAGTAAAAAATATAAACATTAAAAGGTGCTCATTTTGTACAACTTAATTACCTACCAATCTAGTATATTTTGAAGCCGGTGCCAAGCAAATCTAAAATACTTCATTGCGTACTTATTTACTAATTCATCAAACTTGAAGTCGGTTATATATATATTTTTTAATGTAATGTAGAATGCACCATTACACCTACATTATCTCAACGATTTTTAAAATTAATCCTTAATATAAAAGAGGATTTATTTAAATATCACAAGTTTAAGAAAATAGTTTTGTAGATTCATCATTACAAACTGTTTCAGATTCAAAACCTACCTCTGCAATGCCTCACCAAGCAACCCAGCAACAACATTCTCAGCAACCGTCTCAGAACCATCAAACAACTCATCATCTCGATAAATCCTCACCGAATGTGGAACGACCCTACATAGGACAAACCTCGCTGCTTCCAGCGACTAGCTCCAACGAAATCAAGAGCGAACCTTACGAACCCTACAGCTGTTTCCAGAACCAGTCGTACCCGTACCAGCAAATATTCGGATTTGCTGGTAGCAGCAGTACCGGTGTAGAAATGGCGTACCATCATCAGCATCACGTTACTGCTGCAGCTAAACTGATGGCCACGACTTAATCGTGTAGCTGGATCGCAAATATCGAAATTGTTGTGTGAATTCCCCAGTTATTGAATTTACTAGTGCTGAAATTATATTCAGTTTAGGTACTTAAATGATCTGATAAAACATTTTCGTATTCGAAATTTTCTAAAAACATTTCCTAGTCATTTATGTCGGAAAGTATATTTAATTCCTTTCGTAATCCGAATTAACAAAGCACTTCCAATATTTCGTTTTGCAAAATCAGATCAGCTATAGCAAAGTTAAATCGAGTAAGATTTTGTTCACATACCTAATGTTATTTTATTCGTTACTAAGAACAAATAATATGTTTTCAAAAACTACTTGTCATTGTTAACATTAAAATATACTAGTAAATATTTTTGTCAAATTAAAAAAATGTTATAATGTGATAGTATGGAAGTCAATGCATCTAGATCTACACGAGCAAACAACTTCTGGGGAAACTCTTCGCTATTCTTAACTCCTATAGAAAATTGACATGTTTCAGTCAGAAAGTTCATTACGGAAATAATAGAATGATATAATCCAACATTTCTGTTCCTAAACTGATATCTCCATTTGATTGTCTTACCAGTACCATTTCGGTGAAATTTGGTTGCTGATTGCCATTTAATAACTACAATGTGTTTAAATTGCAACAATGATCATGTAATTAAAATTTTCACTATTTGTCCACTCATTATTAGCTGACATATTAAACCACTCAATAGAGATTTTTAAGCGACATGAAATCAACAGCAAACTGCGTACCTACGCCAGCAGGTCAATAATAGTTTATAAGCCATAACTAATATAATTTTAACAGCAAGCTTGCAGAAGTAAATTATTTGAGCCTCAAAAACCCCAAAAATGGGGTATTTTCATTTCTTGATTGCAGTGTGAAAAGCAATGATCTGCTCATAATGCTATCAATAGAAAAATTCTAGAGAATCAGAAAATCTTTAAAATCAGTGTTTATAGATTTTGATCTCAGCATTTTTCATAAAGAAAAGCTGGAAAAACTGATTTAAAATGACTGTTCTTAAAAAAATCATAACTTGGTTGTAATAATAGCAGGATATTTGCCTCCTAACGATAGCTTATAACGTTGAGATTAATAAGGCTGAAGATCGATATTGTCCGTTAAGTAGATTTTGAAGAATTGCAATTTAAATAATTTGTAGAAATATTTTGCAGAACCACGATAGTTCCATAGCGATATGCAAAATATACATATTTTGAAAGTTCATAAAATGCACTTCACTTTGTGTATCTTGGATTTTTTTATAGTGCCGTAAAATATATTAATACTGCTTGTGAAATTTACGGCGGACCTTCAATTCTCCTCCCATGTCTTGACAGTGGCGGATCCAGTCAGTGGAAAAAATTAATTTAAATAATTTCAGTAAATAAAATTGTATAGAGGTAAATAAATTTATGGAAAAATAGGCCAATATGGACAAGTAATAGTTATGTAAAAATAAACGTTATAAACTGCTGAGAAAAAATATATAATAATACAATTTACGATAACTTTCGTCCCCCACCTCAGAAGATCCTAAATCCGTCCATGTGCCTTGACAGCTATTGTCAGTCCATGGCTGGTTGGCTGTCGCATATTTCTACTTTAATGCAATATTTACTATTATTTTGAACCAATTTCTCGGCATTATAGCGAAAAACCAAGATAGACAAATTGAAGTGGAATTTATGAACTATCAAAACATCTTTAGTATGTCTCGGTCGGACTAGTCTCGTTAATACGATGGGATGTGCACAATATCTCTCTAAATTATTTAAATTCCAATTCTTCAAAAACTACTTATTGAGTAGTATCATCGTGAACCCGTATAAACTTATAATCATAAACTATCATTCTGTCGATGATAAATATTCCAGTGTTAGTTATCAGAAAGATATCAATTTTTGAAAAAAAATTTCACTTTTGACCAGTTTTTCTGAGTTTGCTCGGGGAAAAATGATCCAATCAAGATGTATAAACGTTCATTAAGAAGCATTTCTGATCTCTACAACTTTTTTGTAGACGGCATTACGATTCCTTCAATACCTTACATTTTATAAGCAAAAAACTAAAGAGATTTGTATTTTTGTGGTTTTTTATTATTTAAATAATTTATTTCTACGAGTTTGCTGTTAAAATCTTGGCAATTATGCTCTATAAACTGTTACACTGACGTGATGGTATAAGCGAACTGCTGTCCGAAAATGAGTTCATTTTTGCTCTATAAAGTGGTGTATATCCTTTATTCATATTAAGTTTATATGCCAATTTATTTGAATTTTGTGGTTATGTAGTGGCAAACAAGTTTCACTCATGATCAATTACACATTTAGACGAGTTCTACAAACACGTGAAGTCCCGTTTAGCCATTATTTGTCAGTTTACACTTGTTTAACCAGAGGATGACCTAGTTCCATGCATTTGACTCTAAATCGAGGAATATTTTACATCCAAGAGCTTAAAATAAAGTAATTTCTATTATTATAACGAAAGATAGACTATTCTTATTCAATAGGTCAGGGAATACAAAGCATTCAAAATCGTTAGGAAGTTCGCCCCTACTTCCCCTACTTTAATTTCATATAAGATCGCTTCTTCTGACGCACCAGATCCGAAGCTGAGCTCTGGATCCACCTCTGTATTCATCACTGTAGCTTCAGTTATGATCATAAGCCTGATCTAATAGCTTATGTACTTTAAAATTATGTATGTGACAACACACAAAATCAAGGGATTTCTAGAAAATTTATACATATATCTATTCTATGAAATCTGTTAATTCAATTTTAGGGATATATAATCATATACCTCATTGAAGATTTATCTAAAGAATTTAATGAAATCTCAGAATAGTAATATATGTAATCATAAACAGTCATAGTTCTGAAAATCTCATTTTATTATTATTATTGGTTAGTTCATGGAGCTGGGGTAATTAAATAACACATTATTTATAAGTAACTCACACTTATATTTGCTACAACCTCCTTGTGGTAGTTATACTTTTTAAATCCCCAAACTATCTAATCAGGTATATGATTGGCTTCTTTAATTTCTTCAGACAAATTAAAATCAGCATACCTATAGTTAGTTATCTCATAAATAGCTTTGTTTGCACCAATATGGCGTAAGAAAAAAGTTTTTCTAAATATCATGCCTTAAATATTTCGTCTATCTTATGTCCTCTATCTACTTCTAACAAGGCAATTTTCACAATAGAACCGACAGCAACATGTGGGAACTTCTTATCTGGAGTTTTAACGACTTTTCGTTTAGTACTTTTTTGGTGCAATAGAAACTGTAATCGCACCAGTAAGAATCGAATGGGTGATACATCTGCATTATTGAGTAGCGTGTGCCCCACCCTTTAGTTGAAAACATACAGTACATTTCATAATAATATTTCCAGAGGCTAGTGCTCCTCTATATTGTTTGGTATCTATAATGTTTTCAGAATTTTTTTCATAATTGGTTTCTGCCTTAAACTGGTTTATCAATGACAAACCAACTGTAATATATATCCAAAAAGTGCTTCACAAGATCTGAGTTTGATTACCAAGTCAAAAGCTCTATTTTTCATAAATTCCAGAAATTGTCCCAATATATTCTATAACCCTATTTGACCTTTGCACATTAGCTAGATTTTGCAAACGTTGGAGCTTACCATAGTCAATCTTTGAACTCAGCCATTGTTCTATATGATAAAAAACAATCTGAGTGGCTAACATTATTAGGCTGATATATATCTCTTAACTGCTCTTTATATAATCAGTTTGGTGTTAAAATGACGAATTTGGCTAGTTGGTCTTGAGAATACCTAAAATATGAACTTTACAATGCCTAACCTTTCCGTTTTGGTAGGCAAAACATGGAGTATCGCTTCTACTTGTTTATCTGTTTATTTAAATTTAGTAACTCAATTGGCCACTGTGGCTTACGCATGCGAAGGCTCAATACTTATCTCTTCTAACTAAATCTTCTATATCTGTTTTAATTCTTAAATAAATGTAGTAAATTTTCAAATTGCAATGCACAAATCTGTCAGTAGTAATATCAAAAATGAGGTTAAAAAAATTAACAAGTACAAATGTGGACTAATTTACTTAATGTTAACAATGACTATTTTTATCAAAAATTTGTAAATATTTATTGTAAATATTTTGTACGTTTTCTATATTTAGCTACACTCGTGTTTATTATTGTTTGAGACTGTGAGTTAAATAGTAAAATTATTTATTGTAGATACGTAGTAGGTAGCACAAAAAGCAATTCTCATGTTACTAAATATTTTATACATTTCTGATGTAATTTATTGTTTTGATTGGTTGCATTCAAAATAAAGTCTGAAACTGACTTTGCCAATATCTGGTTCATTGTTTTTGTTTAGGATTTATTTTTATTACGTTTATGTTCAGGTATATTATTTTCCTGCATTATCTTCTTCTTTTTAAATATCTTATTTATTTACCGTGTTTTGACGTATCGCTTATTCTTTTTGACTTGTTATTTTATTTTTACAACTTTCTTTATCTGCTAGTATGACTATTATCAATATCACCACAGTAATAATATTGAAGATGAGGAATTACTGTTTTACTACAATACTATTAATTACAAAGCTTGGCACATTTACTTGATAACAGATATCAATCCATAAAGGTTCTTACCTATAACTCAATGAAACTTCTTTCTGATTCTTTGTTTTCAGACTTTAGTACTGAATGCCCAACAGATAGTACCTAATGTTGAATAATTTATGGGTTGTAAACTGGTATACTCATTAATTAGGAGACTAGATTTCTTCTACAGCAGCAGGATGAAATTATTGATACACTCAAACCACTAAGTTAGTGGTCTCACAATTTAACCAGTGGTTTTAATTTTTATATATTTTTTTCTGTGATTTGTTTGAATTGTCTTGCTTTATAAGTTTCAGAATGAGAACTGATTCAGCGTATTAGTTCGTAGATAACTGTAAATAATTGTACGTTTTAATTTGTATATAGATGTCTAGGTGATAGTCAGTTTCTTGTACTAATCGAAAAAAATTTATGTGCAAAATAAATGTTTGTATACACAATAGTTTTTTCAATTATTTATAGCGCCTTAATGTCTAAATGTATAGTATATGGAAAAGTTGTATTATTTTTCTTATTTATTATTCAAAAACACACTTTCAATTCAGAAATAATCATAGCATATTAGAAATAATGTGTTTCTTCTGGGTGAAAAAATTTTCTAAATTGCTAACGTCGGCCATTAACAGCACTGTCAATTCAACCTTTGTGAAACACTGTAATCTTTACTTTGTATTGACGTTGACAGCACTTTACTTACCTTTACCCTTACGGATAGTTGTTGCTTTTATTTGTCTTCGCTTATAACATTCAAATACTATATAGGGTGAAATGGTTATTCGACAGGATTCAGTAGAGTTGTTTCATAATATTAGTCGATTCGCTTGATTGTGTTATTACATATATTGACCCTATGCGGGTAATTTTTCAATGAAAATCTTATGTTCCGAGGAAACAATAGCCGATTTGCAGCGATCTACTGGTTATAATTGTTCCTAAATGGTTTGAACCAAACACATTCTAATGATTCTAGCGGTTTCAGTTGATACCAATGACGTCACAAACCAGCCCTTTCTTACGTCATTGTTTGAATTATCTTCAACCGGTAATAACTGTCTCTTTCATAAATGCCATTTGAGGTTAGGTATTTACTATTTTACATGTTTACGTATACATTTAACAATAAATTTTGATCAGGCTTGCAAAAAACACTAAAGAACCACATAAATAAGAAATTTACGGATGTGTACAAAATTTTAAATAAACAAAAACAAAATAATTTACATATGATTTTGACATTTTCTAGTTGAACCAAATTGTATTCTAGCGAATGAGTTTTGGTTCTACTTCAGTGTTGAAAAGAGAAATGTCAAAGTACAACCACTGTCAACCAAGGGTAGAACCAAAGTTATTACCGGTAGATCGCTGCAAATCGTCTCATGTTAATATGGTGGACAGGACATCGATTCTGAATTGGACCAATTTAAAAGAGCGGGGGAACAGTTGTTAACAGTTGTGTATGAGTTGCTCTTCTTTTATATTATTAATTGCTGCGTTTTATTGTGTTTAGGGTTTTTACTTCTTTCAATTCTTGCTTACAACTCGACAGAATCATTAGAAGTATGGTTCTCTATTTGTCTGTGTTGGGCTACTACTGAACTCTATTAGACTTTCTGTTACAGCTCTTTCTTAATTTTTGCTTCTAGATTGTAACGCCTATCCGTTTCTCAGTAGGTATTTTTTTTCTCTCTGATTTTATGTGCTTTTGAATGTTTCTTTAAGATTTGAGCACTCTGTCTCAATCTTTATCGTTGTTTAATTTATTCTCCGTTTATATAGATCGGTAACACTCTTGTCATTCATGAGATATCTTTTGTAAACCTGTTGTCCATTTTTGCTTCATACGATCCGTAGTCTTTAATATATGCCTAATTCTGATATTACTAAGTATCGATCGGATTCTAGTAATGTACGGTAGGTATAAGTACGCGTGTCTACATGTTATTTAGTACAATAGTTGACTTGTAAAAATAGTTGGTTTGTAACTTAGATGATTATTCTAGGTAGCACTATCCCTTATGGCTTTTTCATTCTCATTACATGCTTGCTCCCCGAACACACCCACTATTTTTCGTACTGGTTTGTTTCTGATTTAAAAACTGCTATAAAATGACATGTTCGGTTGACTTATATTTAATAAGATCATTTTGTAGTTTGTCTTTTTTGTGAGGTTAAATTGAAATTTTAGATAGGTAGGCACTTGGTTCAGTCACGACATAATGTATGTCCAAATGCCCCCTGAACCCCGACTCACGGCAAATCGCATACCCACTAAAATACCTGCAATTGCCCTCTGAGCACCTGGTACAGTAGATGCATGTCAGGTGTCTTGGTCCCGTGTCTACACCTTAAAACCCTCCCCACAGTTCCATCCCCACATCTTATATCCTATCTGAGACTTAGGCTAGCTCTTCCCTCTCTTTTTATTCCACCAGTGAGATTTCTGATTTTAGTGTAGTTTTCTTTACTCTTAACCATACACCATACAGTCATTGTGAATCCTGCGTGCAATTTTTGTTTCCATGAGTTCGCTTCCTTTTTTCAGCCTTCACGTCCAAAAAATGTGTGGTCGGATGTGTCCTCCTCCACACAGTAAACGCTCTACCGATGCGAAAAAAGTAGAGTCTTTGTAGTTTATGCTTAAGGTCTGGTGTTTCATGGCTCCCTCTTCCATAACATATACAGCAGTGATTACTGAAGTAGCGCTACATTTATTCGACCTGAAACTATTCCATAACTTTCTAAATTTTGAGTATTTTGCCAATTTTTATGGTTATCGGCATACTGTTACTTGCTCTTAAAATTTTAGGAATTTCGTTATATTGATATATAGTAATTAATATTCATCTAAATTTTGCGTCCCTTTACCTAAGAATTTTTTGTTGGTGGGCGCAATATTTTTGTTAAATTTAATCATTCGAAATGAAACTCGAACACTAATTTAAGTGTGATCGGCGTTAATCCAGGTGAGCTATTACATTTAGCTAGCTTCAATATAGTTAAGGCAACCACTAGTTGGACATTTTTCAACTCGAAAGCCTTATTTTAACTATTAGTGTACTCAGTGCTCTAAAGATAATTTAAAAATATATGCCTTTGTGTCGTTTGTTAACTGGTCATTACAACCTCCATTAGTAATATTGGCAGTGGCTTAAGAATTGGGCTAGCTGGAACTAGCTCCTGGACCAAGGGTCTCCAGGGCCCCAACAATATTATAGTATATATGGGGTATGTATTTTAATTACGAATTCTATTTGATAAAATATGTCAGAAAATCAATGCTGTGCTCGCAAAATTTCGTTTAGCTCTTGAGAGGATCCACTCTGGTCCGGATATTGCAAAGCTATAGTTTATTTCAATCTTTTGTGATTAACTGAAGAAAAGATAGAAATATGCCAAACATGTCTGAAGGATTCGATAATATTTACACACATCATTTTTAAATAACATCTCCAATTTGGTTTTTATGTAAAGGAATAATTTTTTGTCAAAGGTTAGAAGAGGAGCAAAGAGATTTCTGGCGCAGTGTTACCAAAAACATCCGCTAGGTGGCACTGCATGCGCAGGTAGTTGGAGTTTGGGCGCTATCGAGTGCAATCCTAGTAATTAACTAGAAATTGTGTATTGAGTACTGCGGTGCCCGCATTTAGTTGGAATAAGGCAGTTCGTCCACTTGTCGACTTGTTGTACGAGACTACTACTTACTTGCTACTCGACCGCAACAGGTATCCTATTGGTACACGAGTCGATTACATGACGACGTAAGTCGCTGACAACTTAATAGTTTCATATCGCTTATTAAAATGACTGACTCTGCAGAGGAATGTTTATTGCGTTATCTTTGCCACAGAAGAACCTCTAAACAAAAGAGAAGTAGGAAATTTGGGGTACATCCGTATATTCAAAAAAAAATTAACTGCCGAGCATTTACAGCAGCAAAGAGTTGCAAAATAATGACGACAATTCAAGTTTGGAATTCTACAGAATGACTAAAGCAACTTATTGTACTTGTTTGTTTGGGAAGTTTCGACGGCAAGCATATTGGTATAGAGCAGCTTGCTAACACAGGATCTAGCAATTGTAACTACGAAGCTTATCACTCTGTATTATTGCTGGCTTATAGTGATGCTGATGGATCTTTTATTTTCATCGAGACAAGATACACCCGAAGAAATAGCGATGACGGAATTTTCAGGGTATCCAACATCAAGCGTTGGATTGAAAACAACAGAGATAACTTACCTCAACCATCAGTGTTACCATATGACGAAATGGAACATATTATGTCGTAGTATGGAGAAAATTATTAACATTGCAAAAGCAGTATGTATTTTGCACAATTTTATACGCCAATGTGAAGGTATTGAATATAAGTCGCAAAGCACACACGATATGGATTACCACATTCACAATATAGAGGTCGAAAATAATTATTTAATCACTCCTTAAGCTTCACTTCCTTGGCAATATAATTATTGTATTTAATTTTATTACATACTACTATACAATGCATAGTTAACTAGATCAAATAATAAAAAAATATAAAGAAACTAACTGTCATATTGAATTTTTCTCCCACTTTGCACCACGCTTTTTCAGTAACATACTTTCTTGCATAATCTGGAAGGTTGTAACTGCACAAAGAAGGATATTTTTCTACTTCTTGCACAAATAATACATTATTTTTCTCCGATGTAATTTTTCTTGACATTATTTCAAAGATATTTTCTATGATACTAATCGCATGAAACCAACAGTCCCGTCAGATACAGATCGCGTCGACGCGTGTACGAAGATGCTGGAATGTATATGGCAGAAACTTTTGAGCGACGCGTATGATGTTCGTAAGATACTTAAGTTGCGAACATGTCGACACATAGACGAACTGCCTTAAGAATTCAAATGCTGGCTCCACCAATCCTCAACACCTTGTACGAACAGCGCCACCTCGCAGATGTTTTCGGTAACCGTGTTAAGAAACTCTCTTTGTCCCTCGTCCAATTTTATATGATAAACTACCTCTAGTTTTTAACTCTCTGAAGTCATTTTGCATTTGTTTCGAAAAGCCCTCTGTATAAGGTACATTTGTGCATAAGAAGGAAGATATCTTAAATTCCTCAAATATATGTAATTCTGCGAGTTTCTAAAAGCTCCTTAGGGTATCACAAGGTAGTATCAAAAAGCCTTGAACAAAATTCAATGATAAGCCATTTACCCAAATTTTTATTGTTTTGTGCGAGCACTATCCTGTATACATAGTGTTAAGTATTATTCCTCAAAATATCACTTCACCTCACTTGACATAATCTTGTTTAACAAGCACTAACGACGTGTAATAAAATATTAAAGTGGCATCAAAAGGCCACGTGTGACACAATGGTCGAAGGGGGTGTAGACAAATAAAAATAGGTGGTGAAGTGTGGCGATCGAGCACCCGCTAATAGGGTTACCTGTCAATTAAATGTCAAACTATCTCAGTAAATGGTATAAAATCACGGTTTGTATTGAAGTTATTTCAGTCATACGTGAGTGATTGTAAGACTTTGATAATAAAAATGGGTGAGTAATGTATGTAGAACAATGAAAACAATGTTTAAATTAGATATTCTTGTCACTTTTTTTAGTTATGTACATTTTATAGCAAATTGATAATTATTTAATATCTTAAAAATAATATTTGTGGTTGTCATATTATTATATATTTAGAGTAAGCCCTTCTTGGCTGTTTAGTTGAAAAATTTAGTTCTTTTTTTATCTATTTGGCAATTCCATTTTTATTAACAAAATTTTCCAACTTTCATCTCTTTTGTATTTTTTTTTGTTTTCTTAACCGTTTCTTTCATTAGATTGTTACTTTATTATATATTCTAATTTTTCCATCATTTTCTATACTCTGTACTATATTGTAAATAACAAATTATAATTTTATCTATTTTTCTAATAGCTAATTGAATGTTTGCTAGATATTCGAATCTTGGTATCTACTCCTATAGCTTTTCCTTTGCCCTTAATTTACTTACCATTGGATTTTCCTTTCTGTCGTTCACTTATTATTATTGTCCTCTGTTTATTCGCATTTATTTTTATTTTTGTGTTTAATATTAGTATTATATAGTTCATTTATTATTGTATATAGTAGTTTTTCTGTCTCCTCGATATTATTTATTATTTTACTAATAACAACTAACTAAGTACTTATGATTTTTGATTACTTCTCCCTATATTACGCCCATTTATTTTCGGGTCACTTTGTGAATTAATAGTTTAATGTGCTGCTATTTTCGGGTTTATTTGTAAATTCCAAAGGTTGGTGATCACAAAGCGTGCGAAATTGCAGAGCTTTTCAAATAGTGTAATATTTATTTATTAAAGATTATATATTTGAGTTTAAATCAGGGGATAGAACTAGTAAAAATTCTTGGAAATTTCGTTTTTTACAGCTAAAATATTGTTACCAAATGTCTTGTCTAGTTCTTTTTTATAACAAGGGAGGGAGGGAGCAAGTGTCTAAATCTGCCCTAAGGTGATTACGCCTATATCTTTTTTTGCAATATTTTTTTTAAACTCTGTATACTCTAATTAATTAATTCATCCCTGTTCAAAGTGAGTCTGTACCAAATTTAATTAAAGAATTTGAAGTAATAATGACGCATAACTTTATTCGAAAATTGAACTCACCTGCCAACGATAAAAACAGAAATATAACTTCTATGTCTTTGTGGCTATACTGCGTGAAGCTCCATAAGAATTTAATCGTAGACACCCAGGTTGTAGAGTAAGACTTAAAGGTGGAACTTACAAGTATTAATAAAGTTTTCAATGAGAAAGAGAATGTTAAAAAAAAAGTATCAGAAAGTACTTGAAAAAAAAAACAAAGAAAGATTTAAGCCGACGCTAGTCTAAGGGATAAAGTTATTAGTCATTCCTTTTTTGGCCATAATTTGTATACATATGAATTGTTATGTTTTAACGATTTCAATAAGTGTGTCTAGTATTTCCAGTTCTCGTGATATTTTAAAATTTCCCTTATGAGAAAGAGTGCTTTGTTGCCAAGATATTATTAAATACTCTCGAAATAATTTTCTGATTATTGCTACCATTTCCATAGGTTATTATCATCAAAGCGAATTATTTTAATGTTTTTAAATTAGTATTCATTTTTATTTAGTAAGTATGTGAAGAAGTTTTACCTACACTAGGTTTACAGGTAGGTGTTCTCTCTCTATTTTTTTTTCTGTACCTATTTTTTCTTGATGTAAAATTTCGTGTTTCTTGGCCTTAGTAAGGAATTTCTTTCCTCGTATCAGTTTTAAAAAACACACATACTATCTTATTTATACGTACTACCGTTCATTTGGCCACTGTAGAAGAAAACAGAAACAAAATGAAACAAAACTATGAATAGAAAAGGGAAATGATTAGGCTAATATTATTCTGATTTCTTAAAGCAATACTATCATGCGGTAGCTTCAGTTCATTGGTCAGGTAGATTGGTATACGAAATGCTTCATTGTACTTGTGCATCCTTTCTTGCCTCCCAATTTAAAATATTGCTCACTTAAAAGAAATTTGAAATATCAAAAGTTTTCGCACAAAACAACCTATTTCATTATTCACATATATATGTTCTCGGATGCGAGTAGGTGATTTCTTCATGTTTCATTTTATGTTAAATTTCGTGTTTTATGCTCTGTTTGTTGTGCTGCTGTAATTGAAAGCTGAAGAAAATGCATGACATTTCTGGAAAGTGGCTTATCTGAATAAAGAAGAATTTACTGGAAAACCCAAAACACCAAAAAAACATACTTGACTATTTGAGAACCACACTTGTCCTAGATGTTATTACATCTCGCGTCCACAAAATAGTCGTTTGCCTAATGTGCCTGAGTTGAACTAGACCTATACACGCCAATGAAAATTTTGCAGTAGTACAGCTATAAACTATCATTGTATTGTTTATGGAGTTTTTGAAAATAACACAACAGTCTAACACTAGGGCTAAAGCCCTTGAAAATGGTAAAAAGTGAAAACAAATAGTAGGATAAAACCCGTTGGAAAAGAAGTAGAATCCAAAAAAAATAACGGAAAACAATTATCTCGATTTTCGGCAAAACTACAGTCCTATGGAAAAATGGTTAATGGCAAAATTGTAGAGAGTAAAACTATTTACTACTTTTGTGTTATTTTTTTCACATAACCTCAAAATTTATGTGACAAATTCAAATTAATTTTTTTTATTTTCTCTTTTACAAAAAAAAATATTTTCACGAAATTTGGTGAAAACTTACCATTTTATGTCCCAAACACACTGTAATTTTTTTGATTTGAGATATTAATTTTTAAACCTTATTTTGACTTATCATCGAAAAAGAACCCTAATGTTCAAATCAAAATATCTGCCTTTTGGAATCTCTACTTTTTGGTGGTGTAAATGTTCTCAGAAAATCAAGTTAATAAAGTAGCCTTTCTAGTAATTATTTTAATTATTTAGAAATAAAATGAGTGACTTGAGATTGATGTTGAGAGAGTCTTACAAAATTTATAGAATTGTACAGAGACAATGAGCAAAGCAAATTAAATCTTTAAGAATATTGAAGAATAAGTGAATAGAAAACTGAAGGTCTATGGGGTTCATCCGTGTTCCGTTTTGCATGATGTCTTAATCTCAACAAGCATACTTATATACCTAAGTGACCTATAGAAAATTTTAGAGAAATGAGGAAGGTGCTAGAAGGGTCTGAGCCTTACTTGCATTTTCTGAGAGCATTTCCCATAGCAATGTATATATTTTATTACAACAGCAAGTAGAAGTTTCAACGAACAAAAAACCCACCGACATTTTTAAAAAAGCAGATATTTTGACGTGAGAGTTTTTGATTAAAAATTAGGGTGCTTTTACGATATTAAGTCAAAATAAGGTGAAAAAATAAATATTTTATATAAAAAAATACAGTGTGTTTGGGAGATAAAAAAGTAAGTTTTCACCAATATGGAAAAATGGACTTCCGCCAAGTTGTTTGTAATTTTGATATGTCGTAGAAGTTGTTGTTCTGACAAAAAGAGTCCATGGGCTAGTTTTCGAGATACAGGATGTTAAAAATCGAAAATGCCGCATTTTTAATATCAGATTTCGCATGGTGGATGTGTTTTATTTCCGATTAGTGCAGAAATTGTGATTTGTACATTATTGGACATAAATGTTTCACAAAAAACTGCCATAAATTTTGCAGGATTACAGGGTGTTTAAAAAATAAGTGCTTTTGGAAAAATCATTTTTTTATTACAACGTTGAAAACATAAGAAGATGTTTTTGCACAATTAATATCTCATTAAAGTAATAATTTATTGGATATGCTTCGTATAATATACAGTGTGAGCCATAAAGATAGCTAGAGAAGACACATATTGTTTTTTTCCTATTAATGAGTCACCCTGTACGAACAATTCGTACTGCAATTTTATTAAGACAATAAACATATATTCACTGAGAAATTAGATCTTCTTATGTATTCAACGTTATAATAAAAAATGAGTTTTCTAAAAAAAAATATGTTACTTATAAAAGTATAAAAATAATTAATAGTAATTTTTTGTACAAGATTTATGTCAAACAATGTGCAAATCATGTTTTCTGCAATAAAGGGAAATAAAACACATCTATTATGAGAAATTTGATACGATAAAGGTGACATTTCCGAAGTTTAACACTCAATATCTCGAAAACTAGTCATACAATTTTAATAATATTCTACTCAGTAAAACACTGAACATTTGTTAACGTAAAAATGTAATAACATACAAAGTTGACGGAGAGAATTTAAAACTACGGAGTAGTATAAAAAAATAAATTTTTTCAATATGTGTAGATTTTGCAATCAGTTTAACATCCCGTTGACTATAAAGTGACAGATAATATATCTGTTTAATGTCTTAATAAAATTGCAGCACGAATGGTTTGTACAGGGTGACTCATTAATAGGAAAAAATAATATATGCCTTCTCTAGCTATATTTATAGCTCACACTGTATATTATATTAAGCACATCCAAGAAATTATTACTTTGACGAGATATTACTTGTTCAATAACATCTTCTTATGTCATCAACGTTGTAATAAAAAAAAAGATTTTTTCCAAAATCATATGTTACGTCTTTTTAAAATACCCTCTAATCCACCAAAACTCATGGCAATTGTTTTGTGAAATATTTATGTCCAATAATGTACAAATCACAATTTCTCCAATAACCGGAAATAAAGCACGTCTATAATTGGAAATCTGATATAAAAAATGCGGCATTGTCGATCTTTAACACTCTGTATCTCGAAAACTAGTCATAAAAAAAAACTTGTTGTTTGAGTTTTTCACATAAATTTTGAAGTTATGTGAAAAAAATGCAAACACAAAAGTTGTTGATATTTTTATTACCTACAAGTTTGCCATTTAACTTTTTTCCATAGGACTTGTAGTTTTGCCGGAAATCGAGATAAGTCGTTTTTATACCCATGCAAGTGTATTTCTCAAATAAAACGTCAAGTAACCAAACAGGTTGAATGTAAGAAAATGTAATAACGCAATAGCTGGTTTGGTTTGACAGTTCAAGTCACTTGTTAATTAGAGTTCTGTTGTGAATTTACCGATTGTAACTGTTTTTATATAAAAGTATTGTTAATTCGAAGATAAATCTGAATCAAACTCAGGAATTTACAATTTACGTTCCATATATCAGGTTTCATAAACAGTTCCTTACCTCGCACAGAAGGCGAGACAGCCTGTTGCTACAAACTGAGATTCGGGACCTGATTTTTTAATTGCCGAATTAAACAAACTTTGACTTTGATTTGTCCCCTTTGTACCCACTTATTTTATTATTTAAGGGGTATAGGCAGTTTACAGCGCCATGCTTGCATGTTAGTCTAGAGTATCAATTTAATCGATCGTTAGATCTCTTCACTTATATAGCAGCATACACGGGACAGTTTCCAACTATCACTCGCGCTAGTATTCTTTGGCTCTTCTTGCTATCATTCCTTACAGCCCCCAAAAAGTATAAGTCAGGCAATATACTTAACGGCAGTAATATACTAACTGAATTTTACACTATATATTGTATCAGCTTGTTTTAGTAATGACATCAACAACTTGTTTGCACATTGGATTTACTGTTACACATGTTTCCTAGGACGATCTTTACCATCACCAGTACCGTGCAAAGTGTGTGGCGACAGATCTTATGGAAAACATTATGGGGTTTACTGTTGTGACGGGTGTTCCTGCTTCTTCAAAAGAAGCATTAGAAAACATGTTGTCTATACCTGCATATGTAAGTAGCATTGTTGTAGTAAACAATATTACATAAGTATTCGGATGAAGAAAGAAAATTGCATAAACTGGATTCTTTATGCACATGCAGCTGGAAATGGAAGGTGTATCGTCAATAAGGCCAGACGAAACTGGTGTCCATATTGTCGACTTCAACGTTGTTTTGCAGTTCAAATGAACATCGCAGGTGACTATATTTTTTATGACTAGTTCGTTGATACTTAACCTTTCTTTTTAGCTGTTCAAGAAGAGCGCGGTCCCCGGAAACCCAAGCATCACCATTTCTCCATTGGCCATCCAAGTCAATTTTTCAAAATGAATTTCGGAAATTCAAATGTGACGTTCACTAAGGTGGTAAACGAGAATAACGCAGTTTTCGAAACAACCGCTCATATATTTTTGACAGCAATAAAAAGTGCCAGAAGCAATCCAGGATTTGGAATGCTAAGCAGGCACTCACAGAATATTATTTTAGGTAAGTAATTTTTCTCAAAAATCGTTTTGGAGTAAAAACAAACTAAGTTGACGTACACAGTTATAACAGTTGCAGCTGAGAAAAATGAGTACTTTTCCGTAACAGGTAAAATCTATTCCAGTTTCCAATACTTGTTCCAGTTCAATAATAATTAAAAAATTAACTTAATGCTTCTCGGTATATAATCGCATAAAAAAATACATTTGCACACAAAATAAAAACTTTTTGATTCTACACGTAAGACCACACACACTATATGATTTTTGGGTCGCTGAATATATATTCCAAAATTCGGTAAATTCGTATATTATTTACGTATTTTTTGCATAGGACTAGGGCCCTGAAGATTACCACAGACTTTATACTTTTGGTTAGTTCATCCAATCGAGGATTCGAAAAAATTTGACAATTAATATTTCGAATTTCCAGAAAGTACAGAAGTCTAAGATTTTTGTTTATTAGTGAGTTTGCGTTTATCGCAATATGTGATACAAATAATCATTTCTTTTCTTTGGGTTAACTTTAGATTTGTAATTTTTTAAGGGACCACAGGTATCACTATACTGTACTTGAAATTCAAAGTGATATCTATTAAGGTTCTTGAGAGAAAATGTATTAAAAGACGGATGGAGGAGATGGATAACAAAGTAATAAAGTTACTCTATCTCCAACTGACATGAACGGTCTTTAAATGCTTTATATATTATTTTATCAGTGCTCTACATATTCTTTATCACAATTCGTATTCTATTCTGCCATATTATCTATTATAGATAAATATTTTTATTAGTTAAACTTAAATACTCATTAATAAGAAACGTTGTTTTAGGCCACCTTTGGGCTCCATTATTCATCCTCCACGCAGCTCACTGGACACTGAATATCGAACATCTACCAATGGTACTCAAAAAAACAGCCAAACACATAAAACTTTTGAATTTGGATTCGAGGCTGTTTGAGATTTTAGAAAATGTTCTTCTGTGTAGACCAGAACTATTAGAAGACGAAAGTCAGAGTACTTTAGCATCCTCACTTTTACAGTTAGCACTTGATAAATTAATTGTGAATGTTGCTTATGAAAAGAAAAAATTGTTTCATATTTTTGTTGCTGCCTTTATATTATTCACTCCTTCAGAGACAGTTTTGCAGGCTTTACTGTTTCAGCCTATAATTGGATTGATTCCTATAGAAACTGTTATAGCTACAATATAATTATATTTATTTGTTTTTCTGTTTTCTTTTGAACCTTATTGGGTTAGCCAGAGTAGGGCAAAATTGGGACTTTCTAATACACTTGCTTCCAAAAATATACTGGTAGGCAAAAACCTATCAAAATTAAATATATTTTTTGTCGTTTTAGAAAAAAGTCTGTGCATAACCAGATATGCTTTTAAGGATATTCGATTTTGTCCGACTCACTGCTTTCTAAATCATATGAAGTAAAGGCCAATAATAAAATTGCAAAAAATCACAATCGTGTCACCTTTTTTGGCGCCAATTCTGGGTACCGCATGTGTCCAATGTAAGTAACTGGCACATTGTATCCAGCCTTGATTTCTCTTGTGACTTCTTGAAGCTCCTTTGTTAGGAATTTTTCACTTGTTTGGTCAATAACTCTTCACTGGGGTATACCCCCAAATATATTTGGGACTCAGTCCCCTTTAAAAGTAAGCAACATGAAAATCTGTTGTGGATACGTTCCAACTCGAAATTTGGAGTCGTTAGGTTATAGGTTATTTCTTGCACAGATAAGCATAAACAATATACCTACACCTATTTGTCTACAGGAAGACTGATTGAGCATATTGCAGAGACTTCCTTAGAACATCTGTGAGGAACACTAGCGGACAACCAGTAATTCGGCCATCTATATATAAATAGGCAAAGACAAAACGATTAGGTACCATTTTCTCCTCTGTCTCTCAACCGATTTTCTTCATTTTTGATTTGTTTAGTAGCTACTGACGACCTTCAGTGCAGAATGCTAATATTAATTTGTCCTATTGGTTCATTCATTAAATAAAATATAGTAAAAATTCTTTATTTACGTTCATACTGTCAACGCCAAACAACTGACAGTGCCGCCGCCGCCAGACCGTCAAAACTCAAAACATTGAGTAATTATATATAGAGGGACCGATCGTTAGATGATGTTCTATACTATACTTAGAGCATGTACTTCTGGAAGTGGCATGCAAGCGTTGATATTGTTTAGTGGTAAAATAGTCAATGTAGGTCGGATGGCTAAAGTACCTGGTAACCTAAAAATGCCCCCCCCCCTATAATTAAAACCAATGTATTAAGTTGGTGGAGTTCCTTGAGGAACAAGATGGGCTAATATATGTATTGAATTTTCAATTCACCCTTTGATCAGTTTTGATTTTTCGGACGTAACTTTCATATTAAATATTTTGTTTTTGATGTGAATTTAATTATTTGATTATTATATTATTATCACAACCTTCCCGAAGGTATTGTGTAAAAAATTGTTAGACAGCGGACAATAGAGAATGTATTGAAATTTAAGTTCTCCTAGGGTTGTTGGTCCTCTCTTTTCTTTAATATTGCTGAACTTGATTGAAACCGCAAATGAGGAAAACTTTTAGGTTGCAAAGAACGATCTTCCAATTATTATATCGAAATTTTGCCAGGAGCAACCGCCAAGGGGTAAACCCAAACTCTTTGGGTTTACTCCTTGAAGATGACAACTTAGAGTTGTTGAAACGGCGTTGAGTGTTTAAAATAAAGGTTTGATGTTAGGGTGCAAAACTGTGTTTTTACATTCCTTATAAGAAATATTTATTGGAAAAGGATACAAAATAAAATTCGATTGTTACTAGAGAGTGTTTATTTACAATAATTCAAATCATGTGAATAAATTCTGAATAGAAAAAAGTACATAATTCTATATAATGATTTATAACAACAAGTATAGTGGATTTTGTCCTGGGACATTTATCATTTTAAGAAATTCGACAAATATTTGGGATTGTCTACAATTAGGGGGAGAGTTACATTCTGGTTTTGGGAAGAACATGTCGGGTTAGTTTTTTCTCATGCCAACTACTACTAATAAGTAGAGGTAAATATTCTTAACATCCAAACTAACAAAGATATTTAGTCAGATATAGAGATGTGTATATAAAATTCTAGTCTTATGTAAAGGACACAATTAGTTTGGATTGCTTATCGTTAGGTAGGTACCCTTAGGTCATGAAATAATAGAATACACATTTTTTTAACAATAAATTGTGCAAAGAATTTGTGAAAATCTTATATGTATATCAGTTGTTTTAATTTCATCAATCTATACCAATATTTTAGACTGCATCAAATGTTTATTTCAAAAGTATGATAACAGTTAGGAATTGTAGATTAAGAAACAAAATATTTTGAATTCGAAAAATTAATAGGCGTGTTTTCTTTGTGCGAAGATTGGGGGGAAAATAAAGTTTTTCTCATCAAATGGGAGATGAACATTTCAGTGTGTTATTTTTCTTTCAAAGAGGACTTTTTTGTAGTATGGTGGTAAAACAATAAAATTTAGAGGAAAAATCTAAATACGATATTTCTAAATAATTATCATCACGCTACTAAATTTTCCAAACTTGTTAGTTTTCCTGTGTTGCAAAATGTACAAAAGATGGAATCGATTCTTCTAGTAGTTTTTACAAAATTCTAGTTTTTATCTTATTTTTGTGGTAATTGGCTCTACATTAATCTTGATCTCACTGGCTTCATAAAGCCTCAAGGTACTAAAAAACAAAATTACATTGCAATTTAATCATAAAAGATCGCTAAAGAAAGAAGACCACTTTTTAGATAATGAACAGTTAAAATATTACTATTTGAAAGCCGACTATAAAAACTATAAATAGAACTTAAAATTTAAAAACAGTTTTTCTCACAAGGCGACGTTGTTAGAGGTCAAATAAAAACTTCAAAAACTTAACGCCATTGCAAACAGGATTTAGTGCTCCGTAAAAAGATGTATACATGATAACTCTTCATATTTGTAAGAAATAGGCAAACATGTGCCCCTTGATCCAAAAGAGCGAGGAGAAGAAACGAGTCCTGCAAAGGGTAAACTGCTGACAGAACCTCTAAACTAATAAGACCGGGGTAAAGAATTTCCTATAAACTGAATTTGAATTTGAATACTCATTTACAATATTGGATGGCCTACTCTTTGTCTCTCCGAACAATGCTTAAGGTTTCGGCAGTTGTTCGCAATGGAGACTAGAAACTCCTTCAAAGAGAATAAACACTCTTAGTACAATTTAAACCAAAAGGTGTTGTTGACAAAATTCAGTATTGGACTTGTCAATATGAATTGGCGAAATATTTATGTTACTTTTTATTTGCTTTCACGATTTAATACTGTGACTAAATTTAGATTTGAAAGTTCATTACTCTTTATAATTAATTAATTAATTATTAATGTAACTAAAAAACTATTAAACAAAAAACAAAGTCCAGCCAAACAACTTATGAAGCTGAACAAATATTCTTAGGTGTAGAAAATATAAATCTTATTTTTATCTCAACAAATATGTGTTTTCATCAATTTAGGGGAAAGTCGAATGAATCGTACCATTGCATAGCCCTGTCTTTATTACTTTAGTGTCATCAACACATAATAAAATAAATATTTTAAACCAATATAATGGTAAAAATATAAAAATTAAGTTTTAACATATTGAGTACAAAGAACACAAATAAATTGATTGCTTTCTCCAAGTTGCACACAGTGCCTAACATCGAAAATGATCATATTTGAGCATATCTTCAACCATATATTCTTCACACAGAGAACGTAACCACTCTTCTTCATTTACTACGACAACAGTTTTCAAAATTTTCCCTTTTTCTGCCTTTGAGTGCTGAAAAAATCTTAATTGTTAAATATCCTCAATCAAAACATCAGGAGAATCGGTCTTAGCAGGTGTCGCTGGGACTATTTGAAGCAGGAAGGACGAAATGTCAGCTTTGTTTTTTGAAACATAAAACAGTCGTTGTTTAATCTTCCTCTACATATACCTTGTTAGTATCATCTGATGTTGGCGATCAACATACCAAAGGCTTCAAAGTCTTCTGCCATGTGTAAGAGTTGTCCTGTATTTGGAATCGCAGTGCAATCTCTGAGGTTATTAAGCCAATAAACTTGTTGTCTTCCTATTCCTGTTCGAACATTTTCCATTAGTGACTAACTTCAAGATCCTATAACGACTTCCTCTTAGCACATAGCCCAGATAATACATTTTCCCATGTTTAACAGTCCTTAGTAGTTCCCTATCATTGTTGATTCTTCTTAGCACTTCTTCGTTGCTTATGTGAGGCGTCTAATGTTATTGTAAGTAATCTGTTAATCCATATTTTTAGTGCTTCAATGCGATTCATTTCAGGGTTCTGGAGTCTCCTCCTTACAACAGAGCTGTTGTTATAGTTGATGCATACTTTCTTGTATAGCCCAGGCTTTCACCTGCTTCAAAATCGGCGTGTTCAAAAACGTTTTTATCCTCCAGCCGAATGCCACACTATCTAAACCCATTAACAGACTCAGGGGAGGATTCATAGACGAAGTTCAGATTAATATCGTAAGTCAGAAGGGCTTGACGAAATTTACTTAAGTAAGGAGAGGCTTCTCTACGGATTAGAATAAATCGAGTTTCGTGTGCTGCTGCATTAAAATGAGCCGATCTTCTTTTTAAACCCCCCAAATAATCCTAATTTTATGTAAGATATTCTAGAGTTATTGTTGAATTCAGTGACTTTTAAGTCTTTGGAGGGGCACTCACGCCTATTGCGCCCCCTAGGATCCAATTTGAATAGACTTGCTGTAAACCTCTCTAATTGAGCTACCTGAAATTGTGTAATTGCCCTTTATCACCTGTCAATAGCTTAATTCAAACGGTCAAAACATAGCAACATCTGAGAGGAATCGATGCGTAAAGCGCAAGAAAAATAATTGCATTCTTGCTAGCTAGTTCTATAGCATTTAGGTTTCTCTAATTGATGGTATGTCCATCTAACAATAAAGGAACTTTTTCTTCAACAGATGGGATCACGGCAAAGAAGAAATTAATTTTATCAGAATCTTTGTAACCACTATCCGATATTTACACAACACATTTGATACATTGGTGCGTGTAACAAATGTTGTATTTACTCTTTACCTTCTACAAGTTATCGCAGTCACTTGACATTTCTCCTTTTTTGGCCTGAACTTTTTTTCGACTTTTAAAATTGTATTTTTATCATACTGAAAATATTAGCATCCGTTAAACCATTATCTTCTACTAATTTTTTAAGGACATTGAAGAAGCCTTCAACATTATTTCTGTTGAATCATTTGCATCTTTCCATCGAGGTTAAGTGAAATTTCGACACATAAATTTATGAAACCATTATTAGCCAGAGGTTTTACTTTTGCTATTAAAATATGTTTTGAATCAGTACGCTCTATAAGCGGCTTTTGTAATGTCTGTCATAGTTACAGTACTCCAAAAAAAAACTTGGTTCTAATCTTAGAATAATGGCATCTAATTATGTTTTCAGAGAAATAGGAAAGTAGATGGTTCTATGATATAGACTTATCGTTAACTTATTATATATTATCTGCCAAGATTTTCTAGACTTGAGACTATGTACTGCTACATGAAATGCTAGACATTACTTCATCTCTTTTTCAATTTTTTTTTAATTGATTTTAATACACTCAAACAAATAGGTTTATTTGAAAGTTTTCTAATTAATGAAGGCCGCCTCAAGTTTTCAATTTCAAATAATTGAATATCAAACAACGTAAAGTTCCACATGCTTTTTTAGTCACCGTCTTCTGTTTTTGAAAGCTTACTATCTAGGTGACTCTCAGGCTACATAAAAACGAATATATTGAAAAGGTAAAATTTAGGACCAGGTACGTTATAGGCTACTCTCCCCTAAATATCTAAAATTAACAAGCAAACATTAATTAAAACTCTGTGTCTTAATTTCCTAATAAATTACCGTAGTTTATAGACAATTATTTCATATAACTATCTCAAAAAACTTGTTGATTTCTTTAATTGCAAACATTGAATTTCCAAAATTTGTTCTCATCATCGAAATTGTTTGAAATTGTCTTTGAAAAATTATCTTGCTCAATTTCGTCAACTTTTATTTCGTTAAATGCTTCCGGAAAAAAGTTCATCTTTTATTTTGCCAAAGTACACCAAGCAAAAGAATTGCTTTCGAGGATACGATAAATCTTGTGGTCGATTTATCTTTTACGGTTGCTTTAACGTCGACGATTTAAAATTTTACACGGTCTGCTCAATGCTCTGAAATATTGATAATAAAACGGAAATCCATTTTGGACGTTTTTTATTGTCGTGAATCACCTAGTGTTTAGAGTTTGACGATGAGAGTTTTGTTATAGTAGGTAATATGAGTAACATGAATATTTAATTTTTATAGCAGACCTTTATACGTTTATATTCAAGTATTTGTCGCTGAGTAGGGACTATGATCTGAAATACATCCTGAACAGATTATGTACCAGGCGTGATGTTATGTAGATCTATAATAATAAAAGATAAAGTATGGATGATAAAATATGGAATGGTTAGAAGAAATTCCGTGAAAATTAATTCTTTTATGGCAAGATTGAGTTTGGTGGTGTTTGCAGGTTATATCTATTAGTTCTCCTGGAGTGACTCAGTGGCATATTTTCATTCATTAGAGTTAACACACGTTTAATGGGAGAAACCGGAAGACTGGTTGTACATATTCACCGTTTGACAAATATGTTTGTCCATAATGTTAGGGCAACATTTACAAATAGGAAGATATTATTTAGATTAAGAAAGAAATTAGGTAGCAATGCAGTCTTGGTCGGCTAAACGGTTCAAAAATATTAGGAGAATAGTGTATTAAATATAAAACAGCATATTTATTAAGATGGTTGTTTTTCGATCTGATCAGCTTGTGTCACCTTATATTGTATATAAGACAACTCATCCTACTTGGGTAGAAGGGAGTTTAATCAAACCGAAAGGGGTAGTTTCGATGACTTTCAATTATTAAAAATTTCCTAGAACCGAAAGGTTTTATAGGAGGTCATCTTGCTACATTTGCTTCACTAGTAATTGAATCGCTGATTGCAAATTTCAAGGATTTTGCTATCTAAATTGGTATTCGCATGTACTGAGTGCAGAAAGGGCATGTGTTTTGCTGTCTGGTCCTATATCGGCGACTACTAGAATTAGTGAGTCACTGATTCATGATGTTTCTGCAGAAGCAGTGCTCTTGGTGATAATGCAAAGCGGGCGGCATTAGAAGGGCAACAGTACAATTGCAAGTTTAAAGACTTTGTGTAAAGAAAGAGAGCATGTGTGTAGAATTACTTAAGATTTTATGCAAAAATTACCTTTACCTAATATACCAGTTTAAGACATCTTCTACTTGAGGCAGTTATGGGTTTATTGCTTTGGAATTCAGAACTCAGTTAAGTCCAAAATGTTTATGTACCAGGAAGGTAAAGCGAAAAAGAAGCAAACGAAGTTTGCTCAAAGTGAAAATATTGTATCTTTTTCCAGAAAAATTAATAAATTTGACAGAGTGAGCATAAAAATATTGTTGAAAAGGCCAGTAACAGCTTACAGCCGATTTTTTGTTTACTAAAGAAGATCTAGACTATAAAAATTTCTGGACTAAGTACTGTGACGGGAATTCATCCGATAATAAAATGTTGTTCGTCTGGCGCATCGAGGTCGGAGGCTTGCTTTGATGAAGTTCTCGAAGCAGTGCACTGTTCTGTGAATATAAGTTAAATTAGTGGAAATAAATTATAGTGAGTTGGGGTGTGTTTCTAAATAAAATTCAAGAACTACGATTTATGTATGGCCAACATGAACAACAACAACATGAAGGTTTAATTTTTTTTCATTTTATTAATTTTTTTTTATATTCATGACTAAAGTTTAACTAATTTTGCTGCATTATTATTTTCAGAATAAACATTGGCGTATTGTAATGTGCTTTTCTAAATTGCTCATTTTCCTTTTGAATTCCGTTGATTTGTTTCAGAAAAATGAGCTTAGAAACTTACTCTGGGGCCTTAATTATTTAGTGTAAACCGAATTAATAATAATATTTAATTAAACATGTAACATTTTGAAGAGAAAAAATATAAATGAATGAAAAGATATAACTGATTTTGGAATATAATCGCCTTTTTCGTAACTTTGAAAATATTCTTCAGTTGAATCAGCGAATCAATTGAAGAATGTGGAGAATTCGTTTTATGGTTCCTAAGAAAAGCTGACGAACAATGTTACGTTATCAAAAAAATCGAATGACTGTTGTATGTCTTTAAAAAAAAGTGGTCCTGATGATTTACAATATCTACATAAATGGTGGACAAATTACTTACGAGTAAAATATCATCGAAGTGGATTTAAAATTAAGGCGAAATTTGAATTTTTGTATTATATGGAATTCCTCTGTCCCCAGAACTGCAGAACCAGTACTGAATGATGGTTTTTGGTAATTAAATGAATTGGATTAACTGATGATAGAATGATATCAATTCAATGGAAATTAAACAAAAAAAAAACAATTACAGTTAGTGAAAAAGTCGGATCATAGCAAATTTAAAAAATAAATGAGAATAAAAAAACTTTTGCATCTTTTAAGCTTTTTGATTTTGGTTTAAGGTGTAAAATATTGTACACTCCTCCAGCATAATTTACTCAATAAAAAATTCTTCAAGAAAATCATCCAACAAATAAAATTTCTCAGTATTTTTGGACAACTATGTGCCGTTTCATTATATTCTTCTAATCCTACTGAAAGGCTATCATCAAGTACAGAGACTGAGTCCAATTCTTCATTTAAATTCCATCCACTTTACTGGTACCTAACAACTTTTGAAATCTATTTTGGCTCATTTTGTTTTGAAATAAAAATAAGCAGAAGTTGAAATAATCAAAGCTTCAAAATAGAACGAAATAATCAAAATTTAACGTCTTAGGTCTCTTTCCCCTTTAGTTAGTTTAAATTCATCTCTAAATGTAAATTGAAAGTAAAAATTAGATTTGTCATCACCAATTGATCGAATGGATAAATTACTGACTGGAGATATGATGGTTTATAACCGGATCATAGATATTTCAGAAATTTTAATGATTTTCAATAAACCCTGATTTAAAAAAAGGTCTTACTTCTCAAATTGCGAAGTATTTCACATCAACAAAATCAAAAACGACTATCAAATAATTAGCATCTTCAATTTGAGAGAAGAGTATTGTGCTACATAATACGGGGTTTCATATTGTGTGTGTTCTTGAGTGTTTAATGATACCAGCTATCAAAAAAACAAAATTAAATAAAAATAAACTTGTAATAGTTAATATCAAATCAAAATTATTATTAACGTGTTAACACTTTAATTAACTAAAATGACCTAAATACAGATTTGATATTATTGAGCTCCTCGTTTCAATTAACAAGATTAACAAGTACAAATTTTGTAAACTCAATAAATACATGCAATGATTTCATAATCCTTAATAATTAAAACATGTTTGGTCCAATCTAGGGAAGTATAAAGACAATTAATTTCTATAACTTTTACACAGGTGTATGTTGTAAATGGAACACAACACTTAAGTCAGGGTAGGTTTCTCTAATTTATTAAAATTCATTCCAGAGCTTCAGACGATCTCGTAACTACGTTTCACACCAAACAGAACGTAAATTCATAAATAAATTACAAATACTTGAATAAACTGATTATCATTAAGGTAAAATATGGCAAATTAATAACATATTAAGAAGTCTTAAGTCATGGAATATAAATTGCCAAAATATATAAGATTAACCAAATATTTTATACAATGTCTTACTTGAAAAAATAATATAATAACCGATTTTCATATAATAATAAACTTGAAAATTTGTACATAACTTTTACCATAATTTTAATACAAATTTAAGACAATTAAACAACTGAGGTACATATTCATATCACAATCTTGTCAAAATTGACTGCTCTAACAATAACTAATAACTTATGAATATATTTAACAAAGCAGGATAATTTTCTTTTGACCTATGTATAAGTTAGAGGCGATTAGTACTGATTTTACTGCCACCTAACGAAGAAGAGGCAAAGACAAGTAAAATGTGAAAATAATGGGTAGATTTTTGTTTTAAAACTTGAAAAAGATTATAGTTAATAAAATGTGATTACAAGATTCTAGATAAATAAGGTATCCGACTGAACTGTGTGTTTTTTCTTTCTCCAGTAAAATAAACTGATGTATAATTCCTATAATTCCTAATACATAAAAATAAATAATGAGATCAATGTGTGCTTTAAAGAAAGAACAATTTGAAGGCATCAAATTTCATCCCGTTACATCTGAATATTGCTTGTTTTGAAAACAGGGAAACCAATTTGAAAGTAGATAAGGTGACACACATAAATGTGCATTGTTGGTTGCAGCTATGTGTTTTAAACATATACTTAATACTGTTATACTGCTATCGCAGGAAGCGGAAGGGTCACCGACTAAGAAAGACAGCAAATTATTCCTTGCTACTGTACCTAAACCGTTTTGCGCAAGCGTTGCCAAGAATCAAACAGAGAGAAAACATAACCCACAACAGAAGAGCCAAGTGGGGCATTTCCCAACATTCGCATAAGACACGACGTACATTGAAAGGTTATAGACATATACACGTCTGGACTATGATGTTTGCGCCTACCTGTAGACACTGCTAGCAGTATATCAGTATTTAGTAAATAAATTTTTGTGAATGAGCATTATAAAAATAAACTCAAAATTCGTCAATAGACACAATTATCATTTTTACTACACCAAAAATCCACCCATGCTTAGGTCATTTGACCATCAACATAGATAGCCATTGAATGTATGAGGTAGTATCGTAAGTTTGCATCTTCGTTCGTCTAATTTTTTTTATTAAAACATGATTCCTGAAAATTATTTTCGTTTCCTTGCAAAACAGATTTTAATAAATTCTAGACAAATTATATTGTGGGTGGTGCATTTATCTTGATATCTCGAGTGGATTGCATTTTTCCAAAAAATGATTAGATAAAAGTTATAGGATATTAAGTGGGCTATGTCTACTGGTTCGGACAGGATATAACCTTTTCCTACTAGAAAACTTTTTTAATGAGAGTACACAATTTTTTACTGCAGATTTCATAAGAAAATGATAAACAACCCAATACGTCCAAGATATGGATCGATTCGAAAAACTGGTAAATAAAGAGTGTTTGTTTTTCATTTTTCTTTAAAAAGTGGGTATATCCATTGAAAACAAAATACTTCTGACCAAAAAGGTCACTTCCTGTCTAGACCGGAAGTAAAAATATGGCCGAATTGAAACTCTCCAACTTTTATCTGAAACTATTTTCGAAAATAATGGAATCCACTTGAGATATTACTTTTTCTCAACATAAATGCCGCACCCGGTATAAGTGTTGGTAGTAATTTAGTTTATATGTCAGACTTATTTGAATAACCAATTAGGAAAAAAGTAGATATTCGCAGTTGAACCAGCTAATTGGCAGGCCAGAATCTGACACAAATGGATTTCTTTTTGGGCATGTTTTTTTGCTGCATTCAAAAACAAATGCTGCAGAACACGAATGCCAGTTTATTGCTAATTGTTGAAATCTGTCTATAGTAGTGTTGATGATATATTTAGAATATTATGTATGCTTCTTTATTATTAATTTCGTTTTTTACTTTTCCATTAAAATTATTTATTCTTTTATTGCAATTAATTTCTTTACCTATATTGTAAGTATGGCTTAGAGGAGAATATTACCTTCCCCAAGGGTAGGCACTACCCATAACTTTGTTTTGGAAATAGATAAAAAATAGGACTTATAAAAAATGAAGACAATTAGTTGCAGAAGAGTACTTTCCTTTGAAAATTTTGAGTTTTATAGGTTTGAAAACTGAGGCATTTTCTATCATTTGATTCGAAGAATGAATGACCTGATCGCTTTTAATGCAACAAATTTCAATTCGTGATTAGTATTACATTTCACCAAATATATTTATATCCAGCCCTCTATTCAAGTAGAAAATTTCTTGAATGAGTTAGTTTTTTTCTACATGGATTAATCGATTTGTAAAAAATCTCACCGTTAAACGATCTCATTCATTTGAATATCAAAAGCAAATTGGTGTTTCTATTTTAATTGTTCAAATTGTCTGCCACCCTGTAAAAATTCGCACGATGTATATGTTAGTCACCCTGTACAATTCAAATGGTGTTAGAACTTGAAAAATTTTGATGCATAATTCAGTGGCGTATTCGTTAAGTCTCAACTTCGAAGCTGAACTCTGTGCACGCTAGCTTGACTCACCCAAACTTTTTGTGCATATAAAAATTTTCAATTCTCTGTAAAGAAATAATCAACAAAGTTCAATCACTAAACAGGCAATTGGTTTTTATTTTCAAAACCGTCTTTCCTTTGCCTCTTTCGCTATTTATAGCAGCAATAGGTACGTACTAGTCCACCTCAGTTGTACACACACACACACACTCCCAACAGGCTATTTAGTCTAAGTCTCAGAGGCGGTTTTTGCTCGTCATCGAGAAAATGGACAGAATGTATCATATTAAGTTCAATTCCTGAACTACATCACGTTTCTAGACAGGCGCCAGTGGAAGTGATAACTGAGGATAGTTACAGGGGGTAAAAGTGGTATTTTTTTTGGTCATGCTCATCATCGAGTAAACTTTCCAAAATTGGCTGCATACAAGATTGTGATGCATTTAAGCAAATTCCCGAGAGGTGTCTGCCTAGAGCGTTCCCATCAAGGTGGCGGACAGGGGTAAATGACATAAATATATTTTTCATGACGTCATTAATGTGGTCTGTATGATGTCATAAACAATTTTTTTAAAAGCGAAGCCACATTTTTCATTACTTATTTGGAGAGAGCGGAAAATTTCAGCTTTGAATATGACTTTGACCATGACCTTGAACTTGACCTTCAAGGTCATTCAAAAAGATCAAAATTTGTTTGAAAAATCAGCCTGTTATAGCCAAATATACCTAGTACGGGGGTTTTCGACGTCGCTGATTTCGAATCTGAAAAAATTGTGTATGACGTCATACAGACCACATTAATGACGTCATGAAAAATCTATTTATGTCATTTAGCTGTACGTTTTTTTGGATTGAGATTTCTTTTGTGTCAGCAAAAAACATGGTGCCAATGGCGTTCTGTTTACTTAATGACGACCCCTATTTTTGACAAGTTTATCCCTTGATGGTAACGTCTAGGCAGACGCCTCTCGGGAATTTGCTTAAATATATCACAATCTTGTATGCACTCAATTTTGGAACGTTTACTCGATGAGGAGCATGACCAAAAAAAAATTACTATTTTCACACCCTGTAACTATCCTCGGTTATCACTTCCACTGGCCCCTGCCTAGAAACGTGATGTAGTTCAGGAATTAAACTTAATACGATACATTCTGTCCATTTTCAGGATGACGAGCAAAATCCCGCTCTATCTATCTTACTAATTCTCTTTCTGTATCACATTTGATTGCAATATTTCACATAATAAATATTTAAACAATTCATGAATAACAATCATTTTCGTTCCCATTTGTCTTGCAGGTAAGTAACTTCTATTAAATCTTATTTAAATAATAACGAAATAAACAGTAGAAAACTTACTTTATAACAAAAATTCTCAATAATAACCTACTACTTTTGTGCATATGACATTTCTACGCCCTTGCTTGCAATCCTTACTAGCTATTCCAATTCCTAAATCCTACAACACCCTGTATGATTTCGTTTTTTTTACCCGAGAGAAAATGAATAAGAACAGATCAATAGTGTCTCGGGATTTTCGTAAGAAAGAATAAAAATTATTTGTATTTACATAAGAAAAAAAGCAAATCAGTTATTCTAGATGTCCTTTTCTATCTTTACATATTCGTGGAAGTATTTCATTAGTGGGTATTTGCTTTCAGGGTATGAGAGAATCCACAGATATAGACAACGTGCAGTGGATGGTAGGAGACAGATTGCTGGATGGTGCGGGTGGAATTCTCAAAGGGATTTCTTCGATTTTCTCCAGATCGGCGGCCCCCGCCGAGTTTTGTTTGTGTAGTCTTGGACTGGTCTGAAAGAAATTGAACTCATTAGTTTTCGATTTGCAAAATGCGAGGCGCGATAGTGGGAAGAGTGCGAATGACGGATTGAATAATTTGTCGGGAGAAATAGAAGGCTTCGATAAAAGTAATTATCAAGTCTCTGTACTTTGTCTACTGAACTTTATATCGTTAAAAAGAGAAAGGCTAGTTAAAAAAAGTCAACTGTAAAATTAAATAAATAACAATAAAAGTGAATAAAATACGCGGGCAGTTAGATAACTCAGTGAATTTTTTAATTTCCCACGCCGCGCCGTAATTTTAAAAGCAACAGTGATCTCGTCAAATGTTTTAGTGTCAAAATTTGAGTAAACTTTCACATTTTAATTATACTTTTCAAAAAAAAAATCTGTTAGTTTTCAACAGCTTTAACTTTAAAATAAAAAGCTATTTTCAATTGAAGCAAACAGTAACCAATTGTCAGGGCATATTCTAATAACACCTTCTTCCTATATTTCGCGGACTATCTTGTCGGCTTCGTCTCTTTTAGGTAGGGGTAGTCTTCTCGCCGACTGTCGAATAGGTTGAGCATCCCCGGTATTAATTTTATGTTTCACCAGATTAGTCCGTCCTCTCTTTCCTTCCCCTACGTCGAAGATATCCTGGTCCTTTCTAACGAGGTCCCTCAACTTTGCCTTCTGGTTTGGTTTCAAATTCTTGGATTAATCGGTGATGAGTCTTTCCAGTTCCTGAGACAGTTTACCTGGTGGTATTTCTGCATGCTGTGTGCTTCTGACTAAAGAGAAAACTGTTGAACAATGACCTAAACTTGTTCCTTTCTTTAGTACAACCGATTCAGGTTCATTATTCTTATTGGCTTAATCTCCTTGGCACGAAACAGAGTCTTCCACAGTGCGACTTCTCTGCCTACATTTCCGTCGTTAAGTTCGGGATCAAACATGATCACTGTTCCAGCTTTAGCTTTCCCATCTAGGCAAGCATCTAGAATGGTTTCAGCTCTTTCCGGAACATTTACGTCCTCTGTCAAGATTGCTCGAAGCATCATGTCGTCTTTCCCATGAGGCACCACTTCTTCGTCATTCACTCGCAGAATTTCATCTTTAAAGTTTAATTGGAATCCCTTGGAGCTCATGACATCCATTCCGATGATGACTTCGTCTTCGATGTCCGCCACTAATGCCCGATGTCGAAATGTTGTACTTCCCAAGACCATTTCAACCTTCTGTTGCTGTTCGTAGTTGCCATTTCGTTGGTTTTATCATCGTCTGGTCTAAAACGGTGTTGGGCTTTATAACTGTTTTCGTCGCACCAGTATCCAGCAGCATTGCAAATTGCTTCTGACACTGTTAATGTGGTTGCGTAGCGAAGCGACATATGCGTTGATAGTTGGGGCTTGTTGGCTATAGCTCGTCGATGGTCCTTTTACGTTGACCTTCTTTAGCTTCCGGGACGAGGAAGTCGGTACTCCACTACTCTCCCTACAACGACTCTGGATATGTCCTACCTTACGACACTTCCGACATCTCATTAGTCTTTTTTTCGTTAAGGACTTCCTCTACTATCTTTCTTACAGAGGCTTCATCGTTTCCGCCATCTTCGGATTCTCCGTCAACAATTCGGACCCTGGCTTGACTTCTGCAGGTATTTTTCGCAGCCTACAATTCCAGAGCTCGAGCCAATGCATCCACTAGTTGAGTGGGTAGAGCTAGGGTCAATGCTTGTCTAGCTTCGTGGTCCCGAAGTCCATCCAAAAATGCTTGCACTGCTAACATCTCTATCACATTTTCCGATGTGGCTGAATAGGCAAGGCGAACCAGACGGACAATATCAGCTTCAAACTCTTGAAGGGATTCATTCGATTTCTGGTGGCGGTTTTTCAGTTGGGAGTGATAAACGTGCTCCATGGGTTTGTCCATACCTCAGTTCCAAATGTTTGACCAGTTGTTCATAGTCTTCTTGCTCAGAGGCATTCAAGGCTTGTAAAATATCTGTAGCATCCCCTCTTGAGGCGAGGGTTAGTGCTATTGCATTCTCCTCTGCCGACCATCCGTTTAACTTTGCTGCAGCCTCTAATTGGCGCCTATAATTAGCTCATGACGATTTTCCATCAAATTGGGGAGGTTTCATTTTGTGTCTTGTCCCCTCGTGGCCAATTTTCAAATCCTCTACTTCTAGACTGTTTCTGCTTTCGGTTTTTGATTGTGTTTCTCCCCTTTGTAGAGTGACTACCTATTCTTTTATTCAGCTGATCTTACTCTCCATTATCTGTTTTAACTCTTCTATCCGAGCCTCATTCTCGACTATTTTCTCTTCCAGCATTTCTGAATTTTCATGAACCATACTTTTCAAATTATCTTCTAAGAAGTGGGACTTTTGTGTAATATTTGTAGCTTATCTTCCAAAGACTTCAAACAAATAAGTATCGGGATTATTACCTTCATTTATTAGGGCATCTCGTAGCCGTTTCTTCCCACTAATTTCTAAATCACTTTCCTCAAGTTCTTTTTTTACATCAGTCACTTTTAATCGGTCCAAATTCATTGCTTTGAACATCGTTAGTCTATTTATATCCCACTTCTGACACCACTGGAATATTTTTATTTTCACAGATGGGTTCAGTTCAGTTCTTGGATTTATTTATAGGAGATCCGCAAAATCTTACCAAGTCTGATTTAATGCGAGGTTGGGGAGGGGGGTCAATAGAAATCTCAAATCAACTTCTAATTTAATAGTGTAGCTAACATTTTAAACCCTACCTACAGAGAAGAGAATAACAATTCAGTTGATTTTTTCTTTGTATTGTGAATCAATTGGGTGCAATAATAGACCTCCAAGTGGAAGCATTATCTACAACGTATTTAAGCCTTTCTTGTGAAATAACTAAGTGTATTGTAAATTGGGAAATAGTACTACTAATGTCACAAACAAACATGGCGCCTTAGATAGACCCAATGTAGTTAGAGAGGAAAAAATCCCTTAATGAATATATTCAGCTTGAAATAGCTGTAGATAATGCCCCAGTGCTAAATTTGTTATATAGGCATCACTTTACATCACAATAATAAAAATCTAACAGAAAAATGGAATGGGTTTAAGACGCTTTACTAAAAAGAATATAATTTTGAACAAGAGTAGTGACTAGCCAGCCTGCTAAAGAGCATAAAAATCAAGTATGTAGTAAGTTTTAATTACTCACTATAATCATCGATTCTTCATTTCTCATTACTTCTTCTGCTCTGTCCAGACTGAACTGGCGTCTAAGCAATTTCCCGATCTTCTGTTTTGGACTCAGACACTTATAATGATTATAAGGTGTGCTAAGATCTTCCTCTTCGATTTTTCGATGACGGCGAAATCCACACAGCGATGACGTTGATGCACCGAGAAGAGCTGCTGCTACTTCAGACGCTGAGACTGGAGTTCCAAGTGGTATTGGCGTTTCGCTAGAAGTGCTTTTCACCATGTGGTTGTCAGACCTGCAACTTTGATTTTACATTGGAAAAACATCTAGATCTCTAAGTGCACGGATAAATGAACACAAAAATTACATAAAGAAACGACATTTCGAAAACTCTAAAATTTGTGTGATATGTTCGGGACATTGGCCATAAAATAAAATTTGAAAATTCAGCAATACTTCACAAAGAATAACATAACACAAAACGAAAATAACAAGAGACTGCTTTAATTCTGTTAAATGAGGGCGATTATATAGCTTCTATTTTCGTAAAATTCAATCGTATACTATAGTTTTCTACGAAGTTCATAAGGAAAAATTTAAAGTTAACGATCAAGATAATTAATTTCTTGTCTACGGGTATTTTAACTTCTACCCAAATGCATCTGGTAAACAAAAGTGGATTTCAGACGGTCTACAATTTTTGGTTGACCATTTGAAGCAGCATTAGATGTCATTATGAAAAAGAAGGAAGATCACAATTTAAAAAAAAATCTGATGTGATGGAACCATTTTAATGTGTTTTGTGCTATCAAAAATCAATGAATATTATTGTGTTCATTTTATGATAAAAACGTGACTGATTGAGGTTATTTGGAAATATTTGAGTAGAGCCCGTGAAGGAAATAAACGGGCTCCTGAAAACCGCCAGAATGACGAAGTACCATCGCATAATAGAATTTTTCTTCACTCCTTTGAATTATTTACTTTTACAGTTCTGAACAATTATTACAGGAGAAAATCTAGACTCCTATTTGGAAGCACACGGTGAAAAATCGATAAATGTAGTTTTGACATCCTTGATAAAATTCATTATTCTTTGGAATACTAAAAAAAAGAAAGGTTTTGTACCTTTGAGATGTGATACAATGTAGGTAAAGCAAAGTATATATAGTCTTTTTATTTTATCTGCTACAGGATTCGCTTGATTTTTATAAAATATTTATTTAATTTTCTAATTTGACCCCCAAAATTAAGATTAGGATTTTCGATTTATTTTACCAATCAAATTATAGTGTGAAACCCTATATAGAAAATGTAGAATTTCATTACGTTACTGGCGTAGTTTTGTTGTCAACTTAAGTCTAGAAACTAATGTTGGAATATACTTTTCTTGGAAATTGTGATTGAGGCCCTATATTCTCAGTTTTTTCAGAGTTTAGGCTCAGCAGTTCGCAGATATAGGACGTAATGGATCGATAATGGGTAGAATTTTGTATATTTTTTAATAATTTTTGACAAATTTATTTCAAAAATATGAAAAAATCTACTTGTATTTCTCATAATAAGCCCTTTCACTTGATATATTACATAGTAAATCGATCTTTTAAATAATTTTGTTAATTTCTTTTAAACAAATTATATAAAAAACACATTTACATTCATCATAATGAACACCTTGGGCTGATATTTTACATGTTGGGTTCGAAAAAATTTCAATTCTATTATTGACTCTCCAAAAATAATATTAGAGGTTTCTATATATCTATCTATATCTATATCTAGAAATTTTGTCAAAATTTTAGGTCATCTAGGTTCGGACATAAAGGGGGGATGTGTACATTTTTTATATTATTTTGTTAAATATCTATTAAACTAATAATTTTTAAAATATTTATTTGTGTTCTTCAGAAAGAGCCCTTTCATTTGATATATTACATGCTGCGTTATTTTAAATTATATTTATTTATTTAATTCTATAAATAGGCCCCAATATTTTTTTCTGTAAACTTTGGTCAACATTCTATAATCTTTAGTTTGTCAAAATTTTAGGCGCAATATTTTCGGAGATTCAGAGCAAAATATTCGATTTTTGTATAATTTCTCCCCGAAAGTACTAAAACCATTTTTTTTCACGATCCAAACACCAAATATTGATACCAAATTTAAAACCTTTTACATTCTGTTGTGTTGAAGAAAATTGCTGTGATATGAAAGACAGAGAAATCAGGAGTGATTTTATTAGGGTTTCCGTATATTGGATTTACGGTACCCTAACAAGTGATATTAGTACATAGTATTTAATTTTGTTCATAATAATGACTGAATAACACAAAGTAGCGGCTTCCATAATTCAGCATTCAACAAAATTTTAACTAAAAATGTATTTGACTGGACTAATTCGAGTTGCGGATATCCGTACGAGAAACAATGTACCTGCTTCATCGTAACTATAACAGATAAACAATTAAGTAGATGTGAAACAAAACTGAATTTCCTAACGAGAATATACTAACCTATTTCCAGTTTCCACTACAACTTTGGATAAGCTGGAGAACTTCGACAGTTCCATGTGCCTCATAAAGGAGGGATTACTGTTCGGGGACTTCGAGTTGTAATCTGCATCCAGCACACCCTTGTGTTTGGACGATTCGGCGGCACAGGACTCCAGGAGGACGTTTTGGAGATGATTATTGTGAAGTTCGTCGTCGTCGTCTTCTTCGTCTGGCAAATAGGCTACTTCGTTGGTGATGATGAGACTCTCGTCTAAACTGAATTAATGAAATGATACATTAGATGTTAATGAGACAAATCGTTTTAGAGCATAGATATTTAGGCTTTTTATAATAGATACTCAGATATAAAAAGACCACAAGATTTTCGAATTTTTTTATGCAGAGTAAGTCAGTTTAACCCTTAATTGGTAAATGTAATATAATTCATACAGACCAGTAGCAAGCTGACCCTGTTATTTCAAAAATATACATCAACTATGTCTGAATAATTTTCCTTAAAATTTTCAATAATATCGTTAAGTGTTATATCATAATGACCAGTTATTTTTATGCGTTCTTGGGAAATAACATCACAATTGAAACAAAAATCTGTATATTCAAGGAAAAGCCAAACATCTCCAGGTCTTCTGAACTCGTTTTCAATGGCTTTAAACATGTATTGAAAATATAAAAAGCAAAATGAAAGTTTAATATATGACAGTTAAGTTAAAATAAGAAAAATTGGTGTTATTTCCCAAGAACACATAAAAATAATCAAGAATATGCCACAAATCACATTTACAAGACAATAATGTCCAATTATAATTCTCGAAATAACAAACTATAGAATAAGGGACAAAATAGAAATAACGAACCTGCAATATAGCGACTTTCATTGAACTGAGGTTGGCTTGTAATACGGATAATCATGCCATAGTATTAGAAAATCACACCACCATGAAAATTACGTATCAACAAAGTTCTGTAGACGGGTAATACGATGGTAGAAAATCAAGCTTAATAGTAAAAATCTGTTTCAGGCTATTAACACCTACGCGTGTTCAGTGCTCAGGTACTCATTAAGAATAGTTAATTGGTGCAAGACTGGTAATGAATAACTACAATGGAAAGTTCGAATTCTACTACAAAAGCTCAAAATCACCATCCAAAGTGCTTTGTCGAAGGTACAACGTTACCACGCTATGAATGAGGAAGAGGTCTGGCCGATATAAGCAAACTACTAGATCCACAAATGTTTATATTGTAGTCATTTCCAAAAACTCGCAGAATTTTCTGATCTACACAGAGTCATATGCCAAGTTGATGAGAACACCACTACGACTGACAACACAACCAGTCCAATTGCACCACCAGTCAACTGATTAGAAACTGCTCAAATGGAGAGAGAAGCCCCTTCATGAAAGACATATAAATGACTTCAACCAAGATTATGTCGACAGTTCAGCGTCGAACTATTGGTTGATTTCTGGTCAGATGTTCCCTGAAACGGAAGGCTTTGTATTGACATTCCAAGATCAAGTCATTCGAACTAAGAACTATCTAAAGTACATAGTAAAGATCCTTCTATAAACGACGACAGATGCAGATATGGTTGCCAAACATCTGAAACTATCTAGCACATCACAGGAGGTTGACAAGCATTTGCTGCAACTGAATACAAAGAACGACATGATGTTGTGGCAAAAATACTGTACCAGGAACTAGCACTGAGACTTGAAGTATCACAGTCGGTAACAATACCCTACTATATATACAAACCAAAATCTGTTTTAGAAAATCACAACTATAAGCTATATTGGACCGCACGATACTGAATGATAGGACTGTTGCTCACAATAGACCAGCTATAGTTTTAGCAGATAAAGTCTCTAGAAAAACAACATTGTCAAGCATTCGCTGTAACTGTTTACAAAGAACGACATGATGCTTGGCAAAAATACTGCACCAGGAACTAGGACTGAAACTTAAACTATGACAGTCGATAAGAATACGATATATACAAACCCCAAATTTGGTTTAGAAAAAAAAAGTACAAGCTGTACTGGGACCGCACGAGATTGATTGATGAGACTCTTGCTCACAATAGCCCAAATATAGTTTTAGTAGATAAAGTCTCTAGAAAAATAACCTCAATTGGCTTAGCAATCCGTACTAACAATAATATAAATATTAAGCTTGTTAAAAAAATGACCAAATACAGGAATTTGGAATTTCAAATTCGTGGACAATGGGAAATGAGCAGTACTAATTGCTATGTCAACAACAGGAGAAGGCTCAAAACATTTACAAAACAATTTAAATACAAATAGTCTAGATGAACAGCCCGGATGTTCAGATTTATGGGACAGTGCAACCACGCGCCAACCATAGTCGTGATAAACTGGCAAGGGCTCCTACAGAGCAACACATTTTTGATATCTAGTTTAGTTAGGGTTTAGTTTTCCGCCATATGACACGCTATTAAAACCTTAGGGAGTGTATGTGCCATACATTATATGATCAAGTCGTTGTTGGGATAATAATATTCTTTAATAATCTTTATTCATTGAGCTTGTGTTTGAAATAATTACAACTTATGAATTGGCGAAGTTCAGTTGATCCATACCCACTCTGTTCTTCTAGTTAACCATGAAATAAAACTAATACACTTAAACTAAAATATGAAAAAGAATATATGACAATACTCTAGATAAAATACTTACATATAAAATTTATTAAATGAATTTATGAAATATGCACTGAGGGACTAGAGAACTGAGGCAAGACAAACATGGAGTCTCTCGGACAAGACGTGACAGGGCAAACGATAAGATAGGGCGAAGCAGACATTGTTACTACAGGATATAACTATCTTTCATTGGAAAGTATAAGAAACAGACTTCGCTATCTAGAATTGTTCAGTAGAAGACAGTTAAGGGTTCCACAGATATTGCCACAATATAAAATTGCCCGCCTTAATTGGTGTTAGGAGTATCAAAATTGGACAACTGAAGATTGGCGAAATCTGCTAATGGTCGTAGGAGACAAGCCAGACTCCACGCGGCTCGCCCGGTCTCCAAAAACACAGAGTTGGGACTGTAATGTTTTGGGTAGTAGTGTGATGAGAAAACTGACTTAATTCTCTTTAGACAAAACAGGTTCGAGGTGTGTGGAAATACTGCGACAACCTGTATTCAACCTTTGGAGAGGCGCTTTCAGATATTATTCCCTATTTATGCGAAATAACGTACGTCCACATACCAGCAGAGCTGCGAGAAATTGTTTACAAGAGGAAGTTGAGACTGAAATGGAATGGCCTGTTTTTTCTCCGTATCTTAATGAAATTGAACACGTGTGAGATATGTTTAGAAGACGGATAAGAGCCCGACAGAGCCATCTTGCCAACGTAAAGGAGCTCCTAATAAGGTCACAGGAAGTATGCCCTTCGAATTCAGTTTGTATTGATGCTAGAGATGGTAATACTGACTAGTAACCTATCAAAATCATATAATTACTTCTCACATTTTGTTTTTTAGTTAATTTTAGTTTTTGGGGATATTCCCAGTTTTTGTTATTTGTGTAATATTAATTTATTTGTATTTATTTTCAATAACTTTTTTAAAAAAAATTGGTTTGGATAATCTGGTTTTTATTTTAAAATCACTTATTATTAAACGACTTCCAAAAAGGAGGAAGTTATCAATAAGTTTTTTTTATGTATGCTCAGTGATTATTCAAAACCGGCATGGGAAAATTTGATGATTTAAACGGCGCTGTATTAAGGAAGGTTACAGAAAGGTACCATATAATTTTCTAAAACGTTAGATTTGCGGTTTTCCAGAAAAGCAGAAAAAACAGTGAATTTGAATAAATCTACATTGTTTTCTCTAAAAACGCTCAACCAATGTGAATATTTTAAATTGTATTTTGCAAAGAGA